>OZ024828.1:98227248-98247248 GCA_964016985.1 Anodontia alba
GTCTTCCGTATGTGTAATACTTTCCTGGTTTTCTACGTCATAGTTAATTATTTGAAGATGTCTTTTTTACCTTCTCGAATACTGTTAATGTTCGAAAACAAAATTCTGAACAACAACGGAATTGCTGCTTTACACACGTTTTATGCATTTTTACATATTTGTAAACCAGCCACTGCGTATCGATAAATAAGTGATCAAACCTCAAACTTTCCAAATAAAATGAATGTTACTGTGACTAGAACAGAACAAAAACATCTAACTTACCAACAAAACCACTAAGAGACGGAACTAACTTTTCTCCATGAAACAGTGTCACAATATCTAAACGTGTTAACGAATATCAAATAACACAAGTGACCGATAGTCCACTGCACAACATCGCAAGTGCTGTACAATCACCATTGTCCGTTCACTTTCGCTCCCCAACCGCGATAGATGACATCGTAAAATTATATAAACGTAGGTGTAAAAAGTGCATAATTTAGGACCTTTTAGTCTAGTGGTTATGTGCTCGCGTTGTAATTCCAGGTCCTGGGTTCGATTCCCGCACGGGACAATCGACCGGGTACTTCTTTACAGATTTTTCCTCTTAATATATTTGGTACCAGATGCCAGGATGATTACTGTTGTAGCCTTATGGGGAATGGCGGCGGATTAAAAAACTGGAAATTATAATAAATTAATTCCTAAATAATTGATACAAATGTTCTAAAGCAGGATGAAGGAGTGTTGTAGAACGGCCAATATATGTGTAAATATGTATATAGACATATAGAGTGCATAACTGACCAGTATTACTGGTCTGGAGCCTTAACCTAGTGTTTGTGTACTCGCTTTGTAATAACGGGGTCTTAGTTAGATCCCCGGACGACCTCATATTCTTTACAGGTGTTTCCTCCTTACTACAGTGACATTTTCTGAGTATCTACTCTAATATGTGTGTGTGAGTTCGTATTTGTCTTTCTTATTTAAGATACAACGAAGTTGTACACCGGCTCATTCTCATTGTATGGTAATAGTCTGATCCCTCAGTTGTTCGGCATTCATCCGTAGAAGACATTTTATTTCCGATAGATAGGTGCCAAAATATGCAAACAACAAGCTCAGACACTGGAAAGGGCTACGGTATGTGATTGTGGCACTCCCTGGACTTTTCTCTTACCTTTTTTGTGTCATCAGCAAAGAGGCTAATATTTGAGCCATTATCCTTCACAATGTCATTTATGTACAGCAAAAATAATAAAAGCCCAAGGATAGACCCTTGTGGGACATCGGCTTTTAAAGAGTTCCAGTATGATTTAACACCTGAAAAAGTCATCCGTTGTTTCCTGTTGTTTAGATAATCAAAGGACCAATTCAAAAGACTTCCTGCTATGCCAGCTGCTTTCAGTTTTTTGAATGAGACCAGCATGCCAAACACGGTCAAATGCCTTGCTAATGTAACAAAAGACAACTCTTACCTCTTTACCCGAATCAAGAGCATGACAGAAAGTATCATAGAGATAAGTTTAATGGATTAATAGTGGAATCTCCAGGTATAAATCCAGATTGTAAGGGTAAAAGGATATCATTATCACGAAAATGGTTGTAAATGTGTTTACAAATGCATCTCTCAAAGGTTTTATCCAAGGTATTAAGTAGGGAAACATGCCTATAATTTGAAACTAATACAGGATCACCACCTTTGTGAATCGGACAGACGTGCCCTTCTTTCCAGTCGTCTGGAACTTTACTATTTTGAAGCGAAAGGTTGTAGAATAAGGATAGTGGGTCTGCAAGTTCATTTGCCAGTTCTCGAAGAACTCTATTATTTATACTATCAGTCCAACAGCCTTCCCCAAGGGAAGATTTCTCAAAACCTATATCACATCTAAAGCCGTAATGTTTAATGATGACAGTGTTTATGGTCTTCTCTAACTAGTGAAGGAACTTCAGGAACATCTGTATTTGCATCGTCCAACAGTGTCTGATCTCTGAAAAGTCTTTAAAAACATTTGTTTTATCCTCAGTATATGTACAACCTTCATGTTCAAGTGATGGTATGTAAGAATTGGAGAGTGGAAATATAAAACAATTTTAAAGTTGACCACCAGTCTTTTGAGATAAGAGTACTAGTTTTTAATTTATTCGAGAGATTATAGTGTGTATAATTTCTTAGAGTTACGGATCATTTCTATCACTTTATTTCTTAAGTGTCAAAAAAAGGTAAGAGAAAAGTCCAGGGAGTGCCACAATCACAAACCGCAGTCCTTCCCAGACCCCAAGAGGAAGAGGAAACCGACAAATCCAAACAAGCACAAATCGAACAAACGTACGAAAAGCACTAAGATTAGCTCTCTTCCCCAAGCAAGGTAATCGCAATACTAAAAGGACTGAAAAACACAAGAACAAAATGACACATGGAAAGACATACAACAAATCGCCTTGTAGAATAAAGCACAAAGCAACAAAGAATAAGACTAACACCGGGACCACCGCCTTAGAACGGTCAGTAGAGTAAACCACCGGGGGGGTGGGGGGGGGGGTTAAAGCACTTTTACAGCTAGCTAACTTCATCCTTGGTCCCGATGCTACTCTTAATACAGAAACACATAAAAATTCGATTCGCATAAAGGCTCCCAACTCAGTCAATGCATCAAAGCGAAAACACAAAAATCAAATTAATCACTATAATAAACAAAGACGAGTACTCATGGCTAATTCTACTGTATGCCAGAGTAAATGAAAACCAATAGTTGAACAACGGCGGGCCAAGCCAAAGACATATCGTCAAGCCCCAACCCACTGGTTAAAGTTTTACGAAGAGGCCGTCATTGAGTCTGAGGCCCGAACCGCCGTCGTGCAATTAAAGAGTGAAGCATAGCCATCAACAATGATTGGGTTGACAACTAGGCATGCAGTCTGCCGCATAATATCCAGGCTAAAAATGAAAAGGAAGAATACGGCCAGCACACTACACATATACAAATTCTGTTATAATCACGCTATTCTATTTCACTTTATTGTCCTACTTTTGCTTGCAAGGATATTATGTATACTTACTCATTTTATAAAACTATTATTGATGTCTCTTGTTGTATCCAGAATCTATTTTTGGCATCTTTCAAAGAAGCTGTTAGTAAGCAACAAACAAAGATTAAACGTTGAATTCACTTATTCCATATTTCTTGCTCTATCCATTACCGTTTTAGTTATATGGTTCTACATTCTGCTTTTGGTATCGGGAGATATCCATTCAAATCCCGGTCCGTTATCATCTCTTTCGGATTGTTACGTTAGCTCTTCATCGGGAAACGGTTCTATTTTTGGTACTTCGTCTCTCTCTTCCCATTTATAATTTGCTCATTATAAGGTGCAGAGTATTTTAACAAACTTCATGTATTATTTGCTGAGCTTTCTGACTTTGACATCTTAGCATTTTCAGAGACCTGGCTTCATTCTGCTATTTCAACTGCGGATCTGCATCTTCAATCTTTTCCCTCCCCTCTTTAGACGCAGGAATGACCTTGAGCCAAGAGGAATTGAATGCCTGTGGTTAGAGATTACTATTAAGCATAAGAAAATACTTCTCGGTTTATTCTACAGAGCTACCAATTCAGATGCTAATTATTATGCGCCTATTGAGGATTCTATCTCCCTGGCAGTTGATATAGGCATAAATGATATTATTATAGCAGGAGATTTCAACTTTACCATGCTCACTTCAAACTCATCTCATAAAATCAAAGCAATTGGTGATTAATTTATCTTTAAACCAAGTTATCCAGGAATACTGACCATTCTTCGTCATTACTGGATATCATTTTTACGTATGATAATGATCATTTAGACTTGAGCGGTGTAGGAGACCCTTTCTTACAACAGAGCGGTGCAGGAGACCCTTTCTTATAACAAGACCGACGGTATCACTGTCCTACTTATGTTATTTTACTATTTGCATCCCTATTCGAAATGTAAGAATACGTTCAGCTGACACACCGAGGATTACTACGGCAATTAAAAGACATATTAGGATGCGTAAAAGGGCATACAGAAAGGCTAAACATTCAAATATACCTGCAAATTGAGAAAGGTTTTGTGTAAAAGTGCTTTAAACCCCAAGGTGGTTTGCTCTACTGACCGTTCTAAGGCGGTGGTCCTGGTGTTAGTCTTACTCTTTGTTGCTTTTTGGTTTATTCTTCGAGGCGATTTGTTGTATGTCTTTCCGTGTATCATTTTGTTCTTGTGTTTTTCAGTCCTTTTAGTATTGCGATTACCTCGTTTGGCGAAGAGAGAGCTAATCTTAGTGCTTTTCGTACGTTTGTTCGATTTGTGTTTGTTTGGATTTGTCGGTTGGGGTCGTGGAAGGGCGTGATGATTACACATCGGGAGACATTTGGTCAAATAAAAATTCCAATGATGTTCTCAATAAAGTTAAATCTAAAAACTTTAAGGCTTCTACAGTGTCTACATATGATTTTTCTACACTGTATACTAACGTTACCTCATCATCTTATAAAATATAAACTTATTGATATTATTAACCAAACGTTTATTCCGGAGAATACCCGATATTTGGCTTGCAACAAAGAATGTGCTTTTTTCACTTCTGATGTATACAGGAATTACAATTTATGGTATTGTCAAGTCTGTGGTGCCCTTGTTTATCTTTTAGATAACATTTTATTAGATTTGTAACTAAGCTTTATAGGTAAACTATTGGTATTCCGATGGGAGTTAATTGTGCTCCTCTTGTTGCAGATTTGTTTCTTTCTTGTTATGAAGTCTCCCTCACGGGAAAATCAGACTGATATTATTGAGGCTTTCAATTCAATTTCTAGATACCTTGATGGTTTATTAAATATTGACAATATTTACTTTGACTAAATGGTGAACCGCATATACCCTACTGAACTTTAATTAAATAAAGCCAATTCTTCCGATATCGAGACACCTTTTTTTTTATTCGAATCTATGTGTATCTAATGGTACAGTTTCCACAAAAATTTATGATAAACGGGACGATTTTGATTTTGATCTAGTCAATTTCTCATTTCTGGATGGCGATGGCCCCGGCGTACCTCATATAGGGTATACATACCTAAACTTATTAGATTCGCCAGATCTTCTTCATATCTTAGTGACTTTAACTGCCGTAATAAAGCCCTTACTGCCAAACATCTTAGGCAGGGCTATCGTTATTTTAAACTTCGTAAGGCGTTTTCGAAATTTTATCGCAGACACAGTGCCTTGGTAGAAAAATATAACGTCAGGCTGAAAACACTTCTGCAACAAATATCGGACTTAGTGTACAGATTTAGAAAAAATGTTGGAAAATCTAACTATTCGGAACAATTCAGAAAACTAATTAACTGTTATAAAAGTATTGGCTATAGCCTGGATATTATTCGACCATTACGAAAACACACCTATTCAAATATATAGACAATTTTACCTCCTAAAAACCTAAACTTTTCAGATAAAAAAGCTCTAATATTTTTCATATTTCTGCTCAAAATATAGATTGTGGGTACTCGTTAGAACCGCTTCGGCGAGGCGGTTCTAACGAGTACCCACAATCTATGTTTTGAACAGAAATAAGAAAAATAATGCATACCCCTGTAAACCCCAGTTTTACTATATAAAAATGGGGTTTAAGGGGGTCAAAATTTTATAGGCGTGTTTTCATGATGCAGACTGCATGCTTAGTTATTAACCCAATCATTGTTGATGAATATGCTTCACTCTTTAATTGCACGACGGCGGTTCGGGCCTCAGACTCAATGACGGCCTCTTCGTAAAACTTTAAGATTTGCCAGAGCTTCTTCAAATCTTAATGACTTTAACTACCGTAATAAAGCCCTTACTGCCAAACTTCTTAGACAGGGCTATCGTTATTTTAAACTTCGTAAGGCGTTTTCGAAATTTTATCGCAGACACAGTGCCTTGTTAGAAAAATATCGCGTCAGTCTGAAAACACTTCTGCAACAAGGTATATCGGAACCCTAATTTTACGGTGACAGTGTACAGATTTAGAAAAATTGTAGGTAAATCTAACTTTTCGGAGCAATTCAGAAAACTTATTAACCGTTATAAAAGAATTGGCTATAGCCTGGATATTATGCGGCAGACTGCATGCCTAGTTGTCAACCCAATCATTATTGATGGCTATGCTTCACTCTTTAATTGCACGACGGCGGTTCGGGACTCAGACTCAATGACGGCCTCTTCGTAAAACTTTAACCAGTGGGTTGGGGCTTGACGATATGTCTTTGGCTTGGCCCGCCGTGGTTCAACTAATGGTTTTCATTTACTCTGGCATACAGTAGAATTAGCCATGAGTGCTCGTCTTTGTTTATTATAGTGATTAATTTGATTTTTATGTTTTCGCTTTGATGCACTGACTGAGTTGGGAGCCTTTATGCGAACCAAATTTTTATCTATTTCTGTATTAAGAGTAGCATCGGGACCCAGGGTGAAGTTAGCTAGCTGTAAAAGTGCTTTAAACCCCCCGGTGGTTTGCTCTGCCGACCGTTCTAAGGCGGTGGTCCCGGTGTTGGTCTTGCTCTTTGTTGCTTTGTGTTTTTTTCTGCGGGGCGATTTGTTGTGTGTCTTCCCGTGTGTCATTTTGTTCTTGTGTTTTTCGGTCCTTTTAGTATTGCGATTACCTCGCTTGGGGAAGAGAGAGCTAATCTTAGTGCTTATCGTACGTTTGTTAGATTTGTGCTTGTTTAGATTTGTCGGTTTCCTCTTCCTCTTGGGGTCTGGTTAGGGCTGCGGTTTGTGATTGTGGCACTCCCTGGACTTTTCTCTTACCTTTTTTGTGATTGTGGCACTCCCTGGACTTTTCTCTTACCTTTTTATGTAAAATGGTATATACTTTGTACGAATACTGCAAAAGCAGCTATCGGCGGGCCATTGTTAATTCCACTTGGAATGCCAATCATTTGTTACAGCATCTGTTCACCATAAACCTCCGAGATATTACTGATCCGGTATTTCAGAATTCTGTGAACATGGCGGCCTGGGCGTATCTTCATACAGTAAGTGCAGACATTAATGGTTTATGGTTTCAAAAGATCAAGAATCAAGATCAACAAATACGTGCGTCTGTGACTAAATATAATGTTAGTTTACATGTTAAATAAACGTAAAAACGATTGCCTTTGGAAACAAAGAACACGCTACGGATTAGAAAATGGGAGTCTCGGTTTTATTGGGCCTCTTTATAAGCAGTAATGAAGTTTGTAACACAGCTTACGCCCTCTAGCGTATACATTACTGCATTTTCTAATATATCACATTAGGCCCAATGATTCCAAAGGAAATGGAATATAATCTGCACTGTGGCAATGTGCGGGTAGACGTACTACCGCTGCCACACGGCACTAACACCAGCTGCACTTTAGTGAAATAAACGTCTAAAAGATTGCATATCTCTTTTTGTTGTTTTGTATTTTAGAAAGCGGCGCGCGCGTGTGTTCCAGTTTATGAGAACTGTTTGAATATTATAGAAAATGTGAATACATGTTGCTCTCGAATTTACTGTGTACATATCAACACTTTTTAAACGACCCATATATTCATAAATTGGTGTTGCGTGTCTGTGTAAACAAGGTATTTCAGTTGTGTATTCCACTGGCTACGTTTTGCTCTTTTAAATAACTGTTAACAACAGGTATGTATTCTTATTTTGTTTACTGACTATATACATTTATTCTGTAACAAATTAGGGTTCTATTATACGAGTTTGCATTTTACGCCCAGTTTTGACCATCATATTGGAGAGAAAAAAGAGACGATTTTTGATAAAATCTTGGTAATAATGGTGATATGATCATACCCAATCTCTTAAGAACATAATTTTGAGCATACAAACCGGCAGTGAAAAAATATTAATTTCCAAAAAAAATGAACAATTCAGACCCTCCTCTCTTAATTGTAGTAGTCGTACAGGGTAACGAGAGTAGATTTGTCCAGTCTGAGGGTAACAGTACCTACATATGACTACTGCACACCCAAGAATGTTGGTAAAAATGTTTTTCTAGATGTCGCCGAAATGATCTTAATTTCAGAAAATTAAAAGTGTGTATTTTGTCCTTGAGTCAAGAAACCCTTTGAATTAACCCCTTTGACCCAGTTGAAGATCACTAAAGACATCTGTCATGAGTGATTTTGGTATCATCGCTTAATTTACAATTTTCGCTGATTCTAAATTAGGTCGCTTAATTTTCAAATCCATCGTCACTTCCTGTCATACTACTATACGAAATGGCCGAAATGAAGCAAAGTGGAGATACTGAATATTATTGGTATGGCTTTTCAATATTTTGTATTATAATGCTTTATACATTTGTAACCCAGTCCTATTTATCACAATTTGATAGCATTGTTTCCGAAGTAGACTAGTACATCTATTATGCAATGTCTCATGGCTTTCAGAATAAAATAAAGTGCAGTTTTCGTTTTTAGCTCACCTGAGCATGAAGTGCTCAAGGTGTGCTATTGTGATAGGTCACAATGTCCGTCGTCCCGCGTGTTTTGTGTGTCGTCCGTCCTGCAGAATCAACAATTTGCTTTTAAAGCCTACTCCTCCTACACCCCTGGGCCCATGGACTCGAATTTGGTAGGAAGCATCGGAGTGTTTATGTTTTCGCTTTGATGCATTGACCGTGTTGGGAGCCTTTATGCGAACCGAATTTTATGTGTTTCTATATTAAGAGTGGCATCGGGACCCAGGGTAAAGTTGGCCGGCTGTAAAAGTGCTTTAACCCCAACCCCCGACTCCCCCCCCCCCCCCCACCCCCTGGTTTATTCTACTGACCGTTCTACGGCGATGGTCGCGGTGTTAGTCTTACTCTTTGTTGCTTTATGGTGTATTCTACGAGGCGATTTGTTTTAAGTCTTGCCTTGTGTTATTTTGCTCTTGTGTTTTTCAGTCCTTTTAGCATTGCGATTACCTTGCTTGGGGGAGAAAGAGCAAATCTTAGTGCTTTTCGTATATTTAATCGATTTGCGCTTGTTTGGTTTTGTCTGTTTCCTCTTTCTCTTGGTGTCTGGGAAGGGCTGCGGCTTGTGCTTGTGGCACTTCCTGGACTTTCTCTTACCTTTTGTATATCACAGATAGCTAAAATCGTTTCTATCGGAAATTCAAGACGGCCGCGGCGGCCGCGGCGGCCGTCTTGAAAATGGATTTTCGCTTTTCCTGAACCGAACAATTGACTCGACACTTGGTAGGCAGCATCGGGATGGTAATAGATAAAAAAAAAGGCTAAAATCGTTCCGATCGAAAATCAAAGGTATCGGCTTTCTTAAAAATCTATTTTCCGCTTCTTCTCCTAAACCAAAAGGCCAGTTAATTTAAAACTTAGTAGGAAGCATCAGATTGACTTGTAGATCAGAAATAGCTAAAATGGTTCGACCGGAAATCCAATATTGGCGCCGTGGCGGCCATCTTGAAAATCTATTTTTTGCTTCTTCTCCTGAACCAAAAGGCCAGATGACACGAAACTTGGTAGGAAGCATCCGGGTGACTGGTAGATCAAAAATAGCCAAAATTGTTCCGATCAGAAATCCAAAATGGCCGCCTTGACAATCTATTTTTTTACTTCTTCCGAACCGAAAGGCCGATTGACTTCAAACTTGGTAGGAATCGTTGGGGTGACTTGTAGATCAAGAATGGCTAAAATCGTTACGATCGTAAATCCAAGATGGCCACCATGGCGGCCGTCTTGCAAATCTAAAACAAATCGAGCCATAGGCGAGAAATTTAAAACAGTTCAACAACCTATTTGTTGCTTCTTGTTGGCGTTGTTTTACTGACAAAATTAAAGAAGTTTTGATTTGCTTATCTAAACATACTGCAGCGTTCGGGTCACAGGGTCATATAGCTGTAACGGACACATTGGTATAAAGATGTAATAAACATTAACTATGATGTAGGCTGAAAAAAAAAGAAAATCCATTTTTCACATCTTCTCCTGAACCGAAAGGCCAATTGACTCGAAACTTGGTAAGAAGCATATGGGTGACTTGTAGACCAAACATAACTAAAAAAAAGTTCCGGCCATCTTGAAAATATTTAATTCACTTCTTCTCCTGAACCGAAAAGCGAATTGACTTGAAACTTTACTTTTCTCTTACATTTTTGAATTTTTAATAGGAAGCATCGCAGTGACTTGTACATCAAAAAATACGTTAAATTGTTCCCTGGCGGCCATTTTGAAAATCTATTTTATCTATTTTTCTCTTCTAGTCCTTAACCGGGGAGGGTGGAGGGGGCGGGGGCAATTGATGTGGTAGGAAGCGTCAAGATGACTTGTAGATCAAAACTAGCTAAAATCGTTCACACCGGAAATCCAAGATGGCTGTCATGGTGGCCGTCTTGAAAATCTATTTTTCGCTTCTTATCCCGAACTGAAAGGCTAATTGACTTGAAACTTAGTAGGAAGCATCAGGATGACTTGTAGATCAAAAATAGTTAAAATGGTTCCGATCCGAAATCCAAGATGGCCGCCATCATGAAAATCTATTTTTCGCTTCTGCTCCTGAACCAAAAGGCAGATTGACTTGAATCTTTATAGGAAGCATCAGGGTGACTTGTAAATTAACAAGATGCCCTTGAACCAGGATTCGCTCACCTGAGTAAAACAGCCAATACAGTATCTGCAGATGCCATGCAACTTTCTTCCAATATTGCCACATTTTCCCCATTCGTGATAGTCCAGAGGACCATAATTACTTGCGCGAACGTGACATCCGGTTCAACCGAAAGTAGGGAATTGCACTTGAAATACGAAACATCCAATAATGATATTAATGATATAACTGGCCATCCATACATCATAATTTGTAAACTCTAACTGTAACATGACTAAAATATATATGAAAAAAAAAAAAAAAAAAAAAGATCCCCTTTTCTGACTGACACAGGGGTACAGTGTAGATGACAGGTCTTCATATACTTTGTCGCTGACTGATATCCCGGTACACACTCCAGCTGTCGGGGTGGGGGGATGGAGGAGGGTTATATCCCAGGTTACTGATTGATACACAGGGTAACAGAGTAGCTTACAGGTTTTAGTATACTCTGTCGCTGGCTGCTATTCTGGTAAACACTCCGGACTGAAAGGCTAATTGATTTGAAAAAAAAAGGAAAAAGAAAAGTCCTGGGAGTGCCACAATCACAAACCGCAGCCCTTCCCAGACACTAAGAGGAAGAGGAAACCGACAAATCCAAACAAGCACAAATCGAACAAACGTACGAAAAGCACTAAGATTAGCTCTCTCTTCCCCAGGCGAGGTAATCGCAATGCTAAAAGGACTGAAAAACACAAGAACAAAATGACACAAGGTAAGACATAAAACAAATCGCTTCGTAGAATAAACCACAAAGCAACAAAGAGTGAGACTAAGTAACACCGGGGCCACCGCCTTAGAACGGTCAGTAGAGTAAACCACCGGGGTTGGGGTGGGGGTGGGGGGGCGGGGGGAGGGAGTTGAAGCACTTTTACAGCTAGCTAACTTCACCCTGGGTCCCGATGCTACTCTTAATACAGAAATACATAAAAAATCGGTTCGCTTAAAGACTCCCAGCTCAGTCAATGCATCAAAGCGAAAACATAAAAATCATATTAATCACTATAATAAACAAAGACGAGTACTCATGCCTAATTCTAATGTATGCCAGAGTAACTTAGTAGGAAGCATCAAGATGAAATGTAGATCAAAAATAGTTAAAATGGTTCTGATCCGAAATCCAAGATGGCCGCCACCTTGAAATATATTTTTCGCTTCTGCTCCTGAACCAAAAGGCAGGTTGACTTGAATCTTTGTAGGAAGCATCAGGGTGACTTGTAAATCAACAAGATGCCAATGAACCAGGATTCGCTCACCTGAGTAAAACAGCCAATACAATATCTGCAGATGCCATGCAACTTTCTTCCAATATTGCCACATTTTCCCCATTCGTGATAGTCCAGAAGACCATAATGCCTTGCGCGAACGTGACATCCGGTTTAACCGAAAGTAGGGAATTGCACTTAAAATCTAAAACATCCAATAAATATTCCACAAATTATTGATATAATTGGCCATCCATACATCATAATTCGTTTGGTGCTAGCATTTTGGTCACCTTCAACAGCTGCCCGTTTTGCTTTCTGTTTTACTAGTTGTGATTAACGAGTGGCATCGGGACCCAGGATAAAGTTGGCCGGCCGTAAAAGTGCTTTAACCCCCTCGGTAGTTTACTCTACTGACCGTTCTAAGGCGGTGGTCCCGGTGTTGGTCTTACTCTTTGTTGCTTTGTGGTTTATTCTACGAGGCAATTTGTTTATGTCTTACCTTGTGTTATTTTGTTCTTGTGATGTTGTTTTTTTCAGTCCTTTTAGCATTGCGATTACCTCGCTTGGGGAAAAGAGAGCTAATCATAGTGCTTTTCGCACGTTTGTTCGATTTGTGCTTGTTTGGTTTTGTCGGTTTCCTCTTCCTCTTGGTGTCTGGGAAGGGCTGCGGTTTGTGATTGTGGCACTCCCTACACTTTTCTCTTACCTTTTTTTTTGTAAAATCTAACTGTAACATGACTAAATTATAAAAAAAAAAATGTTAAAAAAAATAAAAAAAAATATCCCCTTTTTGACTGACACAGGGGTACAGTGTAGATGACAGGTCTTCATATACTTTGTCGCTGATTGATATTCCGGTATACACTCCAATTGTCAGGGGGCTATACCCCAGGTTACTGACTGATACACAGGGTAACAATGTAGCTTACACGTTTTAGTATATTCTGTCGCTGGCTGATATTCTGGTATACACTCCAAGTGACAGGCCGCTATATTCTGGGTTACAGACTTATACTTTGGGGTTAAGTTTATCTAATAAGTCTAAGTATACTTTGTCACTGACCGATATTCACTGGTTTACACTTTAGGTGGCAGGCCTCTATACACGGGGCTACTGACTGATATACCAGGGAGCAGTGTAGCTTACAGGTCGGTTTATACTTTGTCGCTGATCGATATTCCGGTATACCCACCAGGTGACAGGCCACTATACCCCAGGTTAGACTAATATACTGGGTAACAGTCCGAAAACAGGGCTTCAGTTGTAGAAAAATTCTCTTTATTTAATATTGAAGCTCTAAAAGATAAATTAGACTGATCAAACCATCGAAATTATTATAGTCAATATTTAATAAATAGTCCAAACATCTAGACGTCGAGCTAAAAGCTTCAATAACTTCAGACTGCTTTTCTTCTGAAAGAGACATCATGAAGTCTCTTTCATAACAGAACAAGAACAAACAGTCACAAGCGGTGCGCAATTCGTAATATCCACAATTTGTTTTATTAACTTATTGCCAAATTTTATATAAATATTGTCAAGTAGAAAAAGTGAAAGCTTCACACACTCTCTGACATGACCATAAGGTATAATTTCTATGCTTTTCGGAAGTGAAAAACCTTTCTTCCGTTACATGCTAGATAGAATTAAACCTTCCCTATGAAATGTCCATTCAATTAAATCATTATTTTTTTTCTTTTATAATAGTATGTGGTAGTGTATTGTAAAGCGTGGAAAAATCATACGTAGACAGACTTGATACACGGGAACTTCTGGATTTTAGTTTATTCGAAAATTCATTCGATTTTGTAATGAACCAAAACAGATTCTTACCTGATCTTTCATAGTCCTTGTCGCAGTATTTAATCACACGCTTTCTGATAGCAGTAGGGCAAGAAGTCAACAATTTAGAAAGTTCAGTAGTCGAACAAGAGCTTAAATTTGCAATAAACCATGCTTTGTATAGTCTTTTGTGAAGTTTATGCGACCAATATACCGTAGGAGACTTATCTTGGTCTTCTTTGACACTTGCAGCAAGCACGTAGGATGCTCGATCAAGAGTTGTAGTTCATAGGCCTTTGTACCACCAAGGGCTTGCTTAAGAGTATTAACATACTGAAATAAACGTAAAAAAGATTAAAGCCGTCAAACAACGACGACATTGTTTGCTAACTTGTCTGCCGGAGCCAAGGCTTCGATCAAGTAAAACTGGTTTAAGTCTCCCAGTAGTTGCTTCTGCCAACCATTGTAAGGCATTAGCTTTTGTGCAGTTTATTTGTCGGGGGTGGTCGGGTGATGCGAAGGTGTCGTGTATCTTACGTCACCGGGGTGTCCAGCTGATATTGGCTTACAGCTGGGCAAGGCCTTCGATCCTTGTAGCAGGTAAGGGTAGAGGGGAATGGTTTTATTTCTTCTGTTTCTTCCCTTTTATTCCTGTTCCTCTTTCTTCCCTGTCCCTTTCTTTCATCTATCTCTTTCCTCCGTTTCTCTGGGAAACGACACAAAATGACCTACAAGGGTTGCCTTGTCGTTAAACCCCAACACAATCAATCATTTTTATTTGTATGTCGGTAATTGAAACTGTGCCGTTGCGTCTTGTCATTGTTTGTTCCTCATCTCTTCTTCTTTGAAAGCCTGCACTTTGTGACCGATGCCTTTTATGAGTAACTTCGTTCATATTTTTGTGGTCTGTATCTTTACAACGAGTAGTAATTGTTCAACATAACTGTACGAATACAATAACATCGAACAGCAACAGGATTCGAAACACAAAACATGTTTATAAAAACTATATATATATATATATATATATATATATATATATATATATATATATATATATATATATATATATATATATATATATATATATATATATATATCATACCGCTGTTATAAGGCCTGTGTATACATCTCTTAAAACTAACAGACCTTCTGCATTGCATGTGTCACGTAACGGGGCGGGATGTAGCTGTCATCGTATTTTTTTCATAAGTTTGTAAATTATTACTTCGCATTCAAAATCAAGTTTTTAAAACAGTTAAGGTAATTTTAATTATGCTCGAAAAATAATGTAATTTCCAGCATCTCTCTGGCTGCTCAGACCCTAATCTGAGACAGAGACACTTATTGATCCAAAATCATTCTAAAACCCAATGTGTGAATATTGGACATGATCAAACCTGGACTATGTATATGTTTTCTGAGCATTTCTTACATTTCTGTACCCACGTTTGTTCGTACAAAACGCCTGTCATATGATGGCTGTTTTAAGTCACTGTCACTCTTTAAAAGTATTACGAAACATCTGCAAAGGGGCAAAGCACCAAACGAATGCTGCTGTTGCAAGCAGACAGCCCAAATAATTGATATGAACTATAATATGTACCCAAATGATTGACTTAACATTATATCATTGTCCTGTTTGTACGAGAGGTTCCATAATATTGCCCATTTACAATTGTAAATTCAGCATTCTTTAGGTCCAAGTAAACAGCAGGTATTGTACCATAGTGCAGATTATATTTCATTTGCTTTGGGATCATTGGGCCCATTATGATACATTTGAAGATGGAGTTCTGCTCATGTATGCGGTAGAGGGCGTAAGCAGTGTTGCAAACTTCATTACTGCTTATGAAGAGTCTCAATAAAACCGAGACTCCCATTTTCTGATCTGCGGTGTGTTCTTTGTTTTCAAAGGCAATCTTTTTGACGTTTATTGTAATTCTCTTACATGTTTTAACACTCATTAAATACTTTCGAACGAAGACAGTCGTTTTGAATGAGACCCAATATAAACAACAATATATACTAGATGATTTGGAGTACATTATAGCAATTTTAGTCACTAATAGATTTTAATATTTTTGAAGAATAAATCTTGTTAAGAATTAACTGTAAAAGCTTCATACAAGTTTACGGTCTGTCGACAAGCTTTCAGTCATCAATGCAACTTTCACTTAAAGGCCCATCAACATCGTTTTTCTCATATTAGCAACTTGTGTAGATCGTTAAACTATGCCATGCTGCTTTGCTCATACATTCCGTTACACATTTTGTAATTTTACTTGGCTTTAATAATACTGTTAATCAGGGACCCTGTGAGTTGGTTTTGCTAACTCTAGGACCTGAAAGGTATACAAATAATTGTTTGACTGAACTTGCATCGTGTTGTATATAAACACTGTATAGCAGATCTGCATAAATTGCATTTAGGTATAACACATACGTGACTCCGAGGAACATGCGTTATTTGCCCAATTCCATACATAAAAAACTTTTAATTCGGGCAATTACCATTTTTAAGCTGGAAAGCAACGCTCAGACTGAAACAGAATGTACATTGTCCATTGTACATTTATTAGAATTAATCCGTGGATGTACATGAAGTCATTTATTGGATCCAAAGTAGGATATACT
Organism: Anodontia alba; assembly: GCA_964016985.1. NCBI lineage: Eukaryota > Metazoa > Mollusca > Bivalvia > Lucinida > Lucinidae > Anodontia > Anodontia alba. Next base: position 98,243,494 of record OZ024828.1, read on the forward strand.
TCTTTTCTTCCTGAGACTAATAATAACCCTGTATCTTGAAACTGTGTTAAACTGCTGCATGTAAAATTGTCTGTATCATTTATCTTTATTATTAGAGAAATAAATCAAAACTGAAAACAATTGAATAGTACATGAATAACATTGATGAAAACGCATGTTTAGGAATTTCCACATTACTGTTTAAAAATATATATGAATGTGTAGCAAACGCGTCTTGGATGTTTGTACTTTTAATATTAAGAAATGTTATTTTGCCGCCGTGAAAATATTTTGATATTTTAGAATTTTGTGAAAATGTCAAATGAAAGCTTTGCTGCATATCAATCAACGTCTTTATTTAATCTTGAAGCAGAACACCTGCTACTACACTAGGAAACCAAACTTAATAAATAATAATATTTCTATAAGCTTAGCATTGTACATTCTCCATAATATATACGTTATCGGTTCCTCCAAAAGAATTAAAATATACAATGAGGTTTTAAACTAAGTGCCCAGCTAGCATTCTACATAAATCTACAGCGGGCCGTTATCGGCCCGTCAGCTACCCTGACGGGCCGATAACGGCCCGCTATAGATTTATGTAGAATGCTTACTGGGTATTTATCTGTACTTGGAGTACTTGATTGTAAAATGTGCATGGTCAGTCCGGTGTATCTACCTATCATTGTACATATTTACACTGGGCACACTTGCTGGGCATAAATAAAAAATTGTATCGTGCGTTTTGCCGAAACGCATTTCATGTTGGATTGCTATTCAGTGTTTTCTTATAAAAAATGTGCAGTTGTTCTACATGCGACAATTTGGCTGTGCATCTTTCCGGACAAAGCATGATGGCTTTTTTGCAAGATTCGCCACCTTGCGCCTCTGACAAAGTCTTCTATTTAAATACATTAAATCATATAAGCCTGCCGTCCCATTTGTGGGACATAAGCAAACAGTGCAGACCTAGATCCGACGCCGCATAGGAATTTCAATTACAAATAGAACAAAAATGAAAAAAAAAATACACCTGACACCCCTTAAATAAAAATGGACTCACCAACATATAAGGATGGAAAAGTCCGTTAGGCTTATATGGGTTTATATCAAAATCAGTGCATTTAATAATTTCAGAGTTGCTAAGCGACACAATAAGCAAGTGCCTGTAGACATGGATATATCCGAAAACCCAATGTGTGATGACCACCCGAATACTCCGGCAGAGGTTCTCTGCATTAAACATAGGCAGTTTGTCTGCATGACATGCGCAGTTGAAGGAAAGAAACATGTCACCAAGAAATGTGACTCGAAGCCTATCAGAAATTTAACATCCCAAACTGATTTGAAACTCGTTTCTCTGCTGGCTATGAAAAGTGGTATCATGGGCAAGAAAAGACTGCTTGAAAAACATATTTCGGACACCGATCAGAAAAAGATGGATGTTAAAGAAATGGTTGAAAAATTTCAAAAAGATATAAACGAAGCATTTCGGAAGAAGTTAGAAATGACTCTTAAGTCAGTCGACGACAAGTCCAATGTTATTCAAGAAAACAACAAGAAACGTATGGAAAAGATTGATAAAGTAAATTCAATGTTTGAGGCCGAAATCGATCGGCTTACGAATAAAAAGGATAAAACTCCTAAACAAGAGGCAGTAAGCTTGTCTGATCTAAAGGAAAATGCATGCAATCTTCCATTTAAAGATCTCAGAATAGCTCATGGGTTTGATCCCGATAGGATGATAAAAAATATAATACTGCAATCAACAAGCCTAGGCAACGTTTTGTTTTCAGAGGACGATGAGGTATATGACCAACTAGATGATGTTGAAAATGCGTATCTAATCCCATCCTCAATAAAGACCCAATCAAAACAAAAGGACACACAAATAATTCCTGCAACGTATGAAGACCTGATAACTAAAGATGATGCTGGCGGTGTGGTATACAGAAACCTGGAACTAAAAGGTGCAGCTGGCAGTAGGGGATACAAAACGCTGTCTGTCATAGAAAATACGAAAGGTAAAACCAAGTCAATGGGATATAAATCGCAGCCATTGCCAGAAATTCCATTCGGGCAAGAGGGATCAAACACTGCCTCAAGCAAAGGTTCAAGCATCAAACTAGATACAGCAATTAAATCTATAGAGAAACGGGCATCGTCTCCTGACTATAAAAACCGAGTACAAAGTCCAACTAGCCCGCTTCCAAAGTCAATGGTAAAGACAATAGGCGGTGGTAAGATCGCTTCTGGTCCTTTACCAACCCCTATTGTAAAGACAACAGCTGTCAAACAACAGCCAACACCGAAAAGGAGCAGTTCACTGCTAGAAAAGTACTTTGGTGAAAATCCGGAAGTTATGAGCGCAAATGAACCTCAGAAATCTTTAGCAACGCCTGCGATTAAGAACAAATCCGTGACCATTGCAAACAGAAAAGATGTCAAACGCAGGATTACAAAGTTAACGATAATCAGTTCAAATCGTATTTTTTTGCTTGACGAACTCAACTCAGCAATTCTCCTTGTTAAAACTGACGGTGGAGTCATCTCAGAGCAAACAGGAGAACGATTTGTGAACATGGTTGGAGCTGGAAGAGATATTGTAGCCGTGTTAGGTAATTATAATTACCGTATTTACAATATGAATATTCGGACACCTCAACTTTTATCATACTGATCGTATCATTTCAACATATTCATGTTAACCCTTAAAGCGCCAATCACAACAATTGTCGTCTGCTTTGTCTTCTGCCGGTTACTTTAAAAGTCATTGTTGCAAACAGTGTGGACCCAGATCAGACTGCGCCTTTAGGAGCAGTCTGATCTGGGTCCACACTGTTTGCCTATATGCAAAATGTAAGTTTGAAAAGTTTGCAAGAAGATGCAGCAGACGACATAAGCAGACGACATTTTCAGATGCAGATTTTCTTGGCGCTTCAAGGGTTAATATGGATTTGTCTATACACTGTTAGATGAGTTGCAAACAATGTAGACCCTAATCAGGTATATTTTTTTTTCAAAGTTATGTTCCGAATATTTAGGGTAAATATGGTATTCACAGCCCAGATACCAGCATTGCAAAACCTTCTCAAATTTTGCTGCAAAAATATATAAGTATTTGCAAATACCTTAGCTACAATAGTTAACGAGTTTGTCATTGACAAGCTCGTTAAGTTAACGATGCTTTGAACAAGTGGACATAGGTCAATGTCGTAACTGTCTTATATAGTAATGTAGGCCTAAAACTTAATGAAAAGTAACTCTGCCTACTCGACAAGTACAGGTTACTCCTAGATAGGAGCAAATTCTTTCCTTGAGAGGTGACCCGTTTTTATACTGGGATTGATGTATAGGAACGCAAACCGCAAACAGGAAGTCGCAAAAATTATTTCCCTTGTAAAAACTGGTGGAAACTCAACCAAGTGAATCATTTCCACTGACGTTAGAACGAATAGATACGCCTGATACATTTTCAATCACTTTTTTTGCTACAAGGGAAACAAGGCCTGTGATTTCCAGTTTGTATTTTGCAAGACCAAGCCCCTTCTGAAAAAAAGTCTGCTTTTAATTTAAAAAAATGCTCTCAGGTTGGTGCTGATTATTTCCTTATAGAGAAGGCTTCTCTTTTTGGAGTATTATTTTCAACCACTTTACCTATATGAAATAGATCTAGGCTTTTTGCCCATGTGAGAAACTTCTATATTATATATCTGAAGCTACTTTTAGTATTTTCTGCGGGAAATATAATTTATATTTTGTATTTTCCAGGA
>OZ024828.1:98852248-99231970 GCA_964016985.1 Anodontia alba
GGTCGAGCTGTACTGTCACTAGGCTTGGTGGGGGTGGGGCGGGGGGCGGCGGCGGGGTAAAGGAGGACAATAGGCAAAGGGCGCCTAAAGCTTTTAAGGAAAGATGCCTCCTTCGCAGTAATTGGTAGACAGTTCCATTCCCTGGAGAAAAAGAATTTCTGTAGCCAGGGAACTGTTCTTTCTTGGAAGAATCATGCCTGTCCTCTTGTCCGCCAGTCGCTGTTTTGTATAAAGATGCCTGGTTCGACGTCTACTTTGGGTGATTTTGTACAACGCGTAATGCGGCTGGATTTTCTGCGATCTTTAAGGGTCTCCCAGTTCAGGTATTTCACAATTTGATCTGGGTTACACAGCCTGGGCCCAGTTGTTCAAAGCATCGTTAGCTTAACGAGCTTGATAGTGATCAAAATGTTAACTGTTCTAGTAAGTACAATATCCAATTCATAGGTATTTTTGCTGAAAAAAAAATGTGAGTAGCTTTTGCAAATGCAAAAGATACTCACATTTTTTTACAGCAAAAACATTAGCATATGTTCCATATTTAATGATCAAAGTTTTAACGATACATTAACTAATGTCATCGTTAGTTTTGAACAACTGGGCTCTGGTGTGCGATCAGATTAGTTGAAAACATATCGAGTTGCACGTCATTGTACTTGTTCCAGCATCTGGGTATGTTTCTGGCTAAACGGGTCCTAGATGGTGGAGGCATTCTCCATGTCTGGCTGGATCATTGCTGTATAATGGTCTTCTTTACTTGGATGGAGAAGTCCTTAAGTTTCCTAATGAGGAAGCAGAGGGTCCACAGCAGCGCAAGACTGTAGAAAGTTGCAAAATAAAAATGCCCACCCCGATATCACATCCGCAAACTACAGTTTTGCTCTAAATACTATAGGTTCACGCAGAGGTGTTGGAACGACCAACTCTTTAGCTCACCTGAGCACTTCGTGCTCAAGGTGAGCTATTGTGATCGGTGAATGTCCATCGTCCGTCGTGCGTCGTGCGTCTTCTGTCGTGCGACGTCAACAATTTGCTTTAAAAACCTAATCCTCCTACACCACTTAGCAAGTTCTCGAAACTAGGTAGGAAGCATCGGGGTGACTTGTAGATCAAATGAAGTTAAACTCGTTCCTGTCGGAAATCCAAGATGGCCGTCATCTTGAAAATCTCTTTTTTGTTTCTTCTCCTGAAACGAAAGGACGATTGACTCAAAAGTTGGTAGGTAGCATCAGGGTAGACTTGTAAATAAACAATAAATAAAATCATTCCGATCCGAAATTCAGGATGGCTGCCATGGCCGCCATCTTGAAAATCTAGTTTTGCTTCGTCTCCTGAACCGCTATTGGGTGATTGTTCCCAAGTAGCTCGGTACGGATATACTGACTGGTTAGCTCATTATTTATACTAAAAAAATCAAACATCTATGTTTACTGTCATTGTCATGTGAGTTATAATGTGTGTGTATTATAATGTAGGGGAAGGGCCGTAACTAGTGTTGTGAGAACTTGTGGCCCGACCCCTTTGCATTAGTTATATGCAATAAAATATGTTTAACTAAATCCTGAACCGAAATGCCAAATGATTGAAACATGGTAGGAAGTATCGGGGTGATTTGTAGATCAAAAATAGCAAAAATCGTTCCGGTCGGAAATCCAAGACGGCCGCCAAAGCGGTCATCTTGAAAATCTATTTTTCGCTACTTCTCCTGAACCGGAAGGCGAATTGACTCGAAACTTGTTTGGAAGCATCAGGGTGACTTGTAGATATAAAGAATAACTAAAATCGTTCTGATCCATTTCGGCCAACTTGAAAATCTATTTTTCGCTTCTTCTCCTGAACCGGAAGGCAAATTGACTTGAAAATTGATAAGAGGTATCCGGTTGACTTGTAGATCAAAAATAGCTAAAATCGTTCCAATCGGAAACCCAAGATGGCCGCCATGGCCGCCATCTTGAAAAACTATTTTAAGCTTCTCCTGAATCGAAAGGCCAATTGACTTGAAACTTGGTAAGAAGCATCAGGGTGACGTAAAACAAAAGTAGCTAAAATCGTTCCGATCGGAAATCCAAAATGGCCACCATGGCCGCAATCTTGAAAATCTTTTTTACGCTTCTTCTTTTGAATCGAAAAGCCGGTTGACTTGAAACTTGGTAGGAAGCATCTGGGTGACTTGTAGATCAAACATAACTAAAATTGTTTGGATCGGAAGTCAAAGATGGCCGCCATGGCTGCCATCTTGAAAGTCCATTTTTCGCTTATTCTCCTGTACGGAAAGGCCAGTTGACTTGAAACCAGATAAGAAGCATCGGGGTGACTTGCAGATCAAAAATAGCTAAAATTGCTCCTGTCGGAAATCCATGATGTCTGTCATGACCGCCATTTTAAAAAAAAATATTTATTTTTCGCTTCTTCTCCTGAATTGAAAGACCACTTAAAACTTAGTCGGAATCACTGGGGTGACTTAAAGACCAAAAACAGCTAAAATCATTCCGCCTTGAAATCCAAGATGGCCGCCCTGTCCACCATCTTGAAAATCTATTTTTCGCTTTTTCTCCTGAACCAAATAACCAATTGACTTGGAACTTGGTAGTAAGTAACAGGGTGACTTGTAGATCAAAAAGGGCTAAAATTGGTCCGATCAGAAATCCTAGATGGCCGCCATAGTTGCTATCTTGAAAATGTTTTTTTTCACTTCTTTTCCTGAAACGACAGGCCAAGTGACTTGAAACTTGGTAGGAAGCATCAAAGTCATTTGTAGATCAAAAATAGCTAAAATTATTCCGTTCCAAAATCCAAGATGGCTGCTATGGCGACCATCTTGAAAATCTATTTTTCGCTTCTTCTCCTGAAAAAAAAAAGGCCAATTGTCTTGAAACATGGTTAGAAGCATCGGGGGTAGACTAGTGGATCAAAAATAACTAAAATTGTTCCGATCGGAAATCCTAGATGGCCGCCATGGCTGCCAGATGGCCGCCATGGCTGCCATCTTTAAAATCTATTTTTCGCTTCTTCTCCTGAACCAAACGGCCAGTTGGCTCGAAACTTAGAAGGAAACATTAGGGTGACTCGTAGATAAACAAAAAAAAAAAACAAAAAAAAAACAAAAAAAACAACAACAAAAAATCCGATCAGAAATCAAAGATGGACGCCATGGTCTCTCTATCTTGGAAATATACTTTGCGCTTCTTCTCCTAAACCGAAAAAGCCAGGCTGAATCGAAACATAATAGAAAGTATCAGGGTGAGTTGTATATCAGAAAAAACTAAAATCATTCCGATGGTAAATCCAAGATGGCCGCCATGGCTGCTATCTGAAATCTATTTTGCACTTCTCCTGACCCGAAAAGCCACTTTACTAAAAACTTGGTAGGAACTTGGACCCGATATACATTTGTTAGGCAAATTTACAGTTAATAACTGTTTGTGTTTTCGTTTTTCACTTTTAGCAACCTCTTTTGGGTGGTTGGCAAGCCGGTACCAGATTTAACATACCATATTTCGACAATCCGTTTCCTGTTACTACCAATCTCATACCTATCTAATAAAAAATAGTTCCCTGCTATGCTGTTAACTCTAAATTCTGCAAATGCATTGGCATTATACACTCTGATGCATATAAATAGTAAACAAAGCAACAACAACAACAACAAAAAAAAAAAACAAAACAAAAAAACTACAACTGTTGGAGAAAAAATAAGGCTTTGATCATTTTGAGTAAACTATTGGCGGATGAATATGATTACTTCAGTAAAACGCGCGCCAAATCTACAGTGTTGTATCAAAAGTGTAACCCGAGCCGTGTTCATACGAAACACCGAAAATGACATAGTCCATCCAAAAATGCCGAAAAGGGCTATCAGGTACCAAAAGGACTTTATTAATATGATTTTACAATTTACATAATGCTTTTGACATCGAAAAGAATATTTTACACCGAAACAAGGATAACCAGTTTCGAAAATGGTTGCATGTATGCTGTTTATATGTTACGTTTTATAATTGCAGAGTACATTCCAATCAGTTCTAGAGACCTAAAGTTCAGGCCGGCCCCATCAGTACTCATAGTGCTTTGACTTTACATCTAATCTCTCAAAATTGTATTCATGAAGGAACACAGTTCTGCGGCATCTGATCTGGGTCTACACTGTTTGCCTATGTCCTGTTTATGGTACACTAGGTTTAAATGTGTTAATAAATAGGATGTGTGTCTGAAGAGATATCTTACGTTCAGAAATCGACCGCAACGTCAGCAACGTACTTTCGGACACGTGTGCACAGTGAAGATTCAGATCAGCCGACGCATTCTGTACAAAATCTTTATTGGGTGCATTTTGGATAGCAAAGTTTCTTCATGCGGACAACGAAGACTGATCAGACGGCGTGTGTGTGTGTGTGTGTGTGTGTGTGTGTGTGTGTGTGTGTGTGTGTGCGTGCGTGTGTGCGTGTGTGTGAGCAGATGATTGGAGTCTTCGATGAGCGCACATGTCCGATGGTTCAGGGTTTCCAACATTCCAGCTCATCTTATTTCATACTTGCGTAAGAACACGAGAGTTATACTTTTTTTCTGATAATGACCTTCCAACAATAAAACATAGGTTTTTGACAGCAACGCGGAAATGATATAGTAACACAAGATAAGATATACGACAGATTAAAGACTGATCTTGTAAACTAATGAAAACATTATCAATCTGTCAGGAAATTCCTCGAAGGCTTTCGTATTCCCAGTATTGATTATTTGCTTGATGCAAATATTTTTTCAAGCGCTTGGTTAGACAGAGTAAATAGTCTAATGACGGCGTAAGTATGAAATGAGAAGGACGGCTTGATAATAAACTAAACTGAGAGAACAAAAGGATACCAGTTCTTGCCTAAATATTGGGACACCTTATCTCCTTAGCATACTTACCAGTCAGCATTCTAGGTAAATCTATATCGGGCCGTCATCGGCCCGTCAGGGTAGCTGACGGGCCGATGACGGCCCGATGTAGATTTACGTAGAATGCTAGCTGGGTTGTCCTTAAACTTGAATATATCCATTTGACTACCTGGTCATGCGGCTGATACTGCTGAGTGAGAGTTAACCATCGTAGACCCTGATAAGACGGACGTTCTGTAGTGTCTGATATGGGTCAACAGAGTTTGCTTTGGTATATCTGTCTGAGTAAGTATTTTTCATGCGGTAACATAAGAGATGGATAATTAGACGGGCGATCTTTAGCAGGATAATCACGGCTTATCAGGCAACCGCTGTAAATTATGAATAATAACAGATGTCTGAGAGCTTGCTAATGCTTAAATGACATGTACATTATGAGTGGCAGATAAGCTGCGCTCTGTAAAATGGATTTTTCGGTTTCTATGTCAACAATGAATACTTAGTCTGATCGGTGCCATGAAACAAAATGTCTTAAGGGCGTATGCAAGTGAATATTCCTGATAAAGGGCTTCAGTATTTACTTGGATAACTCAGCTTGTATCAAAGTACCTATATACAAAAAAACAAAAAAAAAAAAAAAAAAAAACAAAAAAAAAAAAAAACAAAAAAAAAAACACGCTTCTATCAAACTCCAGCTTAGCCATTTGATCGTTATCTTTACTGTTCACGTAGACCTAAAGGAGTCTTTTTGCAAAACGGGGATTGTTAAAGTTGAGTTCGTATATACAGCGGACGTAAGGACTATCGCTGGTTTCCATTATGTCGCATGAGTAGGCTCAAGTCTCCCATTTGATCCATCGCACAGCAAAACCTACAATAAACTTGTGCGACCAGCGAAGACTCAAATCAGCCTTCGCGTCCGCGCAGTCTGATCAATGTCTTCGCCGATTGCATGTGCCTTCTATAGCCTACAGGCTATCCAACGAGGGACAAATGAAAAATCTTGCCATACTGGGTGGATGTTCATGCTGATCTGGGCCCAGTTGTTCAAAGCGTCGTTAGCTTAACGAGCTCGTTAAGGGTCATTTCGGTAACTGTTTTAGCAGATTCAATATACATTACTCTGATATTTTTTGCTAAAAAAATGTGAGTAGCTTTTGCACTGCAAAAGCTACTCACTTTTTTTCAGCAAAAAATTTCAGCATATTTGCGTATTACTTGATGTAAATTTTAACGAATCGTTAGCTTTGAATAATTGGGCCCTGGTCACTCAGATCTTATTGTAGGGTTTTTTCTTCCTGCCCTGGCTCATTTTCTTGATTGTACTTCCAACGGGATCCCACTTTCATATTAATTTGTGATTGCAATATGTCCAATACTTTGATCTAGTGCTGATGTTATTTATTTTTCTGATCCTTCTCGTACCTCGCATGTGACAGCAGTACACTTGAAGCGCTGCTAAGGGACGTCAGGAATATGTTACATGTTTTACATAATCTATTATCTACAGGTTCATTTTCTATTTTTTTTTTTAAAATTTGTACTCTGTATTTCCAAAGGATTCCCTTTCAGAGTAATTTATATATAACCTCCACACATTAAGGAGAATGGATACAATTCAGGGAGGGAACTGAACTAAAATTGTTTTGTGTACCTTCTGGGAAGTGGTTAGCTTTAAAAGGAAAGAATGAGCTCCCTACATTCCTCCTTTTAGAGTAGACCTCTTTTCAAAAGGATATTGATTTGCATGAAAGCAAACTGGTAGTCACAAAAGTCATGTTTCTTGTAAAGAATGGAAACTTTAGCAATTGTATCAGTCCCCTTGATTTGCCAAATGCTTTCTAACGGGAAACGTAACGAAAGACATTTTGATGCCAATGCCATAAGCGAATGCCAAAGGCCCAATTATGACTGCGCAAGTATGCAGTTTGGTCGGGTCCGCCCCTTCGGGGGAAGGATGAGGGGGCGAATGAGTTATGTAACATATATTCATTGGCTCCAAACACCAAAATACAAACATATATGCTAATAGCGTAGTAAGTGAAACACCATGACAGTTAAACTGATATAATCTAAAAAGTCTATGATAAAAAAAAAGAAAATCAGAGGGTTCAATGGCGATTTGCAGCCAATGCCCAAGACAAAATGTACAGAAGACGTTTCAGGTGGTCCACAATCACAGAACACAGCCTACCAATACCATCAAGAGGACGAGCAAACAATCCAAATCAGACAGTACACAAGCCAAAAATCAAAGAACAGAAAAGCAAACAGCTCATTCGTTTCCAGCAAGATGTGATTACTATGCTCGAAAACCACGTTGGACCACGATGGGTCTGACCACAGATAGTCAGCGCCAAACCTCTGAAACAGATTATGGAAAGAGCGACCACTCAGCCGGAAATCCAGCTAAAGTCGGACAATTAATGATGAAATCCGTAATTTGGTTTACAACCATGCCCGCAGTTTGTCGCTTTAACCTATCTGTTTGTTATCAACATTTCTTTTAGATTTATTAACTATAATACAAGATGTTCTAGTTCCGGTAGACCTTCCTTCGTGAAGACCTGTCTTCAAAAAAAGGTAAGAGAAAAGTCCAGGGAGTGCCAAAATCACAAACCGCAGCCCTTCCCAAATACCAAGAGGAAGAGGAAACAGACAAAACCAAACAAGCACAAATCGAACAAACGTATGGAAAGCACTAAGATTAGCTCTCTCATCCCCAAGCGAGGTAATCGCAATGCTAAAAGGACTGACAATCACAAGCACAAAATAACACAAGGTAAGACATAAAACAAATCGCCTCGCAGAAAAAACCACAAAGCAACAAAGAGTAAAACTAACACGGGGACCACCGCCCTAGAACGGTCAGTAGAGTAAACCAACGTTTTTATGTTTTATTTGAATTCATTCAGAATTACAACGATAAAATAAAAATCTAAAAAGGTTACCTTTGGAAACAAAGAACACATTATAGATAGAAAATGGGAGTCTCGGTTTTATTGAGACTCTTCACGATTAGTAATGAAGTTTGCAACATTTGTTACGCCCACTAGTGTATACATGAGCTCCCTTTTCAAAGATACTACAATGGGCCCAATGATCCTCAAGGATCTAACAAGTACAACAATCTATGTTTTGAGCAAAAATATGAAAAATATCAGAGTTTTTTTATGTGAAAATTTTCTGTTTTAAGGAGGTGAAATTTTCTATATATTTGAATAGGCGTGTTTTCGTAATGAAGCTCGTGCTTGTGAAAATGGGCAAAAAAGGAAAAGAACTGAACCCAGAGGTGAAAAAGCTCGCGGTGGATTTATGCCAGCAGGACAAGAACATCACAAAAAAATTGAATAAATATTGAATATACCAAAAATACCATCAGTTATGTTGTTGAGAAATTTCGAGAGCGGAGATAGGTAGAAAACATTCAACGATTGGGGAGGCAATGTTTGATTAAAGAGAGGGATATCGGCAACTGGAAGGCTTGTGAAAATGATAAAAGGACACCACTAGGAGAAATTACAGCAAAATTTAATGAGTACAGACAGAAAACAGTGAGATGCAAAATAAAAAACATAATTTAAGAGAACACACTGTCTTAAATTATGAGTTTTTAATTTTCATCTCACTGTTTATCAATGTGTTTATCGGATGTGGGATGTGAAGATGGTGAACCGGAAAATAGGGCTTCTTAGTGCAGAGGAAAAGGTGGTAAAATGTAAACAATTTTTGAAAAAATGTTATTTTTTCTGGTGAGAGTCAAGTGTTTGCTGGAAAGGATCAACGAATTTATATTTAGAGGAAACCCGAGGAAAGTTAAAGACCCAACTTGGTCAACAGGCGTGAACAGTGCCCAGTGAAAGTAATGGTATGGGGATGCATTTATGACAGTAGTGTACCTGAACCGTTGCCAAAACTGATGGTAACATTTATATACAGAATATATATATTGACATTCTGCAGGACAATGTGTGGTCTTGCATTGCTTACCACTTTCCCACTAATACTTATTTATTACAGACCGATAATGCCCCGGTACACATGGCTACTTTAACCGGACAGTACTGTGCAACCAACAAACTTAAATATAAGAGCTGGCCCTCGCAGTGTCCGGATTGGAACATTATTGAAAATGTGTAGTTGCTTATGAAACGAAAGTTATAGACGCGTGTGCTTACAAACATAAAAAAATCAATAACCTCTTCAGGGAAATTCTACAGATTTGGCGGGCCACTGAATCGGAACACAGTCAGAGCCTTTATCATTCCATTCCACGGAGAATTCAGAATGTGATCCAATCAACATCTAACTAAGTACTGAGACAAGACTTTTTTCAAATATTATTGTTCTAAATCTGTTAGACCCCATAAAACTCACCAAATTCCGTGCATTTCCAATCTGGCCGCCGTTGTGACGAATACCTGTGTCCACCGTCTGAAGATGCGCAGAAGTATTGTAATTAAGTTCCTTTACAGCCATATCGTTTTGATCGAACAAGAGATATTTAGGGGGCCTGAACAGCGCAGAGGTATTGTCATCGCTACGGCCCGGGTTCGATTCCCTACGCAGGCATGTGGCAATGTAGTGGTCGCTCATTCATGGTCGGCTTGGTATTCCGGTTTCCACCCATATATGACAACGAAAACAACGAAAACGCCGCAGCGTTTCTAAGTTGATTAAGCTTTCAGTGTAGTCTAGTTTAAACTATTGCAGTCTTTTATTAAAATTCGATAACCAATGCTGCGTTGGACGCTTATTCTGATTCTCTTTAATACATTTTGTTTTTAATTTATTTATTTTGTTCATTTTTATCCTTTTGGGATCATTGGGTAGTTTCTTTTATCTTGGGAAATCGAGTCCCGCTAAAAGTGGTATATACAGCCCAACAAACAACAATCAATGGCTCGAACATCATTGGGACCATGGAAATTTGTTCGAGATATAGTAGTTCGAGCCACTGAGGGTTAATTATGTTGCAAGGTCATGAAGCAAATGGTGATAAATCAGGTTTTTTTCGATCTTCTATACAATAATTGTATGTTGAGTGTACTCATTAGAATTGCCTCGATGAGGCGATTCTAATGAGTACACACAACATACAATTTCATGATAAAATCATAACATTTTCCTAAATGTTTGTTTTCTGGACCTATCGGAAGAATTTCATAGGGACTCAAAAACGAGTTCGAATGATCCATGGTAAACGAGCCATCGGTGTTAGAGCTATTGAAGTTTTACTGTTCATTGCTGTCATATGAAGGGTTTCCGACTTTCCTTCTTTTATGTGTTCTTTGCTTCCAAGAGCAAAATTTTATAAACTTTATTACTGTAAACCTGACAGACTGACTGCGATGATCGTCAATAACTGACTTTTGATCTTTAGACGTCTACGAATATGTTTTTAAACTGCCAGTTTTTTTTTAAGTTTTTTTTTAATATTGACATAGTGCTAACGTCAAACAGCATTGCTATTAAACTTGTCAGTTAAAATCTAAAACATATTTCATGTGAGGAAATCTTGAATACTCGCTTCAGAGGTCGATAATAGTATAGAAAATATCAAGAAAGTGCAGTCATCACAGAAAAGAACAGGTTAATAACACAAGAAAAGGAATATTTAACAAGCTACGACAGACTGCGAATGTGTTACAAACCAACAAAACGGAATGTATAGGTTGACGCTGTGAACAATTAGGTCTATTAAAGTAAAATTAAATACGCAAATCGATTATTTTGAACATACTTAATCCTTTCAACCAGATTCTAACATGGACTCTTCCATCTTAAAATCTGAACACATTTATTGTTGCAAATAGGGGTATCAGTAAGAAAGCAATGACAAAATGACAAACAGTGTAGATTCTGATGAGACGGCTCATTACAAGCCGTCTCATTGGTCTGTAGGGATGAAAGAGTTAATTTTCACTCATTTACAGCATTTGTTCAAGCTATAGTTAGCACCAACATTTGCAGAACTCCTGTAGGGTTTTCTCAATTTCTATTCGAAATGTGTTGTGGTCAGTATGATTAGAGAATATTTAGGTCCTTGTATTATACTAGATCGAATTCTATTATCGGGAATATTTTTTCAAAAAAAAAAAAAAAAAAAAAAATAAAAAAATAAAAATAAATAAAAACTAACTTGTTATCACCATGAAAAATGTGCATGCATGTAATGAGAACTTTTATGTTATGCCAGCGCCGACGAAACCACGTTACAATTTTAGTTGCAAAAGGGCAACATAGTAACCTAGGTATAAACCATATTATGTTTATAACAGGTAAATCAGTTTTCAGCTGCTATTGCATATACATCACGAAAACACGCCTATATAGTTTTGATCCCCTTAAACCCCACTTTTATACAGTAAAACTGGGGTTTACAGGGGTATACATTAATTTTCTTATTTCTGCTCAAAAACATAGATTGTGGGTACTCGTTAGAACCGCCTCGCCGAGGCGGTTCTAACAAGTACCCACAGTCTATGTTTTTAGAAGATATATGAAAACTGCCAGAATTTTTTATTTGAAAGTTTTCATTTTCTGATGGTAAAATTTTCAATATATTTGAATAGGCGTGTTTTCGTCGAGGCGGTTCTAACGAGTACCCACAATCTATGTTTTTGAGCAGAAATAACAAAAATAATGTATACCCCTGTAAACCCCAGTTTTACTATATAAAAGTGGGGTTTAAGGGGGTCAATATTATATAGGCATATTTTCGTGATGTGAAGTATGAGAACGTTACGTGGACAAGGCATAACATGTACACACTCATATCTGCAGCGTCAACACTGTGCATATATCACCGAATACTAAGAGTAAACATACGGACATGAGAACTCTTTTACAGAATTTTTTGTTGATTATATTTTAATCTTAAACTGGAAATTAAACCATATTTTTGTATTAAGTTTGCCATTCTGAATTTCACATCGATTTACACAGCTATTTATACAAAATTGCGTGTGAACCCAAAGAAGTCTCGGACCAACCTGCTCATCTGCATAGTCTAACCAAAGTCTGCAGAGTACTGTGGGTTGCCAAGGATCCAACGCGTCTTGAAGCGGACAACGAAGACTCTGATCTGCCTGCGCCTCCGGCGCACATGCAGTCTTGTAGGAAATGCTGTGCCCCGGCTTATTTTGTTTTAAAAGCAGGGAAGACTGGCTCTAGTTTCCAGTGACTAAATATTAATTCTTATTATTCTGTTTAACCCTTTGTAGACTGAATAGACTCTCCCACTCTATATATTGGAAGAGTCCAATTTCAATTTAAGGTATGTCCGGCTTAGAGATTTACATATTCCTTGAGAAAAATGGCTAAACTATTAGCAAACAGTGAAGACCCTGATCAGATGCCGCGTTCTGCGGCGTCTGGTCTGACGCTGCACTGTTTGCCAAGTACCCTTTTACGGGTTTCCCAACTATAATGGGTAATGCATCCACTTAATTGAAACCAGTATAATATCATTATTATAAAGGCTGGTCGCTATTGATTTCACCATCACAAGAGAAATTAGAAGAGAAAATGTCTAATTTCATTTGATTCTATAGGTACAAATAATGTACTTTTACGCAGTCATCATTTAATTTATGCCAGTCTAAATACTTATAGAAACTGACAGTTAATAAAATCGTGCCCAATATCTATCGTTACAGATTCATGCTGATCGTACATGAACAAATGATAGGTGCTGATAATAAATGAGCCTGGGCACATCATTTCTTACAACACGGCAAGTGCGCCCAGCGAAGAATCAGATCAGCTTATGCAGGCTGTTCAGAGTATTTGGTGTCCGCCTTAGCTTTCCACAGACTCCTCGTGTTCAAGCGGACAGTGTAGAGTCTAATCCGCACATGCTGATCCGAGTCTTCGCCGCTGGGCGTACATGCAATCTTGAGTAGGAAATGCTGTGCCTCGGTTCAAATGATAGCTGATAAATTATTTCATAACCCTACCTCTGTTTATTAGTTTGTACCTATAAAATTATATAAAATCACTTAACATGTTTCCTGTTCGAAAGTTTCTTTTTGTTCGCATTCTTATCACTAGAAAGTATCTTTCGTTTATATCATGTCAAGGAGAAGCTAGGACATGCGATAATGAAGAGTATTCAGGGGACAAGACAAAAAACGTCTGTCAGCGTTGCCATTACGAAAACACGCTTATTCAAATATATAGAAAATTTCACCTGCAAAAACTGAAAATTTTCAGATAAAAAAATCTGATATTTTCATATTTTTGCTCAAAACATAGATTGTGGGTACTTGTTAGAACCGCCTCGCCGAGGCGGTTCTAACAAGTACCCACAATCTATGTTTTGAGCAAAAATAAGAAAAATAATGTATACCCCTGTAAACCTCAGTTTTACTATATAAAAGTGGGGTTTAAGGGGGTCAAAATTTTATAGGTATGTTTTCGTGATGTCAAGATTCAAAAGCGTTTCATCTACAGTAAATTGTCCAGTCCGCTCAGGGATTCCAGTCGATAAACACAGAAAAAAACAGTAACATTATAATTTAACTTTTCAATACTATGATAAAACAGAAATGTGTGTTCGGCTTCAACTCTATTAATTAGTTTATTTGCGCTACATGGATTATTTTTTTAAATAATCATGTAACGCCAATAAATAAAAAATACTAAGCTCTTAAATATCCAGTGTACTGCTGTGTCAGTTGCCTTTGAACAACATTTAATGGGGTTTTCTCGGTAGCGCAACTGGTAAGCAGTGCTAGGCGCTGTCGCCGCATTGGTCAGAGCTTGCATGGCTTGGGTTCGACCCAGGCAAAAGCATTTAGAAGTTTTGATTTTTTTTTCTGAGAATTATTTCTCCATTATGGATGGAAAAAGACGAGGGTCACTGTCAGAAAAATACCTACATTCATATTTCAAATTACATTTCTTCTTGAAAAATGCATTATTTTACCCCTTGTTGCCATTCAACAGTCCAAGGGACTATATTTGCAGTAAAATAGGTCGTCAATCTAAGGTAATCATTTAAAGAAATTTGGTAGTTTTCAGTCAACTCATACCACATGCCGAATTTCATGGCAATTAGCCCAGCGGTACTGGAAAAAAAGATCTCAATCTCTTCAGGTTAATACCATATTTGGACGTGGCAGCCGTCTTGGTCATGGACCTGGAGCATTCAAATAAAGTTTTCCTTTCCCTCTCCCTCCCCGCATTTAAGCTGTACATGAAACTTAATAGAAATGCCCAGCATTTTCAGAGATGAAGTCAATTGAAATGTTGACAGACATACAATCCTAGTGACTAAATGACCTTGACCTTTGACATTGAGCGAGGTTCATATAAGACCTGTTTCATTTCATAAACGTAAGTTATTTTGGATGAATGCACTGTTTACATTTTTTCCATTCGAAAACCTAAAATAGGTCAAGGTCAACCCAGGACCATCATTTGTATAAATTTTATCGGGCTCGTCCTATTTCTGTCTATTGAGTTTCAAGGTTATCTGACTAATGGTTCTGGAGTAGAAGATTTTTAATGATTTTTACCATATATTGGCATGGCTGCCATCTTTGTCATGTGACCAGGACCAATTATATGAACTTTTTTTCCCGTGAGGCATAACTTTTCTATATAAAATCTGGGTACCTTCTATAAAACCTTCTTTTACTTAATAAAATACGATTGTTTTGGCTAAATGTACTGTTATACCTTTTTCCTATTCAAACGCCGTAGGGACCAAATTTGACCTTACCATAAAATAAGTCGAGGTCAACCAAGGGTCATCATTTATATGACTTTATAGGGTTCTAGCCACTTCTGTTGTCTGCTAAGCTTCAAAATCATCTGACTTACGGTTCTGGAGAAGAAGATTTGTAGAGGGACGCTGCAGTATTAGGCGCTGTCGCCGCATTGGTCAGAGCTTGCATTGCATGGGTTGGACCGCAGGCAAAATCACTTACAATTTTTCTGAGGATTATTTCTCCATTACGGATGGAAAAAGACGAAAATCACGGCAGCCATAATTTGAGGTAGTTAAACATAATCCATGTGACGCAAATAAATAAAAAAATACTAAGCTCCTAAATATCAAGAATATTGCAGCGCCAGTTGCCGTTATTGGGTTGTCTCGGTAGCGCAATTGGTAAATACGTCGGACGCTGCAGTGCTAGGTGCTTTCGCCCCACTGGGCGTTGGTTCGACCCCAGACAAAAGCACTTATTAATCAGTGTTTCCTTAATGTATCTTAATCGAAAATATCTATCTAGTCGAACGTAGCATACCTGGTAATTGCTGGGATGGGTGCTGGATAGGTACACACAACTTCCATGATATTAGTTAGCATGACGGCAAATTAATATAGTTGTATTTAGTGCATTGTAATTTATAAATATTTAACACATCTGTTCTGTAATACAACGCTCAGGAATCGTTTTACAGCTGCATTAAATTGGAAGTAAAAATATGTTCTTTGTATAAAACGTCTACAGAGTAATGAAGGGAGTAAAGTGTTATCTTTGATGAAGTATGTCTGAAGATGCACTGTATTTTAACTGTTCTTTCATGAATATAAATGATGTCAAAGGCTCTGATGGACGAGAGAATCCTAAACCTGAAAGAAACCGGAGTCAAAGCGAACACATTTTCGTTTGCTTTATTGTCAGATGACTCAGTGACACGTAATAATCAAACACTTGACCAGCCATTAACATGATATTGACATGCAGCACGTCATATTTTTACACAAATCTAAGAGGATTCTTAACACGTTTGTTTATCTTAAATAGACCTCCTAGCGTTTTTTTTTACTGCTAATTACTAATAATACACCGATGTCTTCTGGGAAAGAATAAAAGGCAAGAGAAAAGTCCAGGTAGTGCCACAATTACAAGCCGCAGCCCTTCCCAGAAACCAAGAGGAAGAAGCAACAGACAACCAAACAACCCAAATCGAACAAACGTACGAAAAGCACTACGATTAACTCTCTCTTCCCCAAGCGAGGTATTCGCAATGCTAAAAAGACTGAAAAAAAAAATAAAATAACAAAAGACAAGACATAAAACAAATCGCCTCGTAGAATAAACAATAAAGCAACAAAGAGCAAGACTAACACCGGGACCACCGCCTTAGAACGGTTAGTAGAATAAACCACCGGGGGTTTAAAGCACTTTTACAGCCGGCCAACTTCACCCTGCGTCCCGATGATACTCTTAATACAGAAATACATAAAATTCGGTTCGTATAAAGGCTCCCAACTCAGTCTATGCATCAAAGCGAACACATAAAAAATCAAATTAATCACTTTGATAAACAAAAACGATTACCCATGGCTAACTCTACTGTGTGCCAGAGTCTGATGTTGCAAATATTGCTTGGGTATTTACATAATTTTCTGCGATCAACGAGTCAGTTTTATCCAGGCCCAGTTGTTCAAAGCATCGTAAGCTTAACGGTGTCGTTAGTGGTCAAAATGTAAACTGTTCTAGTAAGTACAATATTTAATTCTGAGTGAAATTTGATGTAAAAATAAGAGTAGCTTTTGCAAAAGCTACTCAAATTTTTTCAGCAAAAATATTAGCGTATACACCATAATTAATGATCAAAGTTTTAACGATACCTTAACTAAAGACATCGTTAGTTATGAACAAGTGGGCCCAGAACTCAATGTAACTTCAAACATTTACAGATGTTTCTACTACGATTCAGATCCTTGAATATCCCACATTACATTATATTGCCTTTTAAACTTAGGCATTTTTGATCGACTTTAAAATAATCTTAAATCATTGTAAACTGAATGAACGCCCCCAACACTATATATTGGAAGATTCTAATTTCAATTTGAGGCATGTCAGGATACGTAAATTAGATATTCCTAGAGAAAATTGGTTGAACTATTTGCAAACAGTGAAGACCCTGATTAGACGCCGCGTTCTTCGGCGCCTGATCTGGGTCTGCACTGTTTGCCAATTACCATTTAAGGAGTCTCCCGAATACAGTGGGTTAATCGACTACAGATTTAACTAAAATATGAATTTCTAACACATTTACAAATGTCTTTTTCTAGAAGTTTATTATGTTTAGCATATTTTGTAAATAATCGGGCTTTCTAACAATTTATTAACAATCCGTTTTGACTTTCTTTGAAATGAAAGGGCAAAATAAATTTTAATCAATGATGATTTTGTTTTCTGTTTAATTTATACGATAGCTCATTCATTGGTCATTGACTGGAACATCAGAGACTAACTTCCAGTTGTCGATAACTGCCACACAACCCGCTTGCTTCATTTTGAAAGAATTAATGAGTCTGTGTATCTATGTGTGAAGCAATTAGGCGGTCGTTTGAGCTACATGCTTAATCGTTAGGAGTACATGCCTGCCAACCTTTGATGCATCACCATTAGAGGAATATGTAAATGGTACAGAAGTCTACATTTTAACGAGAAAAAAAAAAAAAAAAAAAAAAAAAAAAAAACTCCACTCAAAGTACATATTTTAGATGGTATGCATTATAATCAATGGTACTGAACTGTTGTTCTATCTCCATCATTCTTGATTGAAAGCTTGTAGTACTTGCAGCAGACACGTTGTAGCCTTCCTCGAAAATTGATAAGAAATTAATTTCATTTATTTACTAGTAAGGTTGCATAATGTCAGCATATGGGTTATTTAAAGTAACCGCTTGGTATTTTTGTTTCACATAATTTTTTATATAAAGTTTTTAGAAGAAGACTTAAAGCAGCCCCAAAAATTAATATAACATCCCTTGCACGGATATCTATTCAAGATAAACATTTCACACTCATATTGTTAGGACCCACTACGGGAAAAGCACTATCTAGTGAGATGAACCTACACTCAACAATCAGGCTGACATTATTGAGGCTTTCAATTCAACTTCAAGATACCTTGATGATTTATTAAATATTGATAATAATTACTTTGACCAAATGGTGGACCGCATATACACTACACAACTCCAGTTAAATAGAGCAAATTCTTCTGATACCGACCGAGGCACCTTTTTTGGATTTGAATTTATGTACAGTTTCCACCAAAATTTATGATAATCGGGGCGATTTTGATTTTGATATAGTCAATTTCCCTTTTCTGGATGGCAATGTCTCCCGGCGTGCCTCATATGGGGTATACATATCTCAACTTATTAGATTCGACAGAGCTTCTTCAAATCTACCGTAATAAAGCCCTTACTGCCAAATCTTAGGCAGGGCTATCGTTATTTTAAACTTCGTAAGGTGTTTTCGAAATGTTGTGGCAGACACAGTGCCTAGGTGGAAAACTATAGCGTCAGTCTGAAAACACTTCTGCAACAAGGTATATCGGAACCAGAATTTTACGGTGACTTAGTGTACAGATTTAGAAAAAAATGTAGGAAAATCTAACTTTTCTGAGCCATTCAGAAAACTTATTAACCTTTATAAAAGAATTGGCTATAGCCTGGATATTATGCGGTAGACTGCATGCCTAGTTGTCAACCCAATCATTGTTGATGGCTTCACTCTTTAATTGCACGACGGCGGTTCGGGCCTCAGACTGAATGACAGCCTCTTCGTAAATTTTAACCAGTGGGTTGGGGTTTGCCGATATGCCTTTGGCTTGGCCCGCCGTGGTTCAACTGTTGGTTTTCATTTACTCCTGGATACAGTAGAATTAGCCATGAATACTCGTTTTTGTTTATTATAGTGATTAATTTGATTTTTATGTTTTCGCTTTGATGCATTGACTGAGTTGGGAGCCTTTATGCGAGCCGAATTTTTATGTATTTCTGTATTAAGAGTAGCATCGGGACCCAGGGTGAGGTTGGCTAGCTGTGCGGGTACTTTAAAACCCCCGGTGGTTTACGGTGTTAGTCTTACTCTTTATATTGCGATTACCTCGCTTGGGGAAGAGAGAGCTAATCTTAGTGCTTTTCGTACGTTTGTTCGATTTGTGCTTGTTTGGTTTCCTCTTCCTATTGGTGTCTGGGAAGGGCTGCGGTTTTACGAAACGATTTGTTTTAAGTCTTTCCTTGTGCCATTTTTTTCTTATGTTTTTAAGTCCTTTCAGCATTGCGATTACCTCGCTTGGGGAAGAGAGAGCTAATCTTAGTGCTTTTCGTACGTGTGTTCGATTTGTGGTTGTTTGGATTTGTCGGTTTTCTCTTCCTCTTGATGTCTGGGAAGGGCTGCGGTTTGTGATTGTGTCACTCTCTGGACTTTTCTCTTTATATATATATATATATATATATATATATATATATATATATATATATATATATATATATATGTTCAACAAAGTTCAGAGGTATGTATTAGATCCAGAACGTTTTACATAATTTTAATAAATACGTTGTTTAAGTACCAGGTATGCGATGGTATTCAACATTGTCATCGGACAAAACCTCGAAAGTCATGATGCTCCCAGTGCACAAGCCCCTCCCTTTGCCTCCCTAAAAGCAAGTTTCCATTTTGCTTGTTGCTATATGAGGGTTCATTTCTACCTTGTACTTCTATTTTTATTTTATTGAAAATTTTGACTTTACACTTAAAGATGTCATATTAACCTAATAAACGACAAAGTCAACTCTCATTGTCTCAAACCCGAAGGACCAGAACTGTCGTTTGAGATGGCAGAAATTTCTGGAAAAGAGAGAAGTGAGGTGAAAGAATCATAGGCAAACGAAACCTATGTTATCCCTCGTTTGGTTTTATCTATATATGTGTTTGAGTTATCAGAGTTTGAGATAATGAAAGTGGACTGTATTTGATTTATCAGGAAATTTATTACTTTTAAATTACATTATGGACCGTGTTAACTTTGTTTTCACTTAAAACTTGTTATTTGCTTATACTGTTGATTTTGTATGGAGAAGAACTATATAAGCTTGTATGCTTTCGTTCTAACCCTGTATTTTATTGCTTACAATATCAATGTTTAAATTGATACTTCTGAATAAAATATGTTGAAAACAATAAAGCCTGTGTATCTGGTATTTTTGACTACTTTTTTCTGTACGAGTTGTGTCAAAAGATTTACTGTCTTCCGTCATATGCGTTGGACAAGCTACACACATTCAGCATTCACTTCCTTGTCAGAATTTACGCTGTTCATCGTTATTTTGACATATACAAGGCGAATACTTTTGTCTGGTCTAGTTGCTAATGCCATGATAATGACTGTTCATAGGCAGTTTGTGTATGCTTAAGATCAGTGAATACACTTCCAAAGGAATTATTCTGACACGGAATCATTTGTCTCCCTTTATAAAGGAGAGAGATGAAAATGACATTACATTTGTAAGGAAAAAGCGATGAGATATTGTGAACGTCTTCGTCCGTCCGTCTGTTGGTCCATCCGTCACGTTATCTCCATCTAAACCACAGGGTGCAATTTAGCCAAACTTACTACATGACTTCCCCGCATGGTAAGGGTGTACGAGAGAAACAGTGTTCTACACTCTGTCCCATGTAACCTTCGGGTGGGATCAAAAGGTCACCTGACCAGTAAGGAATGCGTAGGAATTTTGTGATGGCGTGCCACTGACTGCGCGATCTAGTTTTAGTTTTCATTAAATGTGTTGAAGGGAATTAGTTGCTGTGAAAAGCATCTCGGCTGACACACGCCGAATACGTTCTATGTCCGTTTGGATATTTTAAACATAACTAATGTACTGGCAGATATTACAAGGCTTTGACTGATGCTTGCACACGCGAGGCCTGTTGTTGCTGCCTCCAAATATCTTTCCATCTGCATGTCCGCCCTAGTATCCGCTCGCGTGTAGGTACTAAGCTGAACTTTATGCCTAAGTAAATCAAGATAAGACAAAAGGCAGTTTAAAAAATAATTCGGATGTTTTGTTTTCTGTACGTCTTACAACGAGTCTGCTCACTACGAGACTGTTGACTCAGGGATAACAAACCGATGTCAACACAAGACGTTCTATGAGGCATCATGACATTGTCAATCCCTACAATGTGGCTGTTTCAAGACTTATATCTGATGTTGTTGTCACAGCAAAGCCATGAACAGACTTTCTAACCTCGGACATTAATTCCCGTATTTATTCTAAATCCCTGTTCAAGCTGATGGGCATGATGAGCGAAGCGTGCTTACCAAGCAATGCTTACTCTTCAGGGACGCCTGATGACACCTCATTTATTTTGGGTCCATGTCTGTTTGTCTGAACAATTCTAATTTTGTCTTTGTATATATTAACTGTATGGTTTTCCGAAATACGAATATGGTATGTTGACCTCAGACTCAACGTAACCATAAATATATATGAACCGGCGCGTAGAAGCTCCTACAGGACTCATGTGAGCCCAGCGCGGGTGCGCAGACCGATCTGAGTCTTTGCTGGGCGAACATACCATCTTGTAGTAAATGATGTCTGGTATAGAGATGACCTACAAGAAGAGAGCTCTAGTTGCTTTACTTTTCTTATTTGGGGCTTGTTTACTGTCAGTCATCGTTTGTTTGCTCTTGGTTTTAGTGTCATTGGTAAACAAAAGGGAAGAAAAAAGTCCAGGGAGTGCCACAATCACAAACCGCAGCCCTTCCCAGATACAAAGAGGAAGAGAAAACCGACAAAACCAAACAAGCCCAAATCGAACAAACGTAAGAAAAGCACTAAGATTAGCTCTCTCTTCCCCACGCGAGGTAATCGCAATGCGTAAAGGACTGAAAAACACAACGTCAAAATAAAACAAGGTAAGACATAAAACAAATAGCCTCGTAGACTATACTACAAAGCAACAAAGAGTAAGACTAACACCGTAAGCACTTTTACAGCTAGCCAACTTCACTCTGGGTCCCGATGCTGCTCTAAATACAAAAATACATAAAAATTTGGTTCGCATAAAGGCTCCCAACTCAGTCAGTGCATCAAAACGAAAACATAAAAATCAAATTAATCACAATTATAAACAAAGACAAGTAATCATGGCTAGTTCTACTGTATGCCAGCGTAAATTAAAACCAATAGTTGAACCACGGCGGGCCAAGCCTGAGACATATTGTCAAGCCCCAACCCACTGGTTAAAGTTATACGAAGAGGCCGTCATTCAGTCTGAGGCCCGAACCGCTGTCGTGCAATTAAAGAGTGAAGCATAGCCATCAACAATGATTGGGTTGACAACCAGGCATGCAGTTTGTCGCATAATATCCAGGCTATAGCCAATTCTTTTATAACGGTTAATTAGTTTTCTGAATTGCTCCGAAAAGTTAGAGTTTCCCACAATTTTTCTAAATCTGCACACTAAGTCACCGTAAAATTCTGGTTCCGATATACCTTGTTGCAAAAGTGTTTTCCCATCTAGCATTCTACGTAAATCTACATCGGGCCGTCATCGGCCCGTCAGCTACCCTGACGGGCCGATGACGGCCCGATATAGATTTACGTAGAATGCTAACTGGGTTTCAGACTGACGCTATATTTTCGTTTTGTTCTGTGATTGTGGTGATTTCTTGCCATCATCTATGCAAGGTTTCAAATCTATCCGGACATAAGCACATATATAAGCTATACCAAAACCAGTAATCGATAGAATACGATCAAACGTAATCCCAGTAAGCATTTTTTATAAATCTACAGCGGGCCGTTATCGGCCCGTCAGGGTAGCTGACGGGCCGATAACGGCCCGCTATAGATTTATAAAGAATGCTAGCTGGGATCCCAGTCTGCATTCTACGTAAATCTATATCGGGCCGTCATCGGCCCGTCAGGGTAGCTGACGGGCCGATAACGGCCCGCTATAGATTTATAAAGAATGCTAGCTGGGATGTAGCTTTATGCAACAGACCTTTGATGTAAATCCGGGAAAACTACAACATTTCGCTGCCCTATTACACTTCAAGGCGACGGGTCATGCCGAAAGCTCAATGTCGTCTTTTACTCTTGAACCATGTTGACAATATAAAGATGTCCAGGGAATGCCACAAAGACGAAGTACAGCCTTCCTGAGGCACCAAAAGGAGAGATGAGGAAACAATATTGACAAAACAAAAGTCAACTATGAACTCACCGAGGCATAACGAAGCACTCAAAGAGAGGAATCACATTGGAACGTTTTGTGCCTGACCTTACTCGTTTGTGGTCGGGCTCAGCATTGCTCTACTAATGGATTTAGTGTGCTCTGGCTTTGGAAACAAACCTTTAACCGCTCGCTTGCCAGTCTTCTAAATCGGTACCATAAACTGCGTTAACTCTTTATCGCTGGCGTCATTCTAAACTAAATTGAGATACAACGGTGGCTTGGAAACACTTCTGCAGAAAGGGCTATTGAATATAGAAAGGAAAGCAATGATCAGGAATCTATACAATTACCTAACACCTTCCGTCCAAGACAACAAAGGGAAAGAAGTACGTACTACAAGCAACTGCACCACAATCAAAACACACACAAGCAGGAAGTAAAAAGGACTATTTTTCGAGAAAAAAAAAAAAATGGCCAAACGGCTGTCCAAAATAAAATTTCACCAAGAAATACAATGTTAAAAATAGTGAACCAGAGCAGAAGCACCGCCTCGGAACGGTCAGTAAAAAAATTTACTGGGGAGGGGGAGGTCTCAAATCGATTTTACGTGGCCACAACCCTCGCCCTGAGTTCTGCCATGGTATCACAAGACATTTGTTCAGTCCGCTTGAAGGGTTTCTAACTCATCAGTGCAACATCTCACAGAACATAAAAATCAAACGAATACAGAGATGAAACAACGATGAGGACTCGACAGCAAAAAATAACTGAAATGCTGGAGCAAAAGAAAACCAACAGTTCGACTCCGGTGGGCCTAACCAGAGCCAGAGCATCAGGCACTAACCGACTTACTTAAAAGTCTTTAGACCGGAGCCGTCATAGTTTGAGCCCCGACGCGCCGGCATGCAACCAAAGAGGGAAGCAAAGTTATTAACCGTGATTGCGTTACCTTCCATGCATGCAGTCTGTCCTATTACATTTATGTCGTAACCAATTTTTATATATCAAAGAATGGTTTTACGAAATTGAGCGCTAAAATCTTAGCAAGCATATATTTGTCTGAATTATGTACTAAGTCACCGTAAAGTTAAGGTTCCGATAGGCCTTGTTGCAGAACTTAAGACTTAAGTCCAACACTGAATTTTGACACTAAATCAAAATGACGTCTATGAAATTTAGAAAAGGCTTTGCGGAGTCTATTGGAGCCCGATTTTTATGGCAACTCAGTCTATAAATTATGTAATATATATGTTGATATTAAGAAGACTGCTAGTTGTTACATGGTTATAACATGAATGGCAATATATTGTTTCGCAGCGATCAGTTTACCGCCTTAGTTATAAGTGAGAAGCTCTCTTCTACTAGTCTACTCTGTGTTCGGGTTGGACCACTAGGAGCCGAATGAATAGATATTGAAGTCGGTCTTACATACCTAGGCACAAAATCCTATAATCGTAGACAAAAGGCGTGTCATATCATAGCGTTTAAACCTTGCAGCTACGCTGATTAAGATATGCATCTTGTGTTTTTCTCATCAAAACGTTAAGGAAAAGTTATTGTATTTATTAAACCCTAGTCTAATGCGCAATAATGTCGTTTTAGACCTTGAACAAAAAAGTTTTCTTATCCTCTGTGAGAAAGAAAAAAGTGGTTAGGTTATGATTATCTTATTTGCAATTTTGGTGACTGTATTGTATATTTTGTGTACGCTGATTGTAGCACATACGCTGATATGATATGCTTTCTTTGACGGTGTTATTTCCCGACTAAATTTTGTTCTAATTATAATGGTCTGAATAGGACACTGTTTTATTTGACGCAACTAGAGTCATTACGACAACACGCCTATTCAATTATACAGAAAATTTCACCTCCAAAAACTGAAAATTTTCAGATAAAAAACTGATATTTTTCATATTTCTGCTCAAAACATAGATTGTGGGTACTCTTAGAACCGCCTCGGCGAGGCGGTTCTAACGCGTACCCACAATCTATGTTTTTGAGCAGAAATAAGAACAATAATGTATACCCCTGTAAACCCCAGTTTTACTATATAAAAGTGGGGTTTAAGGGGGTCAAAATTATATAGGCATGTTTTCGTGATGTGAATTTGACCAACATCCTCTTTATTTCTACGAATTTTCATATCTAATCCCACGATAGTATCTAGTTGTCTAGTAGTACTTCTCTCTTTTAGATGGTACTTAAGTTTTGATTTTTTATAACAATCAACAAATTGAAAACAGTTACAGATTTGGTCTTTTTTATGTCGTTTTTTCAATTAATAAAACGAAGATTTACATTGGCAGGAAAATGGGCATTAATTATCCGCACTGTTAAATCTTAATTACTATTTTAAATTATAAGCTGCATTTTAACACTTCAGCTACATGTCTGTGAATGTGTGCGGTTAACTCGTACTCATAAAGCCCACCCGTAGGAAGTAATTAAAATAAAATGATAAAAAAAAAAAAAAAAAAAAAAAAAAAAAAAGCAACAACAACAAAAAAAACAAAAACAGCAACATCCTGCTGCCGAAGAGTTCCTGAAAGTAAAGTTCATGCCATTGTGGTGACGTCACTGTTCTCATTCGTGTGTACATTCAGCATAATGAGTGCACGCAACCAACGCAGGCCTAAGAAAAGCGAAAATAACCATATCATTACCTGCTTTACGTAGACAGTAAAGGGACCAATAAAAATCTAAAAGGTTGCATTTGGAAACAACGAACACATAAGAGAACGAAACTCGAAGACATAGTTTTATTAAGTATCTTCATATGCAGCTATGCGCGGCTGTATACGTCCCTTGTAGCAGCTTAAGCGATACATCACGAAAACATACCTATATAATTTTGACCACCTTAAACCCCACTTCTATATAGTGAAATTGGGGTTTACAGGGGTATACAATATTTTTCTTATTTCTGCTCAAAAATATAGATTGTGGATACAAGTACCCACAATCTATGTTTTGAGCAGAAATATGAAAAATATCAGAATTGTTTTACCTGAAAATCTTCAGTTTTTGGAGGCGAAAGATTCTATATATTTGAATAGGCGTGTTTTCGTAATGTTTGAGTTCCAAAGTAACCAGAATGGGCTCAGTGATCCCCGAGGAAATAAAAATATAATATGCACTATGAGGAACCTGCGCTATGGTCAACTTTACAAGTAGTATAAAAAGCGCAAGAGACGACTTGTCTTAGTGTGGCCAGTAGAGGTATTACTAGCGGACCGGTGACCTAGGAACGTACTTGTTACGTGTAGAGAAATGCAACTGATGGCTGAACGTTTGCAAAACCAGGTGTAGGCCCCACACAGCCTCCAAAATAACAGTGGACCATACCTAGGTTGTATTTCTGTTGTAGTTCCTCTTTATTCGTTAAATTATTATTATTATTTTTTTTTTCATTTCCTATTCTGTTAAATAGCACAGAGGATATCAAAGTATAGCCACATACACATATAATTTAGCCTGACATTGTTTGTTTGCGCTTCCTTTCCATGTCATTTTACAAATGACATGGAAAGGAAGCGCAAACAAACAATGTCAGACAGTACACGAGCAACAAACCAACCTAAAGATAAACAACTGGCGTCTCCTTCACAAACAAGGTGATCAAAATGCTCTACAGGGTTAACGCACTGGAAAAAACATGATAAAAGCCCTGCAACGAGCACCCACAAAGCCACACAAAGAACACATAGCACTAG
Source organism: Anodontia alba (assembly GCA_964016985.1). Lineage (NCBI taxonomy): Eukaryota > Metazoa > Mollusca > Bivalvia > Lucinida > Lucinidae > Anodontia > Anodontia alba. The sequence continues at coordinate 98,878,797 of OZ024828.1, forward strand.
AACCAATAGTAAAATAATAATAATAATAATAAAAATAATAATAATAAAATGCTCGGCTCGTATAGGGACAACTTAAGTACAAACAGAAAGAATTAAAAAAAGCAAAGTAAGCAGCTATTGAAGTGAGATGACCACAATACTACCATCGGGACAAGAAGATATGGCTCATGGAAACAAAACAGATAGCAAAGTAGACAGCCATAAAATAGGGTACTACAGTGCTAGAACACAAACAGGGTGAGGTAGGAGAGCACTCTGCGGGCTTAACATGTCATCACCAAAACATGCTTATATAGATTTGACATCTTTAAACTCTACTTATATATAGGAAAACTGGGGTTTACAGATGTAAACATTAAATTTCTTATACCTGCTCAAAACATAGATTGTGGGTACTTGTTAGAACCGCCTCGCCGAGGCGATTCTAACAATTATTCACAGTCTATGTTTTAAGCAGAAATATGAAAACTACCAGAATTTTTTTTTCTGAAAGTTTTCATTTTTTTGGTGGTAAAATTCTCACTATATTTGAATAGGCGTGTTTTCGTAGTGTATTTGTACTACGGAGGTGCAACAGTATTACTGGTGAGGTTCCGCACGAGTAAAACTAGTTTAAGCCTCCCTCTCACACACACAGGGTTTACCAAAACGTCGCTCTATTGCAGTTCTTTGTTAATGCGTCGGTAGTTTCATATGTGGCGTTTGTTTTGTCATTACTTGAATCTCATCTCTCCTTCTTTTGATGCCTCAGGAAGGCAGTGCTGCGTAATTGTGGCATTTTCAGAGTACCTTTACTTATATTTGTAGGTGGTAGGGATTCGTGCAGACTCTCAAAATGTACTGCTGTTTTGAAGAGACTTAATAATATAACTGAAGATACCCAGGCAATGCCACTATCACGATTCACAAACATCCCGAGGCACCAAAGCAAGAAGAGGTAAGGAACAAATAAGGACAGCACAAACGCTACATGTGAAACAGCAGACGCACATATAAAACCGACACTTCAATTTTCGTTCTTTTGTGTGTTCTTTGTATCCAACGGCAGCCTTTAAGAGTTAAATTAACATGCAGCTTGGGGCTACAAAAAAGACAAAGTACGGGAACCGCAAGAGCCACTACTTTAGAACTGTCAGTAGTTAAAACTACCGGGAGTAGGGCGCGTAGCTGGGGTTAAATAGATTATAGTAGTACCAAATATTCACCCTAGGTTCAGAGTGTACAAAATACAAAATCATTGTTCAGTTCGCAAAGAGGCTTGCAAACTCAATAAATGAAACATCACAGAAACAAACCGTGTAATTCAAAATAAATGTGTGATGAAACAGGAATGAGGGCTTGTGGCAATCATTCAATACACTGGCAACTTGTGCTAACATCAACTACTCGTAGATGAACCTAAGAGGGCCAAAACAAACACATGAAAATTTGTCATCACGAAAAAACGCCAGTATATATATTTGACCCCCTTAAGCCCCACATTTTTTATAGTAAAATTTGGGTTGACAGGGGATATATTATTTTTCTTAATTTGCTAAAAACATAGATTGTGGGTACTCATTAGAACCGCCTCGCCGAGACGTGTCTAACGAGTACTCGCAATCTATGTTTAGAGCAGATATATGAAAAATATCAGATTTTTTTCTGAAAATTTTCCTTTTTTGGTTGTAAACTTTTCAATATATTGGAATAGGCGTGTTTTCATGATGTGAAGATACCACGAAAATGCCACAGTTACGAAGCACAGTCTTATCCTGTGGCTTGGAATGGCAGAACGCCGTGCTTGTGCACACTTGTGGGCATATTAATATTAACATTTTATGTTTTTCAATTTTTAAAGTTTTCATGCGTCAGTGTTGCATTCGAATATAAATAAAAGTATCGATCCACATACAGGACTCGTAATTGAAATGAGACACATCAAAAATTAACATATAAATAAACAAATAAAGTAAACTGTTCTGTAAAAATTTGACAATTCGACAATCATTTGGTGTCAGTTAAAGGAAACTAGCACACTGACTCAGTCACCAAACATCGGTAACAGATTTCGGAATTAGCTGGTATATAATCTGAGGCCTCTCTCAAAATTTCTTGCAAACACACAATATTGCTGTTAGCCATACATCGCATGTATCTATAATTTCCCATCGACGACTGAGAGAAGAGAAAACCCGCGATGGAATGCACATAATAGCAGATTGCATTCTCGCACATCGCCTGTTAAGAAAACGTAAGATCTTTAATTAACACTACAACACAGTGCAATATATTTTGTCCAAATAAACCGACACTTAAAAGGTCAAACATTAATAAACAACATGGACTCTATGAATGTATGTGCGTGAGCACGTAAATGCTTGTGAATAATGTTTGAGTCATTGTTACCGATGGAAATATCTACGAAATATAAATAATTGACATTATATACTTATAACACACAAACGAATGTGCCTCATGTCATGTACGCCTCGAAAGTCCTGCTCAGCCTTCGCATCAGCAAAGTCAGGTCAAAGTCGTTGCTGGCCGCCTAAAGAAACCTTGTGATCTTGCTTATCAAAAGGACCGCTTGTAAAAAGGCTGAGCAGATTGTATGGCTGCACAGATTGGCCTAATACTTCACTGTGCTGACTCTACATTTTGCCACTTTAGGTTCTTATATAGGCCGCGCCATACGGAAACAAATCTTCGATCATATGCGGACAGCGAAAACGCAGTTTGATCATGGCTTTTACTGTGCGCTAACAGAATCATAGGATGCTACAGAATGTACGAATTGAGAGCAAATGCCCAGATGATACGTTGCGCATGCGCGGGATGAATCTGTGCATTCTGCGCTTGTTCGAAGGCACGTTTTCGCTTGATGCAGCCCAAATAATGTCAATGAAAGAAACAAAGACAATGTGCCATATGCAAGCATCGCATTACGGAAACACGCCTATTCAAATATATAGAAAAATTTCACCTCCTAAAACTAAAAATTTTCAGATAAAAAACCTGATTTTTTTCATATTCCTGCACAAAACATAGATTGTGGGTACTCGTTAGAACCGCCTCGGCGAGGCGGCTCTAACAAGTACTCACAATCTATGTTTTTGAGCAGAAATAAGAAAAATAATGTATACCCCAGCAAACCCCAATTTTACTATATAAAAGTGGGGTTTAAAGGGGTCAAAATTATATAGACATGTTTTCGTGATGTGCAAATATCAAAGGTAATCCTGCACATAAGCACGGTCAAATTAGAGCCTTCTTTGTTTGTCGATATAAAACAGTCTCAGTCGCTGTGTATTCGTAGGCTAATCTAGATCTTCATTGGTCGTATATGCGCCGTTGCTTCAGTTGTGCATTACATGATTTTGCGTAGCAATCTGCAAGTTTTGTTTTGGAAATACTGATTGCTTGATGCAAAACAATATTCAATTTATCAAATTGCAGACACAAGCCGAGATAGAATTTGGCGATATAATGCAGATTTATGTGGGCCGTGCCAAGCGAAAACGTGTCTTCGGGGCATATTCAGACAACGGAGGCCCAGATCAGCCTGGCATCCGCGCAGTCTGATCAAGATCTTCGATGTTAGCCAACAGAGTCATTGGACACTATAGAATGTATCAATGGAGAGCGCAGATGACACTTGCACATGCGTGGGATAAATTATGAACATGAGCATATTGCGCATGCCTGATGACACATTTTCGCTTGGCGCGGTCCAGTTATAAATGTGATATTCTGTAGTCGGGCCCATTGTGCTCCTGCTTGTGATGTTCCTATTGTCTTAATTCAGCCCGCCATTGAGACCTCCGGTGTGTTTCATCACTATGTTTCCGAGTATATGCGTTTTACTTGACGTTTCACTGGTGAGGTAGAGGGATCAAACGCAGGGCCGGATCCAGGATTATTTAATAGGGGTTTCAAAATGTCTGAGGGGTTGAAGTTGGTCGATTTTATCAAATTATCATACTTACTTTCTTACTTAATATATTCGGATAGACAGGCCTGTGCAAGCAGTTCAGACCGAGATAAAACGCTGGACCCAGATCAGATGCCGCAGAACGCAGCGTCTGATCAGAGTCTATACTGTTTTGCACTCGTCCTGCAATGTAGACACGTTCACAAACATTAAAATGATGTGTTAAAATTTTAGAAGGCGAGCGGAACTTTATAAAACTAAATACGGTATCAAAAAATCCATCAAATTCAAAATTACTGAAAGTGAAATTTTAAGTTACACGGGGGATCCCACCCAACGCGGACCTGTTAGTCTATAATAAAATAATAGACATATCCGGTAAAATTAAACTTTCACATAACAACCCTAGCAATATACCGATACACAAGAGGGTAGAGTTGTACCATTTTTGTCCAGGGAGAAAGTCATTTGATTTCATGTTGTTAACTGTATGCCTATCCCTATCTAAAAGGGGATGTACCGTACAACTCAAGTATATTCATTCCTGAAAATGTAGACCCCTTTTTTAGAAGGACAAAAACAGTCTCGATATAGTTGTCTCCCCGAAAGTATATCAGCTCCTTTTAAAGTGGCAACACAATCCAAAATGTTCCCGAAAACAGACATAACAAACAACAAGGACCTACAGCAGAAATCGGTTTGCAACGACCAACAGAAAAAACAAAACAAAACAAAAAATGCTTCAAGCGGTAAATCGTACAGATTTTTAAACACGATGATCAGCATGGGTAAATAATGGCGAGGTTTTCCTTCAAGTAGTTGTTCTGCTGGCCGTTCTAATGTAGTTTCTCTGTTGCCCTTTTTTGTTTGTATGATGGTTATTGCAACTGTGGCGTTGTGTCTCGTCACTGACTGTTCCTCATACCACTCAGTGGCGTAGTCAAAATGGAATTCTTTTTACGCACGTATTGAAAACTATTTTGTTTGATTTAGGCTTAACGTCGCTTTCAACCTTTTTTCAGTCATATCGCGACGGTGTATGGATGTGGCAGGGAGCTCAATGCCTCACTGAAATATCACGCCCCAGACACTTTGACATGATATTCCACCCAGTCACATTATACTGTCACTGAGCTGACCAGTTCTAGCTCTACTTTCTTAATGCTGAGCGCCAAGCGAAAGAGCAGCTAATTCCATTTTTAAAGCTTTGGTATGACCCGACCGGGGATCGAACCCGCAACCTCCTAGTCACAAAGCGGACGCTCTACCACTGAGCCACTGTGCCTGGTCCTTGAAAACTATGCCTAGAATCGCTTCCAAAATAGACCAACTCCTAAAGGAAAGAATTGGAAAGAATTTACTCCTAGAGGGACTTATTCCTTCCTTTAAGACATCAGAAAACATACCTATATAATTTTGACCCCCTTAAACCCCACTTTTATATGGTAAAACTGGGGTTTACAGGGGTATACAGTATTTTTCTTATTTTTGCTCAAAAACATAGATTGTGGGTACTCGTTAGAACAGCCTCATCGAGGCGGTTCTAACGAATACCCACAATCTATGTTTTGAGCAGAAATATGAAAACAAAATATAATTTTTTATCTGAAAATTTTCATTTTTGGGTGGTAAAATTTCAGTATATTTGAATAGGCGTGTTTTCGTAATGAGCAGCGCGTATGGTATAGAAGCACAATATTTTATGTAAATAATACTTTATTAAAACTAGTTTTCTTACGCATTTTACGCACATGCGTAATATGCTTAACGAGCGCTACGCCTATGCCTTCCTTTGTCGGTGCCTTGGCAATGCTTGCGTCGTGATTGTGGCCGCTTTGCTGGGTTTCATGTTCACTTTGTTCATTCTATTCCGATGAGGTGTCTTTTTTGTGATGTCGTTTTATGTCATTTAACCCTTCTCCACTGCCTTGGAAGGACTGTTCCGTGATTGTGTCCGTTCTTTGGTGTCTCCATATCATTACGAAAACACTCCTATTTAAATTATATAGAAAATTTTACCTCGAAAAACTGAAAATTTTCAGATAAAAATCTCTGATAATTTTCATATTTCTGCTCAAAACATAGATTGTGGTACTCATTAGAACCGCCTCGCCGAGGCGATTCTAACGAGTACCCACAATCTATGTTTTGAGCTGAAATATGAAAAACAATGTATACTCCTGTAAACCCCAGTTTTACAATATAAAAGTGGGGTTTTAAGGGGGTCAGTATTATATAGGCGTGTTTTCGTGATGATTTAGTTTATATGGCTCTCAGAGTAGTCGATGAGTTAGCACGTAGTCTGATTAGTGCCTTCGCTGTTCAAATCCGTACGTATATTCATTGGACTAGAAACATGATACTCCGATTCATGTTAAAGGAGCTCAAATATGTGTTATTCCGATTTGAAACATTCATAACACAATAGCTAAATCAGATTAGTAGGTTCAAACAAACAAACAATAACAACAACAAACAGAAAAAAATCATATAAAGAGCCATTCAGTCTCTTGCCGAATATAAATAATGCATATTCATGTTATTACTTTGAAAAGATACATAAGAGATAGGAAACTGGCTTCTCTGATCATTATTCTGCTGACAACGTTGAATGATCTATGGCAATTCTATTGTGATATCGCTCAAAGATACAGCCCTGGATTTTCGTGTAGAAGTCATGACAGAAAAATATATGTTCTGACCTAGGTCAGCCACCACTTAAATACTTGACACATTTGACAAACGTACTTGTCACAGATGTCTTATATATCAAAACAAACTATAAGCAAAGATTGATGAGCAAGGACAGGCAAAAAAGTACAGATTGGCTATGGCGAGCAGCACAGAACCTAACCAGACTTTGCATGCGCAGTCTGGTCAGGATCTCTGCTACCCGATGTTAGGTTCTACTTGTCTTGCATAACTTATGTAACAAGTATTTATTGTAGAAGCTATGTGCACGCCAATTATAAAAATATCGCAGTAAGCCATTCTGTGACACCTGATCATAACGAAAACATGCCTATAAAATTTTGACCCCCTTAAACCCTGTTTTATACAGTAAAACTGGTGTTTACAGGGGTATACATTATTTTTGTTTTTGCTAAAAAACATAGATTGTGGGTACTCGTTAGAACCGCCTTGCCAAGGCTGTTTTAACGAGTATCCACAATCTATATTTTGAGCAGAAATAAGAAAAATATCAACGTTTCTAATCTGATTTTTTTTCAGCTTTTGGATGTGACATTTTCAGTAAATTTGTCAGAATAGGCATGCTTTTGTAATGTACTCTTGATTAAATGCGTGTTCCATGTAGACTGTGGTCATTCTCATTATGTCATCTGTGAGATATGGCCATGATAATTATTGCGACAAATTGATCAATAAGTTTTTAAATTTCTCGCCTGACGATTCGAAAGTTAAAACTAATCAACAAACTATAATTAACACATCAGCAGAGGCATGGAACTAACCATCCCACGAATGCCGCCACGTGACAGTATTGCTATTATAGCATATGAGAACAGTGTTGTCTTTGATATAGTTACCGTATTTACACTAAATAAATGGACATTTCAACTCCTTGCCGTACATGTTCCAAAACTTCGGACAACTTAAAGCCTTAATATAGGTATATCATCTATTTTAGATATACATAATACCTCCAGGTGTCTCTGAATACGTCTTATAGTAAGGAACAAAATATGTATGGTTCAGGGGTTCCAGAACGATTCCTGAGATATTAATTACATGAATTGGAGGGAGTAGGGCATACCCTCGTGGGACCCAAGGTGGATGTTGATATATATATATTATGAGTATTAACACAATCCCTATTCTATATATCACTATTTTAATAACACAATGCAATAAAACGTCATTTCAAATAAATAATTAAAAAAAAAAAAAACGTGTCCCAACACGTTTCAATGTCTATCATCAAGGAGACGACGTTCCAATGTAATTTAAATGTAACGTAAGTGCTGTAATTTGCCGTCCTCCGTTAACAGTTAGTGTTTCATTTAGTTTAGGTTTTAAAACCCAATTAAAATTGGCCTCTTGCATTCTCCTCATAGCATTGTCTGTCGTATGTACTTTACAAAATGGGAAAATGAAATATTTAGGGTTCTCGTTTGAACATGTATATATATGTTTACTTAACGGAATTTTCCTTTTGTTTGGTTCCCTTATTTGTTGGTTATGAACTACAACCTCTGCACGTTATTACGTAGATAACATTTTTGACATCGCATGCCATTTAAGCGTTCACCGTAAATGTCTTGTTAATAGAAAATGTGTATGTGTGTTTTCCTTTTATGCAAGTGCTTACACAGTCCTCAATTTTCTCATTGACACTTTCTAACAATGTTTTCAGTAGCCTGGCTGTTGAGCCTTGCTCTAGTCAGGATGCGTTTTAGGTTCCAGTCCTGCCGCTTGCTTTTCAATAAAGGCTATTCTGTCAATATAGATCTCATGGTATCACTTTCTTATACAATATAGCTCCGGGTTGTTCGGGTTAAACGTTTATACGAAAGACATCATTTCGTTTGTATCAGCCACGATAACTGATTACCGTGTTTACACCAAACAATGGCACAGCACACATCACAATTTCTAAGCGTATATATACCCTTAATAGTAGGACACCTTTAACCGTATGTGCACTTAATAATCGGATACTTTAACTACGTACTTACACTAAATACTCCGACACCTGGACTCGTTACCGTATATATTTGGCAAGTCAACTCTTTGACGTACACATTCTAAATATTCGAATGCTTTGTCAATTTTGTGTAGTGTCTAAATCTTCGAATAACCTTATATACACTAAATAGTCAGACACTTTATCATCATTTCATAGTTTCTCTAAAGACTCCGACACTTTAACTCTTTATTGTATTTATTCTAAGTATATGTCCACTGTATTTTCCTGGATTTCCGGTTACTTTCAATCCTAATATAAATAAGCCTAAATATTCGATTTTCTTTACATCTTGCTATATAAATCCTAAATTCTGAACAGCCATATGGCAAGCTAAAATCAAAGTAGTGCAGACCGTGATCAAATGGGTCTTTTACGAGTAGCTTGATCATGGTCTATATTATATGCTCAGCCCTGTCCGTCCGAATATTTAGGGAAACTAACACGGTAATAGTTATTCTGCACAGTGCCATTGCTATTACCGTATTCGAGCAATCATGCATTAATGCGTGAGGTAATACTGACATTGCTCTCCACGTGTTTCTGAAATATCACTTTTCTCAACGTGTAGCATCTCAGAAATACAGTGTTTGGTCTAAATTTGAATAGATTGCAGTAATACCGTCGATTGACAATCTTGCACCAAAGAGCATTTAACTCGGTCTGGCGGGTTAACTTACTCGCACTAAAATGTGAAATTTGATCAACAGTATTTGCCACTTAAAATGATACTTGCTAATACATATTTTCTGTTCAACAACGGCACATACAAAATTCGTTTAGTGACGTGGTGGAATAATGCACGGACTGTTCAGCTTACACTTTGAGAGAGAGAGAGAGAGAGAGAGAGAGAGAGAGAGAGAGAGAGACTGCATGTACTTGCGCATACGCGTGCACGCACACACAAACGGTTGCGTCGTCGGCATAAAAAAGGTAAGAGAAAAGTCCAGGGAGTGCCACAATCACAAACCGCAGCCCTTCCCAGACACCAAGAGGAAGAGAAAACCGACAAATCCAAAAAAAGCACAAATGGAAAAAAACGTACGAAAAGCACTAAGATTAGCTCTCTCTTCTCCAAGCGAGGTAATCGCAATGCTAAAAGGACTGAAAAATACAAGAACAGAATGACACAAGGTAAGACAAAAAACAAATCGCCTCGTAGAATAAACCACAAAGCAACAAAGAGTAAGACTAACACCGGGACCACCGCCTTAGAACGGGCAGTAGAGTAAACCACCGTGGGGTTTAATGCACTTTTACAGCTAGCCAACTTCACCGTGGGTCCTGATGCTACTCAGTACAGAAATACATAAAAATTCGGTTCGCATAAAGGCTCCCAACTCAGTCAATGCATCAAAGCGAAAACATAAAAATCAAATTAATCACTATAATAAACAAAGACGAGTACTCATGGCTAATTCTACTGTATATCAGAGTAACTTTTGATTTGTGTTCTGATAAAACCGTATCTGTTTAACTTGTATTGAAAATAACAATATTGAATGGCTGTACCTTATCTTTCCGCGCATTGATTAATCTAGGCATTTAGCAGTCCATATAACAGTACATATCTTAGGGTAGAGTAGCATCGAATACCATTTTATTTATGGGGATATCTCATAATATTGCTTCGACTCTTGATATCTTAAATTCCTATGGAGCAGAAGTTTTGGTTTGCGATAAAAGTAGTTAGGAATAAAAGTAAAGAACAAAGTAATAACTAAACCGGTTATGTCCTTTATTTTGTTTGATTTAAGCAGTAGAGTGAGTTATCATTGATTGAGACAACGAGAATAAACTTTAAAAGCTACTTAATCACATATTTTGTGCAAAACTGCTGACTTTTTTCTCTGATCTGGGTATTCGGAAGGAATACGCTTGACTAAGTACCATTTATTTCCTCTTTTGTGCTCCGAGTTTACACAGAATCACAAACTTGGTATACCAAGAGACAAGCTTATCATTAGCGGATCAGTCGGGATCAGATGATTATCAAATGGAAAGGAAAGCAATGGTCAGGATCGATACAATTACCTAACACCTACCGTCCAAGGCACCAAAGGGAAAGAAGGACGCAGTTAAAGCAACGGCACCACAATCAAAGCACTTCAAGGAGAAAACCAAAAGGACTGTTTCTTTTCAAAAGAATTGACCGACGCCTATCCAAAGTAAACATTTCACCAGAACATACATGCAAAGACATACAATGACAAAAAGAGTCAACCAGAGCAGAAGCGCCGTCTTGCAATAGTCAGTAAAAACCTTACTGGGGGTGGGGAAGGAGGGGGCTTAAATCGATTTTACGTGGCCACAACCCTCGCCCTTAGTTCTGATATGGTATAAACAAGACATTTGTTTAGTCCACTTAAAGGGTTTCTAACTCAATAGTGCAACCTCTCCGAGAACATAAAAAAATCAAACGAATACAGTGATGAAAGAACGATGAGGACTCGACAGCAAGAAATAACTAAAACGCTGAAGCAAAAGAAATCCAACAGTTGGACTCCGGTGGGCCTGACCAGAGCTAGAGCATCAGGCACCAATCGACTAACAAGTCTATAGGCCGGAGCCGCCATAGAGTCTGAGGCCCGACCCGCCAGCGTGCAACCAAAGAGGGAAGGAGTTAGTAACCGTGATTGATTTATTACCATGCATGCAGTCTGTCGTATTACATAATGTACCAAAGCTTACATATTGAAAAATGATTTTACGAAATTGAGTACTAAAATCAGTGTAAGCATATGTTTTTCTGAATTTATATACTAAGTCACCATATAATTCAAATTCCGATAAGCCTTGTTGCAGAAGAGATTAAAATCCAACACTGAATTTTTAAACTAAATCGTAATGACATCTATAAAATTTAGAAAAGGCTTTGCAGAATTTATGGCACCGATAACCCAGATTTAGAAGTTTAGCAGTTACTAATTTAATTCCAGTGTTTAAGTCATTAACATGACTAGACTCTCTTGTGAATCGAACTAGTTGCGATATATACACACCATAGGTTGCTCGACGAGGAACATCCCGATAGCCAATTACATAACAATAGAAAGGAAGGCAATGATCATGAACAGATACAATTACCTAACACCTTCCGTTCCAGGACACTAAAAGGAAGAAATGACCCACTTACAGCAACTGCACCACAATCAAAACACTACAAGCAGAAAGCCAAAAAGACAGTTTCTTTTCCAAAAATTGGCCAAACGGCTATCCGAAATAAAGATTTCACCAGGACATACATGCAAAGGCATACAAGGATAGAAATAGTAAACAACAGCAGAAGCACCGCCTTGGTACGGCCATTAAAAAGATTACTGGTGGGTGGGGGAGGGGTGAGGCTAAAATCGATTTAACGTGGAAACAACCCTCGCCCTTAGTTCTGCCGGGTTTCTAACTCATCAGTGCTACATCACCGATAATATAAAAATCAAGGTGTTTGTTTAAAGAAGACAGATTAGCACACACTGGGCATTGCAGGAAGGGTTTAATTGATTTTGCAGAGCCATATACCATTTGTGTATATTCAAACCAGGCGTTTTTTAGGTAGAGTCCGCCTGGTTGGTACAGGATCGTATCCAGTAAGGTGGAAACGCTGAAATCGGAAAGTCAGAGAATGGTGTAATATGGCTGAATTTGAAGAATATTTTCACGTTGACCGGTTGACCTTGAATGCGGACAAACCAATGTTTATATCAAAGCAGGAGAACCTAGAAATAAGGGGCGAGCCTTGTTTCTGGAGGCCAGGAGATGCATTCATTACGAAATTGTAATTATAGGGGAACAACCCTCTAAAAGGATTAAGGGCGCACTAGAACGCATTCTATTCAATATTCTCAAAATTACTACGTGAATTTGTAAAACTGAGATCATGTTGAGTCAATATGTTTTTGTGACTGAAGATTAAGAGGTACGATCAAGAAGAAGAATGCTTCTAGTATGAAGGGATATGCAAACAAAAACAGCTTTGGAGATAGTGCATCTAGGCAAAGGGAGATTATATGGAGAAATAATGGCACACTCTTTGCTCTAGACTATTCTCAAAAGACAGGGGCCGAGAACATTTTGATCGTCCCTCGTATACATGGCAACGAACGGACTTTGATTGAAATGAAACAGCTGTCAATCAAGAGCAGATATAATTAAATGTATCGTTTTTTTTTGAAACTAGATAGTTATTCACTATGACCTCCCTTTCTGCCTTGTTTGTTGCTCCGATAATTAGCTAACACACACGGTGGATATATTTTTCATGGAGTCATAAATCACCATCGATAAAATTTACACTAAAACATAAAGATGGACTTAATACGAAACAAGACTTAACACCAAACTCAAATGCTATCAACTTTCATCCATTTTATTCAATGCAGTTGGGCGTCACTAGGAAATGAACTAAACAAGCAGCTCGCTTATGTTCAGATCCATCCTGTTATATATTGTAGATATTTGATTTGTTTGTACAAGTACCTCTTTTTATTTGTTGAAATAAATGTATATTCAGCCAAACCAGAGTGTCATTTAATTATCACCAGAAAACTAAAGCAATAACAGTGTAAAGGTAAAACAATTGTAAAAGCCAGAAAGCACTCATTCTCAGTCTGGCAAAATACAATCGACATCGTGTTTGGTCTATGGCTATTGACTATTTTAAAGTGTTTAAGGCCACCCTTTAGTGAATATTTAATGCTTCTAGAGGGCGAGTGTCTAGGGTATCCTTTAATGAATATTTAATGCATTTAAAGGGCGCTCGTCTCGGGTCACCCTTTTATGAAGATTAAATGCTTTTAAAAGGTGCTTGTCTAGGGTCACCCTTTAATGTGTATAAAATACTCATAAAGAGCGCTTGTCTCGCGTCACCCTTAAATGCATACTTAATGCTTTTAAAGGGCGCTTGCCTAGGGTCACCCTTTAAATGAATATTAAATGCTTACAAAGGGCAATTCTCTAGGGTCTCCCTTTAATGTAGTTTTAATTCTTTTAAAGGGCGCTTGTCTCGGATCACCCTTTAATGAATATTCAATGCTTTCAAAGGGCGCTTGTCTAGGGTTACCCTTTAATGAATATTTAATGCTTTTAAAGGTCGTCACTTTAACTCTTCTGCTGGTAAATAAATGAACTGTACGGACATTATATACGTGCAATCGTAGAACTGTATGATGGTAGCCTGAAGGATGGGTCCCAATGGCAGCGCATACTGGGAGTAAAAAGCTTCACTACCCAGTCAGCATTCTACGTAAATCTATATCGGGCCGTCATCGGCCCGTCAGGGTAGCTGACGGGCCGATGACGGCCCGATGTAGATTTACGTAGAATGCTAGCTGGGTAGTTCCCTTTTTTCACCGTGTTTGATGATTTCCCCCAGCTAACCAGCATATTTCTGTCATAATTTACATTATATCTAAACTTTTTGTCGGCTTTTCTAAATATGCTGTCACATATTTATATGGCATAAATGACGCTCCTTACTGTATTAGAAAACATAAAATACAAATCTATGTTTGGTTAATGTCTCTAGTTGTTCGAATCTTAATGAAAATTGTTACATGTTCAGGGGCGGTCACACTGTCAAAATGATTGTGTTCCTCTTCTAGAAAGTCTTATTTCTGCCCAAAAACATGGATTGTGGGTACTCGTTAGAACCCGCCTCGTCCTAACAAGTACTCACAAAGTATATTTTGAGCAGAAAAGTGAAAAATATCAGAGTTTTTTTGTCTAAAAATTTTCAGTTTTTGGAGGTGAAATTTTATATATATTTGAATAAGCGTGTTTTCATAATGTCGAAGTTCACTGCGCCATTTAAGATAGGGTATGGTCAGTGTCATTCGCAGCTTTGCTGAACAATATGACTCCAGTCAGAACTTTAACATCTACGACTCTCTGGGCTAATTCAGCAGACAACAAATTTATGAAAATCCCCCCCCCCATCCCCCCCCCCCCCAAAAAAAAACAAAAAAAAAAAACAAAAAAACAGGATTTGACTTTTCATGCCAACCGTCTCTATTGGAGACATTTCGCATCAAATGTCAAAACCTGTTTTCTTTGTGAAATAAGAAAAAATATTTCAAAATACGTCTGCTGAGTTTTTTACAAGAGTGCAAAGCGTTAACAATGGTGATGCATGTATCTACGTTGTAACAAGTAAGAAACGACACAAATAATGAGTGTAGTCCTGTCTGTGACATTGATTACCCCTTGTGTAGACTAATTCCTTATCAATTTAACGCGTTTGGTTTCAAGGCGACGAAGAAGGAGGCCATTATATTAATTTTGCAGGCCACAGACGTATACGTCATTTTTACATTACGAAAATACGCCTATTCAAATATACTGAAAATTTTACCACCCAAAAAATGAAAATTTTCAGATAAAATTTCTGATATTTTCATATTTCTGCTCAAAACATAGATTGTTGGTACTCGTTAGAACCGCCTCGGCAAGGCGGTTCTAACGAGTACCCACAATCTATGATTTCGAGCAGAAACAGGAAAAATAATGTTTACCCCTGTAAACCCCAGTTTTACTATATAAAAGTGGGGTTTAAGGGGGTCAATTATATATAGGCATGCTTTCGTGATGAAATATAAAGGCTCGCAAAGTTCAGTTTATTCTTAGTAAAAAATAAATAGTTGCAGTGAGGATATATTTGCTTTGAGAATATTTTAGCTAAAACTAGAGCAAGTCGATGGCGCGCCATCGCATATCCCCACGCCAGCGCCATCGCATATCTCCGTGAACATCAAAATTCCATATGCGTTCCTCCAGTCCTCATCCATAGGGCTATTACCTGTGACAGTTTCGAGGTTCTAGCTCTAAAAGCCTAAGAGGATTTGTGTGACAATCCAAAAAAAGGACCCTAAATCCTACTTTTTGACCTCTATGACCCTCAGACATGCCCCGGGGCAAAATGTTTGCATCATTGTATTGTTTTCTTCATTACCTTCGATTTGATATGCAACATGACTACGAGTATGTTTGTACAAAATGGATTTTGGACCCTTCGGGGCCACACCACCCAGTGGCCCTGCCCCCAGGGGTTACATCAAAATTCCGAATGTGTTCCTCCAGTCCTCATCCATAGGGCTATCGCCTGTGAAAGTTTCGAGATTAATTTAAATGGTCTAGGAGCAATGGTGTGACATAGGAGACGGACGTACGGACGGCCGGACGGACAGGGGGTATCACAATATCCCCGCTTTTTCTTCGAAAAGCGTGGGGATAATCATTTTCTATCTAAGCTATGTAAATGTCTATCAAATGAGTCGGGACACAGCATTTCATACAAGACTGCATGTGCCCCCAGGGGAGACTCAGATCAGCCTGCCCACTAGTACAGTCTGATCAGTCTTCGCACGGCACTCTGTTGCATCACGAAAACATGCCTATATTATTTTGACCCCCTTAAACCCCACTTTTATGTAGTAAAACTGGGGTTTACGGGGGTAAACATTATTTTTCTTATTTCTGCTCAAAAACATAGATTGTGGTACTCGTTAAAACCGCCTCGCCGAGGCGGTTCTAACGAGTACCAACAATCTATGTTTTGAGCAGAAATATGAAAAATATCAGAGGTTTTTATCCGAATTTGTTTCAGTTTTTGGAGGTAAAATGTTCTATATATTTGAATAGGCGTGTTTTCGTAATGGTAACCAAAGACCCAAAACATTTGCAGACAAGCAACGAAGACTCTAATCAACCTATGCAGATGCGGAGGCTTATTGGAGTCATTCCTAGGCGCACATGCAATCTTGAAGGAAATGCTGCGGCCTGCTCATTTTGTTTTTTTTTTTTTTTTTTTTTTTGTTACGGTAGCACGCAACAATGCATAGTTAAAGGGAAATGACATACTTTAAGGCGAGGTAACTTTATTAAACTTGTTTAGCCTCCCTTCTGGAGAAGAGTATATTTGAAAAGGAATTTATTCCACTTGGCGGCAACTCTAAACCTTTTAGAGTAAACCATTTTTTCCGATGGGAATCTTAACGTTAAGCATGATGGGTAAAACTGTCAGCAGACTTCATATCTAAATATCTTTTACTATATTAAAAAAAAAAAAAAATGTGGAATGAAATGTCAAATCCTGTTTTTTTCTTAGAAAACTAAGAAAATTACAATCTGCTGAATAAGACCAGGAAGTGGTAGTAAGCTTAAAGAGCATCTGTTTTAAAAGTACATTTGTCGTGAACGTGCACATTTAACAACAGCCTTTCTGACTTAAACACAATTAAAGAGCTTTTAATCTTGACAGGAAATGTAAGAGACGAATTACAAAATATGGACAGCAGCATAATGTACTCGCTAAATTCCAATATGCGTCACCAGCATCACGTTTACTGCAGCTGTTAGACTGAAAGTTAATTTTAAAAATTTATGAAGGGAAATTCGGTTCATTGTACGGTATGCTAAAGCTATGAAAAGCCTATATGTGGATGCTATCCAGACAGTGCACATGATTTTCCTAATTTAAGCCGGGACACAGAATTCCCTATAAGATAGCCATTGCGCCCGGCGAAGGCTTAGATCAGCCTGCACATCCGCGCATTCTGATCATATTCTTCGCTGGGCTTTTTGCTGGCAACCATTGATCCAAAGCGTCTTCAAGCGGACAGCAAAGTCCAATCAGAACGTGCGGTCTGATCTGTGTCTACGCTAGGCGCATATGCAATCCTGTAGGAAATGCTGTGCCCCGGCTAAGTTTATTGTTCAAAAGCGCTATATTTTTTATTTGACTATCAAAGGCTCAACAAGGCTGTTCGGGTGACCACTTTTTGTCATTACGAAAACACACCTATCTAAATATATTGAAAATTTCACCACCAAAAACTGAAAGTTTTCAGATAAAAAATTCTGATATTTTTCATATTTCTGCTCAAAACATAGATTTTGGATACTCTTTAGAACCGCCTCACCAGAACCGCCTCGGTGAGGCGGTTCTAACGAGTACCCACAATCTATGTTTTTGAGCAGAAATAAGGAAAATAATGTATACCCCTGTAAACCCCAGTTTTACTACATAAAAGTGGGGTTTAAGGGGGTCAAAATTATATAGGTATGTTTTCGGGATGTTTTCACGTGGCAGCGCAACTGTCTTGGGAGGCAGCTTCATTTGAACAAACTAAGCTGATTGCTTAGTATTTTATATGCGCTTTAAAGTACTTTACCAAGTACTTTAAAGTGGCAAGTCCTTTCAGGGCAAATTAGCATTGGATAGTGGAGGCAAGCCAAAATAAAACAAACCAGAAATGTGTTTCCCGCATGTACCCTAAGTACTCAGAGCAGACCCAGCCAGATAAGACACCGCAGAATGCGGCGACTGTTTAGGATCTGGACTCTGTAGCAGCATCACGTTAACACGCCTTTATAATTTTGAGTCCCTATAACCCCACTTTTATTTTGTAAAACTGGGGTTTACTGGGGTATACATTATTTATCTTATTTTGCTAAAAAAATATAGATTGTGGGTATTCGTTAGAACCGCCTCGCCGAGGCTGTTGTAACGAGTACCACAATCTATGTTTTTGAGCAGAAATAAGAAAAATAATGTATACCCCTGTAAACCCCAGTTTTACTATATAAAAGTGGGTATATAAAAGTATATAGAAATATAAAATCTATATTTAAAATATAAAATCTATGTTTTGAGCAGAAATATGAAAAATATCAGATTTTTTTATCTGAAAATTTTCCATTTTTTGGTTGTATAATTTTCAATATATTTGAATAGGTGTGATTTTGTAATGGCAAGCCGGGTAGGCTCCAATAAGATGTAATGAAATTAACATGTTCATAATTTTGCAAAGTAAAGTAATGGGAGAAGAATTTTGAATATCTGGTGGTAAATCGGTACAAAGGAAAGATCTATTCAATGATCTGAGCTTGCAGAGTTCACCCGGCATTAAAAAGATTGACTTTCGCCATTAAGATTTATAGCATTCTCATCCAGGTTCTTCCGGTTTCTATTAAGATTCACTAAAAATACAGGATTTCGTATTTTGTTACATGTAACATACATTACGAAAACACGCCTATTCAAATATATTGAAAATTTTACCACCAGAAAAGGAAAATTTTTAGATAAAAAACAGGGGTATACATTTTTTTTCTTATTTTGCTAAAAAAAACATAGATTGTGGGTACTCGTTAGAACCGCCTCGACGAGGCAGTTCTAACGAGTACCCATAATCTATGCTTTTAGCAAAATAAGAAAAATAATGTATACCACTGTTAACCCCAGTTTTACTATATAAAAGTGGGGTTTTACGGGTTCAGAATTATAAAGGCATGTTTTCGTGATGAAATTTAAAGGAAGTTACCAAAGAAAAGTCACAATCACGAAGCACAGTCTTCCCGAGGCACCCCGAAAAAAGAAAAAGGGAGGTGCGGACAAGTACAAGGCCATAACGACATACAAAAAAAAAAAAAAAAAAAAACTGCAACAGGCAAACCGCCTTAGAATGGTCAACAGAAACCTATTTTACTAGACCAAAAATTCACTCATCTTCAGGAGCAGCTAAACATATTAACACGACCCAGCTAACACAGCAAAGAGGCCTGCCAGATAGCCGGTAACCACAATGCTTGTTTACAACAACTGGGGTCTTAAACTATTTTTAATCAGTCGAAACCTCACCCTTAGTTCGGATGCAGCTAAAATTAAAAACAGGCTTACAGCCCAGATACGGTCATCTGCCTCATCAATGAAACATTAACCTTTGAAAACAGAACACATTAAAAAAAATAGAAAAATTCGAAGTCTAGGTTCATTGAGATTCTTCATGCGGTTTGCAGGGCTGTATATACCCCTAGCACAGGCTTAAGCGGAACTCGATTTCCCAAAATCTGATAATGAGCTCAATAATCCCAGTAAAATAGAATGAAACTGCACTATAATGAGACTTTTTACGGCCGCCACACGGCTCTGAACACCAGTTGCTCTAAAGTAAAATAGAAAAGCTTGCCCTTAAAAACAAAGAACAAATAAAAGAACGATAATCGGAATTCGATTTTGCAATAAACCAGAATGAGATAAATGGTTTTAAGGAAACAGAACTATAAAATGCCCTATGATAAACTACGGGTGCATATTATGGCCGCCAACTGTCATTTGATGAAATAAAGTGTGTAAAACACATATTATCACAAGACTGTGAATAATCAAAGTACAGGGCTAATTGAAAATCTGGTCAGGACAAATGAAACCAAAAAATGGGAACTTGATGGACCCGGCCACAGACAGCAAGAATCAACCGTCTAAAACACACTGAAGAAGGAGCCGCGATTCAGTCGGATGCAATAAAAGAGGGTAGCTAATTTTAAGCTAAATCATATTCAGGTTATCCCAGTCTGGACATCCATGTCAAGGTCAGCCAATACCTGAAACGAATAAATTGCCCAGACTGTCTCAAATGTTGTAATATAAAACTTGCTGTTTCCTTTTCACTATTGCACACGAGACCAAACCATTCAGATGTCAATAATAATCTAGCGATACATGTAATGCAGACTCTTGAATTTATTTAATCTAACAAGCATGCGTAATCGTAATCTGTCAAACTCGCACAACACTGGTGTGATTTTTGGAGTTGGCTTCATTGGATTCCGCTCTGTGCTTTCAACATCATCCTATTTGGTTTCAATAATTTAAGACTTTATCGATGGCTCGGTATTACGGAAACTTAGTACATGTTGCGCCAAGGGGAGCAAATTCTTTCTTTTTAGAGTAGAGCCTTTTTCAGAAGTAGACAAAACAATTATAGCAGCATTACCTGCCCTAGAATGTCTCGACACCCTAAAACAAAAAAAAGCGTTGAAATAAAAAGAACTTATGGCATATATTTCAGATAAGCATGTGTCTGTGCTGTCAAGTCTGGGCTAACTGTTTTCCTTCCATCACGAAAACATACCTATATAATGTTGACCCCCTTAAACCCCACTTTTATATAGTAAAACTGGGGTTTACAGGGGTATACATTATTTTTCTTATTTCTGCTCAAAAACATAGAGTGTGGGTACTCGTTAGAACCGCCTCACCGAGGCGGTTCTAATGAGTACCACAATCTATGTTTTGAGCAGAAATATGAAAAAAAAAAAAATCAGAATTTTTATCCGAAAATTCCATTTTTTGGTGGTAAAATTTTCAGTATATTTGAATAGGCTTGTTTTCGTAATGAAAGAATCTATTTTGTTCACGCTTTAGTTTAACTGAGATTTAATCAGATCAAATGGCCCGGATGCACTGTCCAATGGAATAGTCGCACAGATAAAAAAATAATCTTTTTAACTCGATGTAGTCAATTACTATCTTCTGTGGATACCATTAGGAAATTGTCTATTCAAACACGCTGTCAAGGAAAGACAATAGTTAATTTGTCACCGTTAACAACATTAATAATTGCCTAGTTCCTAAAACTTACTTTTTTCAAATGGAGACGACTGTGATCAAACGAGGCATCCGATCAAGGTCTGGAATGGTTGCAATGAGAAATGATTTTAAAGAACGTCAATTTCAGTAGACACTGGAAGAGGCTGCTGAAGATATTGGGGCATTGTTTGGCGGAGAATAACCTTTACCTTTCTCTGGGCCATTTCACCAGGAAATTGGCTTTGCTATTTCTTGGAAAGTCTCTCCCGTAGAGACAATTTGTATTAAATGTCTAAGCCTGTTTACTGGTATAAATTAGACATGTTATAAAATGACGACTGTTGAATTTTATCCAACATCCAGAGCGTTAAGTAAGCAAGCTATTATCGCTTAAATTCTCATGTCATGCATAGGATACTTCTTGTGGGCAAGCGCTCGGTTCTTTTTCTTTATAGCGCTGAGAAGTTAACTCTCAAACTGCCAATCACAACAGTTGTCGTCTGCTTTGTCATCTGCTTGTGATTTCAAAAGTCATTTCTGCAAACAGTGTGGACCCAGATCAGACTGCTCCTTTGGGAGCAGTCAGATCTGGGTCCACACTGTTTGTCTGTATGCAAAAATAGGTTTCAAAAGTTTGCAAGAATATTCAGCAGACGACATAAACAGATGACATTTTCAGATGCAGGTTTTCTTGGCGTTTTAAGGGTTAACTAATGTTTTCCTGTGTTGTTCGCCTGGTGAGTTGGGGAACCCATACACTGACTGGGCAGTTATTATGAGCTGGAACTTTATGAGGACTATGGGCAAAAGTTGGACGTTTATAAAACTAAGTTTAAGTCCCGACTTCTCGCCCACCCTACCCAAAGCATTTTCACCGTTGGCCGTCCAAAGGCGTTTTATTTGTTGCAGTTTGTATTCATTTATTCGTTTTGCTTTTGATAAAGAGCTCTTTTTGTGTTCCCATATCATGTATTAAATCCTTATCCTGGGAGGGCTGTATTTCGTGATTGTTGTCTTTTCCGAGTAAATTGCCAAAACTGTCACTTTTTATCACAATTTAGGGTTGATATTTCGAATACTTATATATATTATATGTTTTATATTACTCTTAATACAGTCGACTCTCGTTATCTCGAATTCCAAGGGACTCTCTGAAATACTTCGAGATATCCATACTTCGACATATCAGACATGCAGAATTGAGGAAAAACTAATTCGATTAACCACATTAAACAAATATATGCGTAATTGGACTCTTGAAGTTAGAGATATATTGAAAATATTGTGAAAAGTGGAGAAATTTCTCCTAAGGAGCAATTTCCCCTCTTTTCCACAATATATTTTACATGTTGTTAGATTTTTATGTTTTGGCAGGGACCAGATTTTCGCTTCGAGATAAGCGGTTATTCGAGATAAGCGAGGTCGGGATAGCGAAAGTCAACTGTAAATCAAAGATTGTGAACAAAAGAAATAAGAGAAAGGAAAAGGACACTATAAAAACATTGGAAAGTCATTACGTTTCTTTATATTCGCAAATATTGAAACAGTATGTGAACATGCGAGATACAGGCGCAATATTTCCTATCGAATGAATGTTACATAAAAGTTTTCTTAACATTAACGCCCCTTTGTTTAATAAATACTTCTGCAGATAGCCATTGGTTCCCATTTTGGAAGTGTTTCGTGATTGTGGCCTTTTGTGGGTAACTTAATTTATGTTTATAAGTAAATTAAGAAATAATTATGCAGCGTGAAAAATTGATACAAATCATAGACCAGAACTAAAATATGTTTTAAAAGCTGTAAATTTCAGAAACAATTCACTAAATACTATATTATATCCCCCGCATTACTTACTATGTATTTTGGCGAACAATGTAGGTACAACTTCATAGACACGTTAACGTAATGTGTTTTTCATCCTGGACCGTTCTAAATATGTTGTATTTGCCATTATATATTTCCTTTGATCATTGATACACCCGTAAAGATTTATAAACCGCAGATTAATTTCCTGTGCAAATACCGCAGCCATGTATCATTATAATGGTTTCGTGAGAAAGAACAATGCGCAATTCAACAAATTAACGGTTGTCTAAGTACCTTCTTAGCTCCTAAATACTGTTATCCTAAAATACGAGAGACGTTCCAAGCTTAACTTGACTAATATACTTCGACGTGTGGGCGAATAATCACGGCTTATCACATATTGCGGGCATTATTAACGTCTCTCCGATCAGACATACCATTTGAGCCGGGGCAAAGCATTTCCTACAAGATTGCAAGTGTGCCCAGCGAAGATTCAGATCAGCCTGCGCATCTGCGCGTTCTGAGTCTTCGCTGGATATGGATGTAATCTTATAGGCAAAGTTGTGTCCCGGCTCATTTGTATTTAAACAATCAGGGCCCAGTTGTTCGAAACTAACGATTTCGTTAGTTAACTAACGTTAAAACTTCGATCATTATATATGGCATATACGCTAATATTTTTGCTGAAAAAATGTGAGTAGCTTTTGCATTCGCATTTGCAAAAGCTACTCACAATTTTTAGCAAAAATAACTGAATTAGATACTGTACTTACTAGAGCAGTTAAAGGCTCCATATTCCTCCTAATAGACATTTTTTATCCAAGAAAGGTTAAATAAATTGATATATAGTACTTATAAGATCATAAAATGTAGCATCTGACAGCCTGTATAATTTCAGTTAGTCTGTCGTTTTTGAACTGGATCGAAAATGAAATGATTTTTAATTATATCTCTGAATTAATGTTGGCAACAGTAATTCAGAGATACTATAAAAATCATTTCAATTCAAGAAGGAGAGACTAACTGAAATTTTACAGGCTTCAGCTGCCACATTTTATGATTCTACTGATACCATCTATAAATTTATTAAATCTTTCTTGGATAATAAAATGTCTATTTTTGAAGAATATTGAGCCTTTAACATCTTGACTACTAACGAGCTCGTTAAGCTAACGATGCTTTGAACAACTGGACCCTGAACTAAAGTCTGTGCGGCTGGCATCGAACGTATTGAAATTATGGTTGCATTACGAAAACATGCTTATTCAAATATACTGAAAATTTTACCACTAAAAAATGAAAATTTTCAGATAGAAAAGTTCTGATATTTTTCATATTTCTGCTCAAAACATAGATTGTTGGTACTCGTTAGAACCGCCTCGTCGAGCAGAAATAAGAAAAATAACATATACCCCTATAAACCCAAGTTTTACTACATAAAAGTGGGGTTTGAGAGGGTCAAAATTATATAGGTATGTTTTCGTGATGGTAATTTCATGCAGCACAGTTAGCTCAACATGCGGCGTCATAAGCTAAATATGCAGCTAGATTAGCAGGAAATACTGATATAGTGAAGGTCTGTAAACCGGCACAGATGTGTGGTTTTTAGATTTTAATATTGAACATTCCTACTCTTTCAGGGAACTGATACACGTTGTGATGTTGCCGCCATTATTCAAAGGGAGAGAACTTTTGCGGACTAGAATATAGTCTAAATTCCTTATACTTAGATACATACAAACACAGCGAAACAGTCTTAATGAAAAATACTGCCTTACAGAGCAAATTTATTTCTTTGATATTAGCTTCATGTGAAAGTAATGTAGGTTTCCTTCGATCGCGCTTTGGTAGTTTCATATGTGACGTCTGTTTTGTCATGGTTTGTTCCTCATTTCACTTTCTTTTGGTACCGTGATCGGGAAGGCTGTACTTCATGACTGTTATATTTCTTCATTTTTATTTGAGCAGCCTACGACAAAACCTAAAATTGGCAAATGCGCCCAGCAAAGACTCAGATCAGCCTGGGCATCCGCCCAGTCTGATCAGAGTCTTCGCTGTGCTCATGAAGACAGTTTGGGTCCATAGCTATCAACTGAGCACATAATAAAGGCTCTGATCAGACTGGGCGGATGTGCAGACTGATATGAGTCTTCGCTACGCGCACACGCCATTTTGTTGGTTTTGTCATGCGCTGGCTCAATTTTCATTTGTTCTTGCTGTTAACCAGACAGTATTGTTCTTGTTGTCCCTTAAAGGAGTTGGATACACGTTTAGGTAAGGCATCTGTGTCAAATGCTACCTGTCTCCCTCCTGAAAATAGGCCTATTTTAAAAGGGGAAATTTTCTTTCTTTTGGGAGCATTGTTTTTACTTCAGAGTAGATCCCTTTTTAGAAGGAGTTTGATTTGTAGGAAAGCAAATGGAAGTCACAAAAGTTATCTTACTACTTTAAATGCGGAAAATCTGCAAGGTGTCTCCAGTCAGTCCCTTAAAAGTCTCAAGGACCTTCTCTCCCCTTGTCTTTTGGTATCATGAACGGGCTGTGTTCCGTGTTGATACTATGTCTGGGATCTGTTCCTTTCTATTTTATCATCATTTGCTATCTTGTCATAGTAAAACGGTAAAAGGATACATCGGATTTTTTTTTTTTTTTTTTTTTTTGTTTTGTTTTATCGCCAGTTTGCAAGGGGTGATACTTTTTGTTGAAGCAAAAAATCTCCCTGTTAGTTAGACTTTCCAGAAAGCAGTTTACTGTTAGAAATGTTCCAAAAGAGAGAAAATTGTTCCTTTATGAGCAGTCCCTTGAAGGTGTACCAGTTTACCTTAAGTTTGATTTTCGTTTGATCATGCCACCGTAGAATAAGGATGGAACTGAACAAGCAAAATTAGAAAATGAAGAGTCTATATGTAGCTAGTTGTCTGTCATTTCATCCCCTACAATATTCTGGATAATTACTCCATATCAAGTTCCCTTTGTTCAGCAATGATTAATCTGTAAATAGATGTTTACTCTTTCAGCCTTGCAGACACAACATAGAATATCTGTACAAGCAGTGAAGATCCAAATGAGACGGTTCATCAGGAACTTCGCTATTTACCATTCTGCATTACTTTTTGAGTGAATCCCTTATTTGGAATAGTGATCGTGTCCAAATTCAAAAGATGAAAGAGTCTATATCAGAGACTAGGGGGGTAAAAAGATTAATTTGAAACACATCACAAGACATACCAGGCATGATTTTGCTGATTGTTACTTTCGTTTTTTACTGTAATTATCAAATTGCAGCCATTCAAAAAAGGACCACATGGTAAATGAAATGTTGTATAGTCTAATCAGAATGTACACGATTATCCATATGGCAAGCCGGATTTACGGATGCTCAATTTTGTGGATATGCAAGTAGATCCGGATCAACTGATAGCGTTTACGTGTTTACATCATATTTGGCAGGTCATGCAAAATAACATGGCAAGTGCGGATAGCGAAACTTTAAATGTAATTCTCCGGGAAAAGACACAAACACGAAAGTCAGCCTTTCCAAGGCATCGAAAGAATAAACATTAAACATGTAATGGCATGACAAAACGGCACATTTGCAATATTCGAGAAGAGCCGCGTGGAAATGGTCAGCAGAAAAAAACATCTGGGAATGGATGAATTTTACTGGGTGCAAACCTCGCCATTCATGCCATTCATTTAAATGCATAATAAAATAAAATAAAAAAAAGCAAAAAAGAAAAATATATTTGATCTCTACTCTTTGGTGTAATATTACAGTAAAATATGTATAACCACAAACAATTAGATTAAAAAATATAGAGCTAGGTGTCAAAATGAAGCTAGAGCAAAAATAAACAAATATAACCACGGAGGGCCCGGCTACAGTAAGCGGTATTCAGGTGTCAACCACTACCGACAGGCTGCGACTACTACATGTTCGAAACCACATGTCAGCCACCGCAGTGTGAAAGGGGCCTTTACTCTCCGCTCGCAAAGATATAATGGAACTAACTTTAAGCATTTGGGACAGACAAGACTGAGCAAACAGGGTAAAGTCAGAAAAGCGCAGAATGCGCGTCTGATCAGGATCTACGCTGATTGCAAAATGTTTAGCCATTTAGATAGATATATAGGTAATAAAATACATTGAATCAAAGTTAAGGATAAATATGGTAAAAAGATAGGAAGGTCCAATATTTAGGGCATTAAGCAGTAAAAGACAACTCTCAAAGTATTTCTGATGTCATTATTGGAATGAACTTTATTTTTGTGAATTTTATTGATGTGTAAAGTACGGCGTAATATTCACAAACTAAATGAAAAGTTAATAAGTGAACTCAGGAAATGATACAATCAGATCAACATTAAGCCCCCGACACCAAAGGGAAAGACAGATAAATACAATTAAGCAGCCGCAAAATAAACAGATGGCAAGCAGAGTTGGCAACTCTTTCCCAAAAAAAACGGCAACTCTGTTAAACTTAACTGAATATATATTTAACTTACTTACTTGTTGAAAAAAACATATTATTAAGAGAAACACTACATAACATTTAAAAGTGCCACAATGAAAGTAGGATTTGGAACAGTCAGTAATAAATAACTGGAAGGGAGGCGGGGGATGGTCTTAAGCTAATTTTACGGGCTCCTAACCCTCGCCCGCAGTTTCCATGCCACTGAAATGTTTGTACCAGGACCAAAACCAACTGCGGTGTTCCACAGCATTTAAGAATATTCATAGAAACTGACTTTATATAACATGCGTACGTTTGTTCGATTTGCTCGTGTTTGGTTTTGTCTGTTTCCTCTTCCTCTTGGTGTCTAGGAAGGGCTGCGGTTTGTGATTGTGGCACTCCCTGGACTGTTCTCTTACCCTTTTTTATGCCTCATGGTCGTCAACATTTTTAGGCATGGTGTTTTAATTGAAATGTGAAAAATACGTCAAAATCTTAAAATTTGAAATCAGGACCAGGATTGAAAAGTATGACACCTGATATAATCATTATGTCATTTTGACTGCGTGATTAAATACAGTTAGTCTGCCTCATTTCCGACCCTAGATGCTAGCCGCACTTGCATGTCTTTAGCATATAGTCCTCCAAGATAAGTTTTGCAACGAAATCATTAATGTTACTGATTAATTTTGATTAACTGAAAGAAAATTGCATGTCTTTTTATGAGGTCTAGGAAAAGTAATGTCAGGAACATTAATGACCTTTTCCGTAAAGTTGTCCATACTAGACACGTGTAGACAATTGCTTCGTGGAATTTCCTGGGTACGCTCACTTTTATTTTAGTTAAGGGGATTGGAGAAACTTGGTACATATTCTACCATTTAACAAGGGAACAACATTTTGCTTTCATGCACACAAAGTTATTCCTGAAAAGGTGTCTATTTTAAAAAGAAAAATAAATGCTCCCCTAGGAGCAAAATTTTTCCTTTTAGAATAGATCACTTTTCAGAAGGGAGGTAAACATTTTTGATAGAGTTGTCCCTTCTGAAAGAGCATCCATTCCCCATAAGAAAGATGGTGTCGAAAGACATATATTCTAGCGTATTTATCCTACATATTCGGACTATATGGTGAAGGGATTGTATGGACCCTGATCAAACTGCTCTAAATGATATTCTAAGCCAAGACCTGTTAGATCGTCACCAGATTGTCAAAAGTAATTTTAAAAAATAACGGAAACTATAGTAAGGAATTAAACGGACCAATAATAGAAGATAATTACAGCAATGCTGTAAGACGGCGTATTGCTTATATACAAAGTTCCGTAAGATATGTTTTACAGGTTAAACTATCTGAAACTAAGATACAACTTCCTCCGTTTCTATAACTGTAGTTCAAGCAATATACCATTTATATATAGTCTATGCATGACGTCAATAATTCTTATCAGTGTTGCTGTTCACCGTTCCAAGGGGGTGCTTCTATTGGCATTGCTTTTCGTTTGTTCGGCCTGTTTCGAGTAAATGATATTTTATATAACACTCAACTTATCATTTCCAGCGTTTCGGCCGGTATGTGTAATACATTTATTGTATATTGTGTAAGAAATATATTATTTTACAACTTCGCTTTGTGTCTTCTAACCCTTCTCTTTCTCTTGTATTTTGATTTCTTGAGATGACTTCATTGCATAATCGTGGTCCTAATAAGTCCAGATGAGACATATTTTTAAAGCCAAAACTTATTGGCATTTACTCATATCTGCAGAAAAACACATGTAGTGTGTCCTCATTAGAAGAGCCTTAGCGAGCTTCTCATAATTAATACCCAACGTAATATTCCATATTACCTTGAAAAAGTAATGGCGGTGTCCAGGAAGAACAATCATCACAAAACAAAGCCTGGCATTGACACTAAGCGAACGAGCAAAGAAACTACAACGGACAGCAAACACTTTGCAAACCAAGGAAACAAACGAAGTCAGCCAGCTTTTTCTTCCCACAATGCTAGACAGCAATGTTTGCATCTGATCTGAACAAAACAAATAAAACAAATAATAAAATAAATCAAAACAGACAACACAGTCCCTGCTGAAGCAGTTTCTTGGTTCAAGCCAACATTATATTTAGAAGCTAAATTAGTATGTTGACGATAAAATTTAGAAAATGTTCTTCGACAATTAGATTTGTTTTTCTGTTTAAAGTCAATGACATTACTAGATGCTCTTCGTTCATTCAAATCAAGAAGTTTATCTTGTATCACTTGATGTAACAATGTTGTATTAAACGTAGAAATGTACATGTAGACAAACAAGACGCATGGAAATGTCTACAGTCTGATTCACCATTCTGAGCAATAAATAAATAAATAAATTGGCTGTTCTCAATGAGAGACGCTTCTAATGAGTACCCACAGCATATGTTTTCGTGGAGAAATAAAAAAAAATATTAATACTTTTTGGTTGAAAAAAGCATCTTATCTAAAGCTATGGTTCTGCTTATAGATAAAAGAAAATACTTTGACTTAACTTTTATTTATTTATGCGTTCTTGACAACAGTCAGAAAATTGTAAAATTTTGATTGATTGAGTTGGGGTTTAACGACATGTCAACCCTTGTGGGTCATTTTGTGTCGTCTCCCAGAGAAAGGGAGAAAAGAGATAGAAGAGATAGTAGAGGAGATGAAAGAGATGGACAGGAAAGAAAGAGGAACAGGAACGAAAGTGAAGAAAAAGAAGAAATAAAAACATCCTCCTCTACCCTTACCTGCTACAAGGATAGCAGGCCTTGCCCAGCTGTAAGCCAATATCAGTTGGACGCCCCGGTGACGTAAGATAAATGATACCTTCGCACCACCCAACCACCCCTGGAGAAAATTGTAAAAAAAAATATTGTAAGTGGTATATTAACGCTGTAACCGTTCTGTTATTTTCAAACACTGTCACGTAATCCTAAAGCTAATGACTTCACGAGTAGGCGGTGACGTTAATCAACTGCCTGGAAATACTTAATAGAACAATGCAAAACTGATGCACACGTGGAGAATAATTACTTTACAAATGAAGATACAGTACCAAGTTTGTGTAAATTACGTCACTGTGAATCGGACAATAAAATTTGTTGAAACCCTCACTAGATTTTTAGTTGACCAAAATTTGCTTTACCGGACTTGTCATCGACTGTTCCACAGTTTTTAACTACGTGCTTTAACAGCAGTAAGACGAGAGGTTAAGAAATCTGAGAGTTCAGCCGTAGTGCATGAACTAAAATTTTGCAATAAACCATGCTTTATATGATCTTTTATAGAGCGTCTGTAACAAGTGCAACGTGGGAAGCTTATCCTTGTTCACTTAATTCTTACTGGATGTTTGCCAGTCGGTAGGCAAGTTTCATCAATAATGGACTCTTTATCTTTTACAAAATATGAATACACGCTTTAGTACTGCCATGTTCCGTTTTAAAGTATTGACATAATGCAAGCGTCAGACAACTGCACTATTGTATGTGGGCTTGAACCAAACATATGTCCTACGGAATTTGAAAAGAAAATTTTAGTTTGTGCGATAAACGGTTTGGCTTATTAAAGTAAAATCAAATACGTTAACGGATTATTTTAAAAACATTTAATTTCCTGTTATTCAAAGCATTGAGCCCGGCTAAACACAGCCTGATTTAGCTCAGGTGTGTACTTTTCAGTGTAAATAATATCATGTTGAATTTAGGCATTTGTCATTAATGCTTAGCTTGCTAGTTACAAATGAAGCAGACGACGTGTTATTCGAATATTCCTCAGGAGATAATTTTTATGAATTGTCAGAGCCTACTTGCAGAAATAATAGGAATACCAACATTACTTACGAAGTGTGCGCTGGATGTGGCTAGTCAGGGGTTCCAGCCTACCCAGCGGGCACATGACGGTTTTACAACGTCGCATGTAACGTTGCATCGTCATTAATCTGACGTTGCATAAACGATATGTGCCTGCTGGGTAGAGATATTCAAAACAGCTGTGTGGTGTCCAGATCCCAAATATTATGAGAAGGAGGAGGGTAGTGCTTGAAATTGCTTTAAATCCCCGGTGGTTTACTCTACTGACCGTTCTAATGCAGTGGTCCCGGTGTTAGTCTTACTCTTTGTTACTTTGTGGTTTATTCTACGAGGCGCTTTGTTTTATGTCGTACCTTGTGTCGTTTTGTTCTTGCGTTTTTCAGTCCTTTTAGCATTGCGATTACCTCGCTTGGGGAAGAGAGAGCTAATCTTAGTGCTTTTCGTACGTTTGTTCGATTTGTGCTTGTTTGGATTTGTCGGTTTCCTCTTCCTCTTGGTATATTGGAAGGGCTGCGGTTTGTAATTGTGGCACTCCCTGGACTTATCTCTTACTTTTTTTGAGAGAGTGTATGGACTGAACAGGACGGGCCGTGTAGATCAGTAGGCAGAGCACCTACCTGACAAGGGTAATGAAGTCATTGGTTCGTCTTGCCTTGGACTGGAATGTTTCCTCTGATGTTTACTTTATTAATATGGATGTTGCAATCCACTTTCCAATTTTCTACATTTTCTGTTTTTAGAAACACATTAAATAGATGCAAGATATTTCAAAATCAATTATGTTCTTGGGAAAATATTATTATACAGTTCGGTGTTACACTGCAGAGTCTTAACGCATCTGCTAATATCCAGGCTGGAAATTTCAGTTTCAGGTTATATATCTTTCAATAAGTTGCTTACTCTCTGCTGTTCAAAATCACGACGAGGTGTTTCAAGTCAGTACCCTCCAAAGATGTTACCTCCATCATGCTTTAGAAACAGTTTAGCCTATACTTGTTGTCATGCGTCAAACGCCATTCTTTCAGTAAAATATATGTGTGTTCAGTAAGTAAAATATCGCAAGTGTACGAGCCCTGATACTGTAGGAACACCACATTCCCTTTCAAACTATCACCCACGATTTTATAAATTCATTATTATGCAGCTGTCTGTTCATAAAGTAAATAGAAAAAAAAAAAAAAAAAAAAAAAAAAAAACAAAAAAACAAACAAACAAAAAAAAAAACAAAAAAAAAAAAAAAACAATACATTTCTGTATTATCAAACCTTCTGCTTCTGCTTTTATACTGTGCAGGGCTTCTCAACGTTGACGCACAGGGAGAGAGAGAGTTAGACGCACTGTAGGAGGGCTTTAAAACCCTCAACTGTCTCTGCATGCACGACCGACTCTTCTAAGTAGTTTACAGGGGTATACATTATTTTTTTTATTTCTGCTCAAAAGCATAGATTGTGGGTACTCGTTAGAACCGCCTCGGCGAGGCGGTTCTAACGAGTACCCACAATCTATGTTATGAGCAGAAATATGAAAAATATCAGAATTTTTAACTGAAAATCTTCATTTTTTGGTGAAATTTTCAGTATATTTGAATAGGCGTGTTTTCGTAATGCAGATACTAGATCGGAGAAAAGAAAACAAATACTATTTTATTAACTATAGCTAAACAGGCATTTTGAAACATCTCACGGTCTGAAACATCTTACATTACAGTGGTACTTTCATTGTGGTACTTTTTGTTAAAAGTTCGTTTGTGTTTTACTTTAAAATGCGTTTTAACAGTGATCAAAAACATATGTTTTTTTTTTTGTTGAAAACTATGTATCTGGATACCCCTCCTATGTACAATTATTAAACTATGTCATTTTACCATATAATATCATACGAGGGATGTTCGAAATGAATTGCTTATTTCTATCTGGAGACTTCAAATTTCAAGTTAGCCCAAAAGTACTCATTTCATGCCCTCGAAGTACTCCCCGTGGCTAGAAATGCAAAGTTTCAGCCGATGTATCCACTTCTTGAAGGCGTCACGGTACGCTGATTTGGGCACAGTAATAAGGTACTGATGAATGGCAGATCCA
Organism: Anodontia alba; assembly: GCA_964016985.1. NCBI lineage: Eukaryota > Metazoa > Mollusca > Bivalvia > Lucinida > Lucinidae > Anodontia > Anodontia alba. The sequence continues at coordinate 98,911,947 of OZ024828.1, forward strand.
AGTGCCTGTCGGGACTGGTATTTCCGCCCAGCAAGGAATGCTTTCAATTTCGGAAACAAAAAAGAAATCACATGGGGCAAGGTCTGGGGAATACGGGGGTGAGGCAAAACAGTTACCTTTTCTTTCTTCAAAAACGCCGTAACTATTGCGGAGGTATGAGCTGGGGCATTGTCATGTAGAAGACGGACATGTTTAAAACCAGTGGCAGGGCGTCGTTTCTGATAATCCTTTTTCAGTTTCTTCAGTACTACGTCTTTGTAGTACTTTCCGGTGATGCTTTTGCCCTTTTTCACTGGCACTTTTATTGCGACTTCTTCACCAGAGAAGAAGATTGCATACAAAACCTTCTTTGTACTCAAAGAACGTTTGGCAATTATTGGGCGTTTGCTGTGTTTAGTGGCCCAGATCTTATTGCTAACCTTTCTGACGGTCTCAAAATAATGGACCCAGATTTCATCACCTTTGACGACTGGCAAACTGCTTTTTATCATATAATTTGGAAACATTTGAAGCAGCTTTTCGGCCACTTTAACCCGTTGCCTCTTTTGCTCGTCAGTTAACAGATGTGGCACCCATCTAGCAGAAATCTTTCTGACTTTCAAATGCTTCTTCAAAATAAGGTGAACCGTTGATAGTGATATGCCTACCTTTCGTGCAATATCACGAACTGTAAATCTGGCATCTTCTTCAATGATTTCCTTTATTTTGGAAACGATTTCTTTACGAGATGCAGATTTTGGCCTACCTGATTTCGGTGCATTTTTGATGGACTCTACACCAGACTCAAATTTCTTTTTCCACCGCCGAACTGTGTCATAAGACACACAAGAAGGTCCAAAAGCAGTAGAAATTTCAGTCATCAGCTTCTTCAAAGAACAACCAAGTTTTGAGCGAGCTTTGATGTAAGCCCGTATTTCATCTTTTTTGTCGACGCTTCTACCAACCATTTTTACTGCAGTGGTCAATGACTGCGTGTATTCAAATGGCAAATAAATTTTATGTCTTACACTTAGTCTAACATATACATTTATATACCATTGTGTAGATATTGAATAGCCCTATACAGGTATGGATTGATTTTTGATCGTGCCCCACGTGGATATCGAGCTAGAGGACAATAAGCAATTCATTTCGAACATCCCTCGTATATATATATATATATATATATATATATATATATATATATATATATATATATATATATATATATATATATATATATATATATATAATCAACAAAGAAAACAAAGAAACTGCTGGTTATTAAAATCATTAAGACAACTTTAAGCAGTACACATGTTGCTAGAACTAACACAGAAATCAAACAGCTGGGTTGAGTTCACTTTAAAAACTGCAACATTCTGAAAATCCTTTGAAATATAACTCCATACGTGCTCCATTTTCACTATATAATATTTAGGAGCATGTGCATACATAATATGGAGTTAGCGTAATGGTACGTTTTGTGTAGACTACATTGTTTCTTTTAGAAATACACGTCGATTTATTTGCAACAGTTCCTTTATGTATATGACACTGCACAAGTTTAATTTGCATAACAGTTTAATTCTGGTTACTTTGAAAATCGAATACCACTTAGCCGGCGCTATTGGGTGGAAGTGATGTAACCAGCCTCGCAAACTACATAGCTGTATATGAAGATATTTTCATAAAACTGAGTCTCCGATTCTCATTCTTTTCGTCTTTTCCTTGTTTTCTAATCCTACAGTTTAGATGTTAGTTTTATGGCACTGCAGCTTACTTTAAGTGTCGTGTGGCGACCGTTAAATGTACTTCACCATAGTGTACATTATATTTTTATTTCTTTTGGATTATTAAGCCTATTCTGGTCTAGTTACTTAAAAAGCTGAAGACGCTTAATAAAAACAAGTCTACGTGTTTCGTTCTTTTGGGTGCTCTTTGTTTCCAAAGGCAGCATTTTATGTGTTTATTATTTGTAGCGCAGTGAGATTAAAACATAAGCGGTGTACTAAAGGAACTACTAGATGAAGTAATCGGCAGAAGAACAAGCACTCTGGTGAGACTGCGAAAATGTACAGACTGATCAAAATTTAGGGAATTAGCATGTTTAAAACACATTCCGCTTCTAGCGACTTCATTACAAAAACATGCCTATTCAAATATATTGAAAATTTTACAACCAGAAAAGGTAATATTTTCAAATGAAAAAAATCTGATATTTTTATATTCTTGCTGGAAACATAGATTGTGGGTACTCGTTAGAACCGCCTCGGCTAGGCGGTTCTAACGAATACCCAAAATCTATGTTTTGAAGCAAAATAAGAAAAATAATGTATACCGCTGTAAACCCCAGTTTTATTATATAAAAGTGGGGTTTAAGGGGGTCCAAATAATATAGGTATGTTTTCATGAGGTATCGTTTTAGAGGACTAACATTGAAGTAATACGTACGAACTATCATGTCTTTTCCCTTCATCAAGTTACAACCCATATTATGCCCTTTTCGGAACACAATTACTGTACTGTAAATTTATTCCCTTTAACATGGAATTGTCTCTAATAAAGCCCAATCTAATATGATGTCCTATAATTAGATAGCTAAGGAAAGAAAATTGCTTCCTGAAAATTGTTTCCTTCACATAACAGCTGTCTCGGCCAGCCTTTACAATGATAATAGCTGCAAAAAGTAACTTATGCTGTATTAAAGATTGCTTACACTTACGCGAATACAGTTTATACTCACGGGAAACGTACGCTATATATAAGACGGCTTAATTAAACCGAATCTCCGGTTTTCGTCCTTTTGTGTGTTCTTTGTTTGCAAAGGCAACCTTTTAAATCTTTATTTCACTTCACTGCAGTGTTTAGTGCCGTGTGACAGTCGTTTAACGTATCTACTTCAACATAGTGCAGATTATATTTTTAATGCCTTTGGGATCTTTGAACCCATTCTGGTTACCTTGAATAATCAAATATCGCTTAAACCTGCGCTAAATGTCGTAAGCAGACTCGCAAACTGCTTTTCTGCATAAAGAGACTTAATAAAACCGAGTCTCCGGTTTCCATTGTTTTGTGTGTTCTTTGTTTCGAAAGGCAACCTTTTAGATTTTTAAACTCCCTGGAAGCTTACACTATAATACAGATGGCTTACACTCACTGGAAGCTGACGCTGTACTAATTAATGTAAGCCATATATCTGCTCCTAATAGGATGCTTTACTACATGTAGTATAATAAAGAAGAGTAAAAAGTTCGGGGAATGCCATAATCACAAAAAAGGTAAGAGAAAAGTCCAGAGAGTGCAAAATCACAAACTGCAGCCCTTCCAAGGCACAAAGAGGAAGAGGAAACTGACAAAACCAAACAAGCGCAAATCGAACAAACATACGAAAAGTACTAAGACCAGCTCTCTCTTCCCCAAGCGAGGTAATCGAAAGTCTGAAAGGACTGGAAACACAAGAATAAAATAACACAAGGTAAGACATAAAACAAGTCACCCCGTAGAATAAACCACAAAGCTACAAAGAGTAAGACCAACACCGGGACAACCGCCAGAACGGTCTAGAGTAAACCACACCGGATGTATGTGTGGGGAAGGGGGCAGAGAGGGGAGGGGGTTAAAGTACTTTTACAGTTAGCCAACTTCACCCTTCTAGTCGAAGCCAATCCCTGACACCAAAAGGAAGAGGCGAGAGACACAAACGAACACGCGCTAAACAAACAAACGCACGAAAAGTTCACAGACCAGCTCTCTCCTCGCCAGGCGAGATAATCGCAATGCTATAAGGACTGAAAAAGGGCAAAACACAAATCGCCTCATAGAATTAACCGCTAAGCCACACAGAGTAAGAGCAACACCATTTAGAACAGTCTGTAGTATAAACTACTGGGGAGGTTAAAGCACCTTTATAGTCGACTCACTTCGCCCTTGGTCCCGATGCTAATCTAAATACATAAATCTAAAAAAATTGGTTCGCATAATGGCTCTCAACTCAGTCGATGCATCATAGCGAAAACATGAAAATCAAATACATCACTACAATATACAAAGACGAGTACTCGTGGCTAATCGTACGCCAACTGTGAGCCAGAGTTAAAGAAAACCTATTTTTGAACCACGACGGGCCGAGGCAAATATATACTATCAAGCCCATTATATCATCAGTCACTGGTTAAAGCTTCATGAAGAGGCCGTCATTGAGTCTGATGCCGTCGTAAAATTTAAACCCCGATCTTCAACGTGGTATAAATTAGTATCTGGAGGAAGTGGAAGCCTGGTCAAATAAAAAAGTACCTTTGGTATATATGCGGACAGCAAATACCAATATAGGCCTGCATATCCGCACAATCGGTTAAGTACATTTGCTCTCCGCTTACACATCACGAAAACATGCCTATATAATTTTGACCCCCATAAACCCAACTTTTATATAGTAAAACTGGGGTTTACAGGGGTATACATTATTTTTCTTATTTCTGCTAAAACATAGATTGTGGTACTCGTTAGAACCGCCTCGTCGAGGCGGTTCTAACGAATACCTACAATCTATATTTTGAGCAGAAATAAGAAAAATATCAGAATTTTTCATTTGAAAATTTTCATTTTTTGGTGGTAAAATTCTCAATATATTTGAATAGGCGTGTTTTTCTAATGAAAATCACTCAATGCTCTTTACTTTAGCGTTGCACAACAACGACCCTTATCAGACTGCACAGCTTCGCTGTCTGACCTTGATCTTTCATGCTGGCAAATGTCCCGAAGACACATCTTTGATTCGTTGGTATTCCAATTATTGAGAGACTTGCAGAATAGTAGGACACGTTTACTCCCGCCATATATGTTAGATGCATCTTCGAATAATTTTTTCAGTTACAGTTTATGTTACATAAACATTGTTGTTTCAACAGAAAATAAACGCAGCCAAACTAAATTTACTTGTATACGCATAAAAAAATATAAATAAAAAAACCTCCTTTGTACAAGGAACAAACTTCAACCACAACAATTTAAAACACTTCATTCCTGTTTTAGATACGAACAATTGTCTTGGCAAACAATCAAAACAGAAGATGGGCAAAACACATACATTTAGTAGTGGTCCCCATAAAAGTTTAGTACCTACAGATAAATTAAAATCGCTTCTTCATTTCACATGACTGAGATGACTTATTAACAAATTTTCCCATTATCAAGCTGGAGAACATTTCTGTTATCATAGCAACCATTCCATTGTCCGAGGGATATATGTAATATGAACACTTAAAAAGCAAGATATACAATTCCAAGTCCACATTCCATTTTCGTCTTTGTAATTACAACGATATTTTTCTCACTTCAATCATTTGTTAAGTTCCATAAAAATAATTTACAACTGTATTTTATAATGCTTTTAGTTGTCTCTTACGCTTTTTCATCCAAAGGGTAGGGTTGATAAGTTCCAAGAAACACATTTTCGTAGTAACAGAAGGTTGGCCCCTGACAATCTATGTCTGTGGTCGGGCACATTGTGGTCAAGTTTGGAGTTTTCTTGTTCTGGCTTCAGATCCCCATAGAGTCATTCGCTTTATTTCATCGCAGTGGTTTCGATATATCTCTTTTTCTGTGATTAGTTCACAGATGCGGTGGAGGACCCCTTATGCGGATCGAACGAAAATTTGTAATTGTGAGCTGCTTTAAAACGTAAGGGAAGGGTTTCGTGCGAGGATAAGTAGTTCAAGAACCCTATCCCCCATCACCGCACACACACACACACACACACACATCAGTAGCTTTCCTACTGACCGTTCCATCGCGGTTCCTCTTTTGCATTTCTTCTTGTGTGTGTGTGTGTGTGTGTTTTTGTTATTTTTTGTTTTGTTGATTTTTTTTTTTTTTTTTTTTTTTTTTTTTTATGTGGCGTTTGTTTTGTCTCAATATTGTTCCTCATTTCTCCTTCTTTTGGTGCCCCGAGAAGGTTGTGCAACGTTCTTGCTGCATTTTATAGGTAGCTTCTTTACTGTTGCCTCCTGTTACAAAACAGTATATATTTCTGGTGTCAGTGTGATCATCCATTCCGTTTTAAAACACACACCACACACACAAGCACACAAACACAAACAAAAATACAATTTAATTGCACTGTTTTTTTGTTTTCTTTGTTGTTTTTTTAATATCAGATGTTTTCATAATTTATGTAGATTTATCTAACGCCATGAGAACAAACGGTTAATTCCTCTGGTAGCCTTTCAATGATTTGTTGTTAATTTCAGACGAATAACATTCAACAATGTTGTGTTTTTTTATGATTTTAGACATGTACAATGATACTTATACTCCAAAAAATGGGGTAAATAATATTTAGGGGACAAGTGAATTTTGGCAACGACCGCACATGTTAGCCTACGTATTAGCCTGTGCATGTGTCTGCGCATTCGAGAATGTAGTCAGAATATCAAACTAAACCAAATCCAATTTCCGAAAGAAGTTTATATCCAAGGCGGATCCTCCATTGTATGTTTTCTTTGTTCGTGCGTCGTTGGTTTTATATGTGGTGTGTGTTTTATTAATGTTTGTTTATTGTTTCACCTTCTTTTGGAGCATTGGAAAGGCTTTGTTTCTTGATTGTCTGGGTATTTTCACTGACATTTTTGTACAGTATTGCTGGATTGCTTAGTTTTACTGCAGTCTAATATTATTCTATCTTCAGAATAGGACCTTTCCTGTAAAACACGATTAAAATCTAGCCATCTGAAAAACCACCTGCATAAAAACACAATGAAGGTAAAGATCAGACCGAAATTTGAGGTGTTGCTGCCGATGTCCCGGGGATTTTTGAAAGTCGAAAGTGGTCATAACAAAGAAATTGTTTTTTTTTCTGTAGAAAACAGACCCGAGTTTATAAAACTATATTCATGCTCACCTGAGCTGACATGAAATTTTCTCTGCTAATAAGTATGAAAATGCAACAAATTGTTGGCATTTTCTAATTGCATGTTCATCTATGTTTAATATGAAAGAAAAATTAGTTGTATGTAATTTAGATTTATTTGCAGGACGAATATAATGCTCAGCTGACTTGAGCATTAAAAAAATTTTTATAACCTCGTTGCCTAATCTATGGAGCTACGGACGCTAGAAAAATATATTATGCAAAAATATTTGGACACCAAAAGTATTTGTTTGGACACTTTATTTACTTACCAATATCCTAACATTTGAACAGTAGTATGAAAGATAATTGGGATAAAGCCACAATCACAGAACAAAGCCTATCAATGAGAACAAGAGGAAGAACAAACAAACAAAGACAGACAGTACACAACAATATTTGCAAAGATACCCAGGAAATACCACACTTTCGTAGCACAGCCTTCCCGAGGCACCAAAGGAAGCAGAGACGAGGAACACATACTGACGTCACAAACGCCACATATGAAATCACAGACGCACAAACAAAGAAGAACTGCAATAGAAAAACCGAATGGTCAGTAGGAAAGCTACTGGGTTAGTCAGTAGTAATACTACCGGGGCGGGGGTCAAAGCGATTTTACTGCCTTCAAATCTTCACCCCTAAATTACATGCTGTATAAACACTCGCATGGAGAGAACCAAAGAGATGCCTACAATGCTACGATCAGGACAAGACAATTTGACGCACGAAAACAGAAAGCAAAATATGCAGCCGTACCTTAGAAGACCACAGTGTTAGAATACAAGAATACGACATGCACTTAGGACCGACAAGATTTACAAAGACCGATCAACACACGAACAGCTGCTTTAGAACGATCAATAATAAAAGCTATCGGGCCGGGGAAGTAAATCAAATTCACTGCCAGAAATTATATGGTTTTATGTTAAGAATGGCAGATGTGTGCCAAACAGTTCAACCCTAATAGTTCCAAGGCGATTCCTCTGTTGCAGTTCTTTTTGGTCGTGGTTTGGTGGGTTAACTAATTGGAAATTAAAGATGTTTAAGATCGTTGATGAACGTGTGTTATTGTACTCTAATAACCTTGATCTTCTCCCTCCTAAGCATAAATTATCTTTTCGATATTTGAAACAATGTATCCAAGAATCTCATAGGCAGTATGTTTTGGTTCCAGCTGGTAAAGCTGCTAATAATGTTGTTGTGTGTAACGACTTCATTATATCAATGCTCTAGTACAAGAACTTCGTAGTACCAAAACATATGAACGGATTTCTACTGACGAGAGATGTATTGTTAATACCAATTCTATCGATATTACTGCTACATTTTTTTGCAGTAGGTATTAAAGAAAACCAAGACATATTTCCTACACTATATTGGTTACCGAACTTCATAAACGACCTTATAAAGCACGTTTCATTGCAAATTCTAGTTCATGTACCACTACTATTTTGTCCAAACTGCTAGCTTCATGCCTTACTGCTGTCAAAAAACACAGAGTAAGAGCAACACCATTTAGAACAGTCTGTAGTATAAACTACTGGGGAAGTTAAAGCACCTTTATAGTCGACTCACTTCGCCCTTGGTCCCGATGCTAATCTAAATACATAAATCATAAAAAAATTGGTTCGCATAATGGCTCTCAACTCAGTCGAATTTTACGAAAGGGACGGAATTAACCATTTTTGCTCAATTAATAATTCCAATGAAGTTCTCAATAAATTTTAAATCTAAAACCTTTAAGGCACTTTTGCAACAAGGTATATCGGAACCAAAATTTTACGGTGACTTAGTGTACAGATTTAGAAAAAAAAAATAGGGAAAATCTAACTTTTCGGAGCATTTTATGTTTTCGATTTGATGCATTGACTGAGTTAGGAGCCTTTATGCGAACTGAATTTTTATGATTTCTGTTTAAGAGTCATATCGGGACCCAGGCTGAAGTTGGCCGTAAAAGTGCTTTAAACCCCCAGTGGTTTATTGTACTGACCGTTCTAAGGCGAAGGTCACGGTTAGTCTTACTCTTTGTTGCTTTGTGGTTTATTCTATGAGGCGATGTGTTTTAAGTCTTGCCTTGTGTTATTTTGTTCTTGTGTTTTTCAGTTCTTTTTAGCATTGCGATTACCTCGCTGGGGGAATAGAGAGCTAGTTTTGGTGCTTTTCGTACGTATGTTCAATTTGCGCTTGTTTGATTTTGTCTGTTTTCTCATTCTCTTGGTGTCTCGGAAGGGCTGCGGTTTGTGATTATGGTACTCCCTGGACTTTTCTCTTATCCTTTTTACTACATTTGATTTTCATACACTGTATACTACGTTACCTTATCATTATCAAAGATAAACACATTTATTTAATTAACCAAGCGTTTATTCGGGAGAATACTCAATATTTGGCTTGCAACAAAGAATATGTTTTCTTTACTTCTGATGTATACAAGAATTACAATTTATGGTCTTGTCAAAAAGTCTGTGATGCCCTTGTTTATCTTTTGGATATCATTGTTATTAGATTTGGAACTAAACATTAAAGACAATCTATTGGTATTCCGATGGGAATTAATTGTGCTGCTCTTATTGCAGATTTGTTTTTTTATACCCGCGCCACACAATAGTGGCGGGGTATTATGGTTTCACGTTGGTCGTCCGTGAGTACGTCCGTCTGTCCATCCGTCCGTCTGTCATACGTCCGTCCGTCCGTCCGTTTTTCGTTTCCGGATGATAACTTGAGTAAACATAAATGAAATCTCACCAAACTTGGTATGTGCATTGTTTTTGTGGAGATCTGGTTTGGGATTGCTAATGGGCAAATTTTCGTCAATTTTTGACGGAGTTATCTGCCCGAGACACGCCAATATTTTTGTTTCCGGACTATAACTTGAGTAAAACACTAGGGGTTTTCACAAAACTTGCTAAATGCATTGACATTAAGGCGATCTGGTTTGGGATTGCTAATGGGAAAATTTCGTCAAATTTTTATGGAGTTATATAACCGAGACACGCCCATATTTTCGTTTCCGGATGATAACTTAAGTAAATAACACGGGGTTTTCATCAAACTTGCTATATGCATTGAAATTTAGGAGATCTGGTTTGGGATTGCTAATTGGCAAATTTCGTAAAATGTTTACGGAGTTATCTGCCCGAGACACGCCCATATTTTCGTTTCCGGATGATAACTTTAGTAAAGACCAATGGATTTTAACCAAACCGGCTATATGTATTGACAGTAAGAAGATCAGGTTTGGAATTGCTAATGTGCAAATTTCGTCAATTTTTTACGGAGTTATCTGCCCGAGACACGTCCATATTTACATTTCTGGATAATAACTTGAGTAAATAACAAGGCCTTTTAACCAAACTTGCTATATGCATTGATATTATCAAGATCTACTTAACGATTGTTATCTGTCCATTGATATTATCAAGATCTGGTTTAGAATTGTTCTCTGTCCCTCCGTCATTTTCTTTCCAGACATTTTCGCAACGATAACTTTAATACATAAACAAATAATTGCTATGGCGGGGTATTATGCTTGCGGTGCTTTTATTTTTTTCTATTATGAAAGAGATTTCATGAAGTCTCTTGATTTTGATATAGTCAATTTCCCTTTTCTGGGTTGCGATGTCCCCCAGCGTACTTCATATGGGGTATATATATCTCAACCGATTAGATTTATCAGAGCTTCTTAAAATCTCAGTGACTTTAACTGCCCAAACTTCTTATGCAGGGATATCGTTATTTTAAACTTTGTTTTTTTTTTTTGAGATTTTATTGCAGACACAGTGCCTTGGTAGAAAAATATAAAGTCAGTCTGAAAACAATTCTGCAACAAAGTATATCGGAACCAGAATTTTAAGATGCCTTAATATACAGATTTAGAACAAAATGTGGGAAAATCTAACTTTTCGGAGCAATTCAGAAAACAAGTTAATCGTTATAAAAGAATTGGCTATAGCCTAGATATTATGTGGCAGACTGCATGCCTAGTTATCAAAGCAATCATTGTTGATGGCTACGCTTCACTCTTTAATTGCACGACGGCGGTTCGGGCCTCAGAATCAATGACGGCCTCTTCGTAAAACTTTAACCAGTGGGCTGGGGTTTGACGATACGTCTTTGGATTGGCCCACCGTGGTTCAGCTATTGGTTTTCATTTACTCTGGCACACAGTACTCATCTTTGTTTATCATAGTGATTAATTTAATATTTTAATGTTTTCGCTTCGATGCATTGACTGAGTTGAGAGCCTTTATGCGAACCGATTTTTTATGTATTTCTGTTTCCTCTTCCTCTTGGTGTCTGGGAATGTCTGCGGCTTGTGATTGTGGCACGCCCTGGACTTTTATCTTACTTTTTTTTCATAGGTGACGTTTGATTTGTCAATATTTGTACTTCCCCCATTATGTTAGTACTTTGTTGAGGCTAAGCTTTGTAAATATGGTATTTTTGATATATTTACATATATTTTTACACTATTTGCTAAGATCTATCTATCCAAATACATTACGTTGTAAAGACAATCAATGCTATAACAACTAAGAACATTCTTAAACTATTCATGTTTGAAACAACCTATGGTTTGGTCTGATTCCTTATAATGGATAAAATCTGGAACGAAAGCTATTTAGCTTGACATAAAAGTGTCTTTTATATTGAAAAATCAAAGCTAGACATCTACCAATCGTTACAAATGTTAAGTTGTAAATGTCTCGGAATGTAACTGTCTTTATATTCACATACATCAGTGCAGAGAGCTTTAAACAAGTTTGATTTTATTCATTGGATTCTTCTACATTAACCGTTAATGTTTCTCTGACCTATGTCTTGTTCGAGAACTTCTAAAACCTGTCAAAACAAAACTCTTGCAATATTCTCAATGTTCCGTTTTACCTACAGATGACTGACTTTTGGTAATGATACAACGTTGAGGGGTCTTCAGATTCCAACTATCCCGGGGAAATTGAAATGTAATAAACTGCTAAATGGAACACGTTTCCTCTTTGCTCAAAACTAACAATGTACAACAAGACTGATTTCTTCAATTATTACTAAATAATATTACAACTTTATGCAGTAACATTCCTACTTAAACACTATCATACCTACTTTAATGTGCAAGATTTTCTGAATGCATCCTTGTCAGTGTCATTAAACGTCAAAAGCTAAAAGTATAATGTTGTAGTGCAGACGCTGGCGAGCAATTAACATCTCCACCAAATAACGCGCCGCGATAAAACGCCAGGCTAGCCAGCGGTAAAATACACGTTTCATCCATATCGTAAGAAGTTCTTGGCGGTATTAAAAACTATGTAGTAAGAAGCAGAATGTTTCATAAAAGGTGTTGAACTGATACACTTTCAGGTGAAGTAACTCTGCCGAAATTGATATTGCTTCCTTCTGAGGTTACCCTAAAATGAAAGAATATACTCCAATGGAGATGTCACAAAAATTATCACCCTTCTTCAAATGGCGAACAATCTATCAAGCCTAAACTGTCTTTTTAAGGAAAAAGGAATCATCTAACACGCACAGAGAGAGAGAGAGAGAGAGAGAGAGAGAGAGAGAGAGAGAGAGAGAGCACTCTCATATGAACGCTGTTACGCTTCTGAAAAAAGAGACTACTTCAGAGAAAAGTCGATGTTTTATATATATATATATATATATATATATATATATATATATATATATATATATATATATATATATACAGTTTAAATGTTTCGTACTAGCTACAGTTCCATGGTCCGAAATCAGATCCAGGTTTTATTGTGATCTGATGGCCACTTGAGTCAGCAACAGATCCGGGGATTCCCATGTCCTCTTCACCACATTGATAACACATGACATTGCCCTCCACGTGACATCCCTAAACCTCCTCCGATTCTTGGTCACAAACTGGAATGGCCGATCGACTCTTTGTAGCACTGCACACAGGCAAATAGTTCTCTACAGAATTTTTAATGTATAGTTTTCTTCCTCTCTAGGAACCTCGTGTTGTCCTAAATAAACAGAACAATGCAGTCTTTTTTTTTAAATTACACTGTATACACTATCTAATCCTTACACACTATTTTGACATAAGACTATTTTTTCAGGGTACCAAAAAATGTGACGTCAGTAGTAGTGTGTCTTCAAATCCGTTAGGCTAGGTACTGATTGATTCGCCCTCATAACAGTCCATTCATATATATTACGTTAACTCGTCTGTGTAATGAAGAATAGCAACAACACTTATTAAAATGTTGAATATCTGGAGCGATGAATTACATACATACGTGCCACATATTTGTATAAACGTGATGTTCTTCATTGCGTAATTTGCCGGCTGAAAGTGCCCCATATCGCAGTAAACTACATCAAACTATGTATCGTAGATGTCGATACTTATATTTTCTGATGCATGCTTCCTGATTTTCGACCTTTACAAATTTATAAAATCTGTACGTCTAATACTACCGTTATTGTTGTTGAAACGTATTTAATACGCATGTGGCAAACAGTTAACTGGAGAATAGAACTGCTCGTATGCAGTGCGTCTAACACATACTGCGAAAGTGTAAAACAAATGTTACTAGTATACTTGTTGTTTGCCATCGGGGTATTTAATGAAAAGTATATCATCTACCGGTCAAATTTCAGTGTCTTCGATAGGAACTCAAAATCAGTCAAAAATATGACTGAGTAAGGGGTTACAGCCTTAATGCAATGCATTTATTCGCCATTGTTTCAAGTTAGAAATTTCTATGACTTCCTGTTTGCTTTCTAGCCACAGCGGTTCTGCTGCAATAGAACTGAATGCACACACAATTGTCTGTTTTTTAAACATAACAATTCTCCAGAATTTTCTAAACCCCGACCCTTCGGCGTGCAATAAAAGTGGTAAAGAAAAAAACATATAAATTATTTCTGCCACATAAATAACACGACTTCATTCCAATTAAGATGGCATCTTTAGGTTTTATATGTAAATTTAAGGAACCACGAAGCACATTTTACTTAGACTACTGTTTCAATTCGTTTGTATTTATAAAATTATTTGTCGTATCTTTCAGGTGGCGATACGCTTTGTTGATGAATAGTTTCCAAATCCCTTTTTATTTAGAAGTAAATTCCAAATGTCAATCATAAAACTTTGCACAAGAGTTCATGATAATGATAAAAAAGTAAGAGAAAAGTCCAGGGAGTGCCACAATCACAAACCGCAGCCCTTCCCAGATACCAAGAGGAAGAGGAAACCGACAAATCCAAACAAGCACAAATCGAACAAACGTACGAAAAGCACTAAGATTAGCTCTCTCTTCCCCAAGCGAGGTAAAAGCACTGCTAAAAGGACTGTAAAACACAAGAACAAAATGACACAAGGTGACATAAAACAAATCGCTTCGTAGAATAAACCACAAAGCAACAAAGAGTAAGACTAACGCCGTTTTAGAAGATTAACTGATAATAATGGTTTTAAGTGTTACAATTACAAAACGTAATTTTCTGCTGTTGCAACACTTAAGGAATTTGACCGCCCGCCATAGGATGTAACACTTGAGGCATCGCCATCTAAAATCAAGAAAAAAAAAAAAAAAACAAAAAAAAAACAAAACAAAAAACAAAAAAAAAAACAAGAAAAAAACAACAACAAAAAAAACAAAAAAAAAAAACAAGAAAAAAAACAAAACCAAAAAAAAAAAACAACAATGCACTGTGCTATTACAGGATATAAGTTATAACAGTTTGCTGGAATTAATCGATTAAATATGCGTCTAATTCACCTAAACTCACCTTATAGTACGTACAATGGTACCATATAGTGCGCCTAAGAAATAGTACTAGATAAGCCACTATTAACAAATAATGATATGTTTCGTCTAATTTTCATCCAGTGATTTAGCCTCAGTGTTTCAGATTACTATGTATATGAAGCGAAACACGTAATGCGTTTCTGGTACGTGTCTGGTGAAGAATACATGGCAGCAGCAATAATAATTGCAAAACACAATACAGCACACATGTGAGCCACGTCTGGGGATATCAATATCTGCCATAAAATAGAAGCCTTATACATACTTTAATGCCAACAGACACGACTGATTACAAGTTAGAGAATCCGCGCACTACAGTAAATTTAGTGAAGGCTATTATTCGGACCTGCATTTATAATCGCATTGTAGAAAAGGAACGACTTCTTAATACCATTCGTTTCCAACCTGACTTAAAAAGTGACTGCAAACAAACCAAAAAACCCTTAAACTTTCGATTATATCGTCAGTTTTATTTAAGATAATCAAATGACTTATTTTTTTTCTAGACTAATTAATTACAAGCTGATCTCCTTTGGAACCGCAGTTAACTATACTTTATCAAAGAGTACGACAAGAAAATTATCCGTGGTATTGAATATATGGAACTGGCCAGTGATGAATTAACTGGAAGTCTGAAGAAATAAACAAACATTAAGATAATTGCTTTCGACCTGTGTTTCCATTATCTCTTTATGGTGTTGTCAAAGTTGTTATTTGATTGAAATATTGACTATTTCTGTAGACACGTTAAAACATGTGAAAAGGACTAAATAATTGTGCGGGATTGTTGACATTTCTCGAATATCTTAGTGAAGAATCCCAGAAAATGCACAGCCTAAAGATTGGGTACAATATAAATGTTATACGACAGACTGCATGCATGGTTGTTAACCCAATCACGGTTAATAACTTTGCTTCCCTCTTTAATTGCACGCCGGCGGGTTAGGCCTCAAATTCTATGATGGTTCCAGCGTAAAGGCTTACTTGAAATTTAATTTTGTGTAATGTTGGTTGGTACTTGATGCTCTATCATTGGTCGGGCTCACCGAAGTCTTACTGTTGATTTTCTTTTGCTCTAGCATTTCAGTTGTTTCGTGCTGTCGAGTCCTCATCGTTGGTTCATCTCTGTAATTTGTTGATTTTTGTGTTCTCGGAGATGTAGCACTGATAAGTTAAGAAGCCTTCATGCGGACTGAACAAATTATATGTCTAAACCGCGGCAGAAGTAAGGACGAGGATTGTGGCTATGTAAAATCGATTTAAGCCCCCCAGTGAAATACTTTTCACTGACTGTTCTGCCATGGTTTAGTTTTGTTATAGTTCGTCTTTGAATGTGTGTGTCGCTTACATCTTTTTGTTTTTGATAGCCATTTGGACACTTTGTGGGAAAGTAAATGTCCGTTTGGCTTTCTGCTAGTGATATATCCATTAGCGTCCAGTTATTTCGTGATTGTGTTTCTTTCCCTTTGATGTCTCTGATGGCTGTGGGATAATTACATCGATTCCTGATCATTGCCTTCCTTTCTAATACCCGAAAAAGGTAAGAGAAAAGTCCAGGGAGTGCCACAATCACAAACCGCAGCCCTTCCCAGACATCAAGATGAAGAGAAAACCGACAAATCCAAACAAGCACAAATCGATCAAACATACGAAAAGCACCAAGATCAGCCCTCTCTTCCCCAAAGCGAGGTAATCGCAATGCTAAAAGGACTGAAAGACACAAGAACAAAATGGCACAAGGTAAGGCATACAACAAACCGCCTCGCGGAATAAACTGCAAAGCACCAAAGAGTAAGACCAACACCGGGACCACCGCCTTAGAACGGTCAGTAGAGTAAACCACGGGGTAGGGGGGGGGGGCGTTAAAGCACTTTTACAGCTAGCCAACTTCACCCTGGGTCCCGATGCTACTCTTAATACAGAAATACATAAAAATTTGGTTCGCATAAAGGCTCCCAACAGTCCATGCACCAAAGCGAAAACATAAAAATCAAATTAATCACTATAATAAACAAAGACGAGTACTCATGGCTAATTCTACTATATGCTAGAGTAAATGAAAACCAATAGTTGAACCACGGCGGGCCAAGCCAAAGACATATCGTCAAGCCCCAACCCACTAATTAAAGTTTTCCGAAGAGGCCGTGATTGAGTCTGAGGCCTGAACCACCATCGTGCAATTAAAGAGTGAAGCCTAGCCATCAACAATGATTGGGTTGACAACTAGGCATGCAGTCTGCCGCATAATATCCAGGCTATAGCCATTTTTTTTTATAACGGTTAATAAGATTTCTGAATTGCTCTGAAAAGTTAAAATTACCTACATTTTTTTAAATCTATACTCTATTAAATCTAAAGCAAGATTGCAAAAAATCACCCAACGAATGAGAGATGAGGAACAAATAGGGACATGACAAACGCCACATATGAAATCACAGACGCACAAACAAAAGCGAACCGCAATGCAAAAGAAGAAGATCCACCTTGGAATGGTCAGTAGGAAAACTACTGAGGGGCTTAAACTAGTTTTACTTGCGTGAAATCTCGCCCTTAATTCCTGTGCAGTTCTTAATTACAAATGTATATTTGGTCTGCATTGTGGCCCTCTAACTCATCTGTGAAACATCACAGTAAATCACATATTACCAAAGACACTATGATGAAACAAAGCAAAGAGCTCAATGGCAATTTGAAGCAAGAGCACAAGAAAACGACAAACAGGAGAATGATAAGCCAGACCATTGCCATCTAAAACAGGTTGAGAAGGAACCGTAATTTAGTCTGAGGACCAACCCACCATCATGCAATTAAACACAGAAGCAAAACCATGCAATAAACCATAATTTGGTTAACAAACATGCATGCAGTTTGTCGCAGGATATTTAGATTGTGACCTATATTTTTGCAGCGAGTAACAATCTTTTATATTGTACACAAAAATCAGCTTTGTCTACAATCTTTCTAAATTTACAGAGGAGGGTCCCCATAAAATCCTGATTTGGACAATACTTTTCGCAGAAGTGATTTCAAAGCAACATCATATTTAGACATTTATTCAGAATGACAGCCATAAACTTTAGAAAATATGTTACGTAGTTTATGATAACAACACGCTTGCTTAAGGAGTTTAGCAGTTAAGATTTCATTAAAAAAAAAAAAAAAAAAAAAGGGTAAAAGAAAAGTCCAGGGAGTGCCACAATCACAAACCGCAGCCCTTCCCAGACACCAGGAGGAAGAGGAAACCAACAAATCCAAACAAGCACAAATCGAACAAACGTACAAAAAGCACTAAGATTAGCTCTCTCTTCCCCAAGTGAGGTAACCGCAATGCTAAAAGGACTAAAAAAACTAAAGAACAAAAATGAAATAAGGTAAGACATAAAACAAATCGCCTCGTAGAATAAACCACAAAGCAACAAAGAGTAAGACTAACACCGGGACCCCAGCCTTAGAACGATCAGTAGAGTAAACCGAGGGGTTTAAAGCTCTTTGACAGCTAGCCAACTTCACCCTGGGTCTCGATGCTACTCTTAATACAAAAATACATAAAAAAATCGGTTCGCATAAAGGCCCCCAACTAAGTCAATACATCAAAGCGACAACATAAAAATCACATTAATCACTATAATAAACAAAGACGATAACTCATGGCTAATTCTACTATATGCCATAGTAAATTAAAACCAGTAGTTGAACCACGGCGGGCCAAGCCAAAGATATATCGTCTTTAACCACTGGTAAAAGTTTTGAGAAGAGGCCGTCATTGAGTCTGAGGCCCGAACCGCCGTCGTGCAATTAAAGAGTGACGCCTGGCCATCAACAATGATTGGGTTGACAACTAGGCATGCAGTCCGCCGCATAATATCCAGGCTATAGCCAATTCTTTTATAATGGTTAATAAGTTTTCTGAATTGCTCCGAAAAGTTAGATTTTCCTACATTTTTTCTAAATACGTACTCTAAGTCACCGTAAAATTCTGGTTCCGATTTACCTTTTTTGCAGAAGTGTTTTCAGACTGACGCTATATTTTTCTACCAAGGCACTAACTTGACTAGATGCTATGCTCTAGCAAAACGAATTAACTGAGAAATATATACACCATAGGCTGCAGCACAAAGTACAACGTCATCCTAAAATGGAAAATTTACAATATCAAAGTCGTCAAAACACAGCATATCGTATGAAGTCCTGAAGCAAATATTACAAAGTTACCTTTACAGTAAACATAGGGTAGATACAGGATAATGAATCTTTCAAACTTTCTGAGGAGATGTGGGAGGGACACCCATTTGATCAGGTTACCATACTTACTCTTCGTATTCGGACATACATGCCTGAGCAACCAGATCAAACCTAGACTAGATGCCGGAGAACGCGGCGTCTGATAAGTGTCTACTTAATTGCTATCTATCCATCAATGTTAGATACATTCACAATAGAATTGTTAAAAGTTTAAGAGAATTATAAGGTAAAGAGTAAAGTGGACAACTATTTAGGGCAACAGCGTTTTCCAAAATCATTCATTATTATCTAAAAAAGCCCATTAAATGAGGATCTTAGTGAGAGTGGGGCTCGATTTAATGCTTGAAACTCCCCCTGGACCCACCTCTGAAAAATATGTCAAAACCGTCATTATCCTAATTAGGAGATTCTGTGCTGGTTAATAAATTCTACTGCAACCATCAATTATATTTGAGGAAAACGAGGGTCCTTATCAAAAGGCACTAATGCGTAAGTTAATCTGGGCCTTCGTTGATCGTATGTACGAAAACAGCCCTTCTCTGACGCATACACATATCAGTATTTAGTAAGAGCTGAGATTTCGAAGAGTATGTCTGCGCAAGAGTAAATGATATTTTCCAACGGATTTGATTCCTGAATGATACAGCTAGACCTGGGTTTTCCAGCATGCAAAACAGTTTCTAGCATGTGAAGAAGATATTTTATCAAACGATGTGTAAAGGCGTTAAATAATCTAAATCTAAATTGTTTACAGTGATACATGAAACGGCATTCGTTCGACAAATAAGGACGATAAACGACCTGCAATTACGCTGTATCACAGGCAAGAAACTGACTACTACCCCTTAATTATCTGCTGAGCAATTGCTCAGATCAGCAAGTACATACGTATAGTCTGATCAATATATTATAGTACCGATTAGTAAACACCGATTGTTCATTGAACAAGTAAGGTAGGTCGTGAACAGATTATGCGAATACTAAGGATGATCGGGGCCTCCTTTTCCTCTGAAATCACAAGTATCTATTTTCAACGTCGTATTAACCATGCATTTTATCCCTTCTTGGATAAAAGAACGAATTCCTTATATAGCTGTTTATTATATAAGACCCGACCAGCTTTTCTGCTGTAACTGAGAAGAGCATAGCTTTCAAGTATGATTGGGGTAAAACTAACCGTGCTTTTTTTGCGTAACATTCGTGTTATATCATGTCCTGTTGTAACAGGCAATTTTTAATAGCTTTCCGAAATGTATAAACTATATACCATAAACAATAATTGTTCTGATATTCCTTGCTGCAGAGGTTTTTTAAACCTTGCATCCGTGCAGACCAAAACAAACGCCTTTTTCAAACACTGTAGATCATGATTAGACGGTTCATCAGGATTTACACTGTTTGCCATTCTGTTTTGAGTTTTACCTGGTATCCTTTTTTCAGCATGTCCAAATTCAATGAATGAAACGTCCATTTCATAAATTCAATATGGAAAGGGTAACGCTAACTATATATTTATCAATCATTTCGGAAAATTGGCAATCAATTCAAACAAAAGTTAAGAAGTTTATGATTGCCCTGGCAGTTTTTTTCCGACTGTTAAAATAATTCACATGAGAAGCTACATTTGCAAAACATATAAGTTGAGATATGTATACTCCACACGAGGGCGGTCGAGGAATATCATCAGCTTAACAAGGAAAATTTATAATGTCAAAATCAAAAGCATAACATTTGTTGTATTTTTGTAAAGAAATGATACCATTTTATAGCGAATAATTCAAATTTAAAACGCTGCAAAAAAGAAGAATTAGCTTTTTCTGGAGATGATTGGGGTCTCATCAACCAAAATAAAACGAAATCTTGGACCAATGATTATGTTTTTTTTTTTTTTTTTGAGCCTAACTGGACCATGTATCAAAGTGTGGAAATAAGTTTAACAGAGACAGACTTTAGGGAAAATAACGTTGCGGAGTTGAACTTCAATGCCTTAGTGCAGAAACTGGACCAGGTATTTACAGCAATCATAGCAATCGGTAGCTGTATAAGTAAAGATTTCAATTTCATTTCTTCACAGATAAATGGTCAAATCGCCGATACAGTAACTGCAGAACTAGATACTCGAAATACTGAAAGTACTCCTACCGCAACATAGTAGTTATGCGAAAATATTAGAGAGCTTATTCAAGAAACTAGCAAACCTGCATTGGAGAGAGAGGCAAGAGGCAAGAAGGATAAAACATAATGGAAAATGTTTGGTATAAAAAAATAAATGACAGAAGACAACAGTACTGGTTATAATTACACAATGAAAAATCTATCTTAAACCTGCCTATTCTTTATGAAGACGAAATAATAAAAGATATATTTCAACACTATCAAATAACAAAAAAGCAAAAGACAGCCTAAGAACTTAAAAAAGACTATTAACAAGAGCAAACTTTACGAACTCGTATGATAATCCAAAAGTAATGGAATGCAACAGACCAAATTGTTTCGAACATTTAATAACGGAATTTCTTTTTAAATGCTGAAAGCTTTCAAGGTGAAAACATCTATGTCATGCAGTGTGAAAAATCGCATTTATTATATTAATTGCTGCGGGTGTCAGAAGAATACATTGGCAAAACTAGAGACACCCTACGCCATAGGGTTACAGTTCATAGACAGCAAATTCGAGATGTGTCTACTAGAATGTCAGTGGCCATATTATTAGCTGTGCAAAAAGAAAAACAAAAACAAGAAAAATTTAAAATGTTACATTTATACAAAATGCAAACTGAAAATACAGCTTGAAGGAAGATAAAAGAAATTATAGCTATAAGCCTTTTCCAACCAACGTGAAATAAAAATGTTTAGCTATACCATTTTACAACGATAAGGACGTGACGTCATTTTCGTGATAAAATAACGTTGTTGCTATTGACGCAAAAATCAATAAAGATGTAGTCTGATAATTTACCCCTTTTCGTGGTGAAACGCGTTAAAAAAAAAAAAAAAAAAAAAACTAATTCAGAGAAGAAATTAAATTGCGACTTATATCGAAGCAGTCCTGCTCATTTTCTATATATATATATATCTTTAAGCTAATAAAACCTAAATGCTAAGTTCATAAAACATTAAAAATATTTAGTGTGTAAATATATATTTTCAAACAGTTTGCACAAAACTAGTTTACTTGTGACATAAGATGTAATTAAATCTTATCATCCGTTATGACGAATGTTAAGCTGGATTATAATGAATTGCCCCTTTGATGCATTATTTCCAAGAAAATTGTCGTTACTAGCAATTTAAGAAGAATAATGTGCAAGGGATATATTTAATGCTTCCTTATAAAGGCTATCATTAGGTTCCCGAGAAAGACACTTTGGGACTTTATTAACTGCTTGTTAGAAATGACTTACTTCCCTCTAGCTTTGCAAGGAAAGGAACATAAACTAACCGCTAGGCACATAAGTGTTACGCCTTGCGTATTAAATCCATCTTGTAAGCTATAGAGATAAATTCGTCGAATCAATATCTTCTGACAACTATTTGTATGGATATCACCATGATGTTTACCATTCCATACATCATATTATGTATTTCATATTTATTCTGTATTACAAATCGGGTTTAATCTAAAATTGAATGTGAGTCACCGCACGACAAAACCTACAATAAGACTTGTGCGACCAACGACGACTCAGATCCGCGCAGTGTGATCAGTCTTCGCTGATCGCATTAGCCTGTTTATAGCCTACAGGCTATTTAAAGAGAAATAACGAGAATCCTTGACATACTGGTTGATGTACAGGCTGATCTGAGTCTTGACCGGTCACAAAAAGGTCTTATTTTAGGTCTTGTCGTGCTCAGGCTCATACAGAATTATGTTTTATCAAGCAAACACATTTGCAGAGCTAAATCTATTGATTGAAACAAAAAGCTTGAAACAGTCATCATAACTATAGCACACGCTACTTTGAAATACATGCATTTTAGTCGGTCCTAAATGAATCTAACATCGTCGGGACCATGTAATTTTGTTCTACACATAGGAAGTTCGAGCTAATGAGGTTTAATCGTAACAGTAGGTTAGGAGGCAAATGAATTTAAAGGTAAGTGGGGCGGAGGGGGTGGGGGTGCGGGATGGGTGCGAAAGGTGCGATTACCCTGTTTTCCTGGTACAAAGGAATTTCCATTGTTTTTTCTTATCAATAAGCCTTATGTAGGGGCCGTCAATTCCTGAAATTATTTGCTTATCGGAGCTTTGGTTCTGTGAGTATGACGCATCTCCTGTCTTCTGTTAATAGACTGACTAAATGTTATGGCATATAATAACGAGGCTGAAGACATGTATTAAAATGGCATATGATAATTACTTCTGTGGGCGTTCTTTGCCAAATTATAATCAGTTATTTTCACTTCATAGACTTTCTTAAATTTTGCATCTTTGCTAAAAAACACAACATTTCTTGAAACCTGAATAGAAGGGAGTGTCCTTTCATGATAGAGGGCGTTGATGGCATGGTATTTCAAAACTATGGGTGTTTTGTGTATGCCATAGGAGACATGTACCATTGGATGTAGCAAACAGACACCATTAAATCAGAAAAAATGCTAAGGTTTAATTGAAGTGTTTTATTATGCCTAATAATTATTTTGCAACTAATAGCTTTTGTCAGGGAGAAAGCCTTATCTGTATTACAATTATAAAGAACGAGAATCTCCTTTATCGCTCACTTGATCTAACAAAATTGGGTTTTAAAAGAGTAGACTGCTTTAAGCTTTTTGTATTATTTTACGCTTAAGAGTGACATGATGGTCATATGCAAATGACCCCTGAGATGGAGCCTAATTTGACCCGAGGGCTGTTATTCAGACGATCGTGTAGATCCATAAGATGAAGCTACATACCAAATATTAAAAGCCTGGGCCTTTCAGTTTCAGACAAGAAGATTTTAAAGTTTTTCTCCATTGACTCTTTGTAAGAAGTAAATCCTAGTGCAGTGCCGTTTTTTACCTTAGGGCTATAATTTGAACATGCTTCTTTAAGGTCTATTAGATGAAGTTACATGCCAATTATCCAAGGCCTAGACCTTCTAGGTTCAGACGAAGATTTTAAAAGGTTTTCCCTATAGTAATCTATGTCAAACAAGTGATCTCCTCGGGCGGGATAATTTCTGACCATAGGATTATAATTTGGTTCTATATATCGCTCACCTGAGTTAACAATTTTAAATACTTAATATGAAAGTTTTACATAAGTAGATTGCTTTAAGATTTGTGAATGAATTTTATGTTCAAGGGTGGCATGATGGTAGTCCTGTACAAATGACACACCGCCCCCCTTTGAGTGGCGCCTAATTTGAACCAAGAGCTATTATCTTTTAGGTCTACAAGATGAAGCTACAGACCAAATATCAAAGGCCTTTTAAAGTTTTTCTCTATATTAGTCTATATAAATTAAGTGATTCCTAAGGCAGTGCCATTTTTGACCCCAGGGCTATAATTTGAACATTCTCGGTTAAGGTCCATTAGATGAAGTTACATGCCAAAAAGTCAAGGCCTAGACCTTCTAAATTCAGACAAGAAGATTTTAAAATATTTTCCCTATGTTAGTCTACGTGAAACAAGTGATCCTCTCGGGCAGGCCATTTTCGACCATAAGGCTATAATTTGATCAGTCTCGGTAGAACAGAACAGAAACAAACATCATGTCATGACAGCAGGTGCTAATAGCATGGTATTGCAAAATTATGGGTGTGTTACTAAATGCCATCTGAGATATGAGTTATGTTCCATTGAATATAGCAAACAGACGCCAGTAAATGAGAGAAAATTATGAGGTTTTATTGAAGTGTTTTGGATTCATTATGATGCAAATATAAGCTGAATTCTGGTATATTTTACTCATACATGTGACGGTATATTAGTATAAAGATGTCAGATTAGCGCTGAAAATTAATTGTGCAGTAATAGACAATTGTCTTCTGAATAGTTCTAAACAATAAACAATCAAGCTTCAGCAAGGGACATTATACACCAGCTGAGCACAGATATGTAGAATAAATTTTCTTCAGTAAACAATGTTTCACAGCAATAGATCAAAAGAAATAATTTAAATGCCAAGCTAATAGACAATTCTTTCCTAAATAATATCAAATATTAAACATTCAGGCTACAATAGACAGAATATGGAAGCAGCTGAGAACAGATAAGTAAATTCCTTTTTAAAAAGAATGTTAATATTTTTTATCACTCACTGTCCGTCCTCGTCATCGTCGTCTATCCGTCCATCCGTCCACAATTTCTTAAAACATCTCCTCCTAAACCACTGAGCCAGTTTTAACTTAATGTAACAGGATTGTTCCTTGGGTAATACTGACTGAAAATTGATCGAAGATTTGAAATCTATGCCGGATTCCGATTGCCATGACAACCACAAGAAAAAAAATATTCTTGTCAGAAACCACTGGAACATTTAAATATAAATTGGCAGATATATTCCTATGGTCACCCTCTGCAAGAATTGTTCAAGCTATCATGATTCTTCAAAAAAAAAACATGGCCGCTAGGGGCGGGCTTAATTTTCCTATATATTTATGTAGAATTTCAAAAAAAAAATCTTCGTGTCAGAAATCATTGGACCGATGACAAGATAACTTGGCAGAAATGTTTATTTGATGACCATCTCCCAAGACTGATTGATCAATTGTGATTCGTCAAAAACACGGCCGCAGGGGTTGGGGGTATTATTTTCTGTATATATTTATATAAAAAAAGTAAAAACTCTTCTTGTCATAAATCATTGGACTGATTTCAATATAACAAGGCAGAAATGTTACTTTGATGACCATCTACAAAGATTGATCAAGCTGTCGTGATTTGTCAAAAACACTTCCGCAATATCATGTCCTTAACCCCTATTATCGTAAAAGGACATTTACTACTATTCAGGTGTCAAGAAATAATGTGTTTGTTAGCAAAGATGCTACATGCAAATATATATGAAAATCTATGAAGTGCAAATAACGCTTTAAAAAAAAAAAAAAAAAAAAAAAAAACACACACAAGTAATTGCAACATGCCATTTTAATATGTGGCCATAGCCTAGTTATTATATGCCATAACAAAAGATAGGAGATTGCATATTTAGTCTCTTAGATAGGACAGGTATTGGATTACCGCAGCTATACTCATTGAACCAAAGCTCCGATTAGCAAATAGTTTCAGGAATAGACGGCCCCTACATACGGCCAATTGATAAAAAAAAAACTGAAATACCTTTATATCAAGAAAACGAAATTATGGCTACGCTCCCTGCCCCCGCCCCCAACACACACCTTTCGGGATGTGTTTACAATTTTCTATATAATAATGGTGTGTTCAGTGTACTCACTGAATGGTCTAGATGATGCGGTTATAATTAATACACACAACATACATTCCATGATAAAACAAGAAAATTTCCCTAAAATATCCATAAATATTTGCTTTCTCGGCCTATCAAGAGACTTACCTAGGGATTCAAAAACGAGTTCTAACTAGCCATGTTAAAGGAGTCATCGGTGTTCGAGTCATTGGGGTTTATTATATATATGTTTTAGAGAAAATAATGCATCACATTTCATGCGAATCGTCTGTCTGCTAGGCAGATGAACGATTCGCATGGAAGCCAATCGTATTTTCTCTGAAAAACAAATAGCATGTTGAAATATCAACTGCTACCAATTTGCTTGGCACTTTTGGGTTTAACATAACAATTCATAAATGTTCTTTTTCGACTCTGGTCGCCAGTCTTTGAGATGATTACCACGAGACCTCATTCTTGTTTCATCATTGTGATTTAATTTGATTTTTACGTGTTTTTTTTTTTTTTGTTGTTTTTGTTTTTTTGTTGTTTTTTTTTTTTTTTTTTTTTTTTTTGTTTTCTCTCTCTCTCTCTCTCTCTCTCTCTCTGCTGTTTAACCGATGAGTTTATAGTGAGTCTCTAATCGAGCTGAATAACCAATAAACATGTTGTATATTTGTAACAATGGAACTTAGTGTACCAAATTTGGTACCAGTAAACTCAATTTAAAACCCACTGTCCCCCCACCCCACCCAATCCTTTCTCCCCGGTAGCTTTTACTACTGATCGTTATAACGCGGTTGTTCTTGTGTTGTTTGTTCTTTGTTTGGCCTTGTGGCCTCTCGCTTGGGGGCTTTTTCATGTTTTGTCCCGTTCGTTGTCATATTGTCATTTAGTCATTTAGTGGATCATGTCTACCAATGTGTCACCTTCTTGGGGAAGACGGAGCAGGTTGTTTTGCTTGTCTTTGGTGTGAGGCTTTTGTACAGTCTGTCATGGTTTGTTTGCTGTTCATCACGAGAACATGTCTATATATAATGTTGACCCCCCTTAAACCCAACTTTTATATAGTAAAACTGGGATTTACAGGGGTATACATTATTTTTCTTATTTCAGCTCAAAAACATATATTGTGAGTACTCGTTTGAACCGCCTCGGCGAGGCGGTCCTAACGAGTACCCACAATCTATTTTTGAGCAGAAATATGAAAATATCAGTTTTTTTTAACTGAAAATATTTATTTTTTGGTTGTAAAATTTTCAGTATATTTGCATAGGCATGTTTTCCAGGCTATTCATCTGTTGCGGCTCTTTCTATTTACAAGGAAGTGCTGCTGTTTTTATGTTGTCGCTTTATGTCTCGAAATTATTCGCTTGAGAGCTCTATTTCCTTGAGTGTTGCCCCTTCTCTGGTATCTACATGCTGTAGTCATGCTCTGTATTAAAAACATACGTAAATAGCTGCCTAAAGTTTATTCTCTCTCCATAATAGATAGTATATGTGTTTTAGTTTATGTGTTTGTGAGCTACATTACGCAAATGGACCTTAGCATACGTTGGAACAGCGAGCCCTGGTCAGACTGCAGAAAGATGGTCTAAAACAGATAAGCTATGAAACAAGTGACCCTCTGGGTAATACCTTGCTCCACCGTGTTATTCAGAAGCACCCCCACAATTAGCGTTAATTCTAACCAGCTGAAAATTTCAGTTGTGTTGTTAATTTCTAATATCGTGACATCAATTAAGTCAAGCGGTGACCTATCCAGGTACTAACGGCAGTCCATGTTGCTTAAGCAATAATAATAATAATAATAATAAATATTCACAGTTGCTCTCGAGTGCTTTTATCAGAAGTAGATTCTTAACAACAATATCAAATTAAATTGATCAGGCAGCCAAAATTAAAACCTAAACGTATAGGTATTTTATTTTGTCCTCTATTTAAGCGTATTAAGTTTACGCAAACTTGGCACCAGTTATTTCCGTTTTGTGAATGTGTTCTTTCACAAAAAAAGTCATCCTTTTAGAATTTATGTTCACAGCAGGTGTGAGTGCCATTGGCGAACGCAAAACGTCTCCTCGTATTTCTCTATAGCGTAGATTCTATTTTTGTCCGTTTTGGTTATTGAGCGCATTCCATGATGTTTGAAATTTAAATTAGGGTCACTGACGAGGCTAGTTGGCCTATTTGGCTGAAACTACGAGTAGATAGTCTGGTCCAGAAAACATTATATTTTAACTGTCTCTAGTTTTGTGATTTTGATCATTACTCTGAACGGTCATTACTTTTAGAATGTATTTACATAAAATATACATTTTTATCGCGAAAACATACCTATATTAATTAAGCAAGGCGTTTCTAACGAGTACACCCAATCTATGTTCTGAGCAAAACTATGAAAAATATCAGATTTTTTTTTACCTGAAGACTTTCAGTTTGTGGTGGTGAAATTTTCTATATATTTGAATAGGCGTGTTTTCGTAATGATCAAAACAAATCAGAAAAATCTGAAATAGTATGTCATCACAGTAATACAAAATAACGACATTAGCTTGAATGATTTAGAAGCTATACATTTTCAAATAAAAATATAAATGTTGAAAACTGAAGCCCGTTTCTTAGCTTAAAGCGGAAGCCATAGGCATATTTAGGGCTGGATTATTCAGTCTTTCTGTCACTGAAAGCAATAAACAAATGACTTAAAATATCTAATAAGGATAAATGCCAATGAAACTCTATAAATATAAGATTAAAATGAAAAATAGCGCCTACGTCCAAACTCAACATATATTGAAATGCATGTCACCGGGTTAGGTATATATGACGCTTGTACTGTCTTGCTTGTACTGTCTTGCTGGAAGAGTGTTCAATTGTCAGGCAAGTGGCCCGGGTTCGATTCCCGGCCGGGTCGGAAGTTAGAATGTTTTCCGTCTGTTATATATGGCTCGTGTGACAGTGGCGACTGTATAACTAAGTTGACAGAGTATAGGAATGGTATTCCCAGGGTTTAAAGCTGTTTCATTAAACACCTTTTCGAAAAATGTTTTATGACAGACTTAATCTTTTCACCCCTGAGTTTCTGAAGTGACTCTTGCGTCCATAACTTCGGGGATATCTATTGATGCAAATAGGGGTTTCAGTTTAAAATCGAAAATAGAATGGCAAACAGTGTAGATCCTGATGACCAACTCGTCTCATCTGGCTATACACTGTTTGCAAAACCTATTTTCCGGCCTGAAGAGCTGAAAGGGGTAATAAAAACAATTGATAGAATCATAAGCAGAGAACAAACTGCTTGTAAATATATCATTTTCATTTTGCTGTAGATTGCGTGATTGCCGGAGATTCTCCGCACATGTGGCAAATAATTAAAATTATCAGGAGGAAAAAGAGATGTTTTTGTAGTTTAGACTTTTAATCATTTATTGCATCGAGCGAATGGTATCCACAAATTATTATTATTGCTTCATTGCACTTTTCTTTTTGCTTTGTTCAGTATTTCATCACATTTCTTCGCACATTCTCTTTATTGTACCATGAAGTGGCAAACAGCTTACTGTTCAATTAGCAGACTCGGGACAAGAAGCTGTGTTACACAATGTGGAGGACACATATCCCTACGTGCACACACAAGTGTACTGAGATGATGATAATACCATCTCCCATCTATAACAGCCATCAAATGTAGCGTTTGCCTTGTCCACGAAGTCGTGCATCGCGGTCACCTGCAGTTACTAACTGCAATATATGTTTCTGAAAGTCTTAAAATTACCAAACTCTCCACAACAAGGCTCAAGAAAAGAAAATCAAAGATCCACACCAAGCCCCCAACACTAAAGGGAAAGACAGACAAATACAATAAAGCAGCAACACAATGACTAGATGGCAAGCAGAGTTGCCAAAAAAAAGTGGCAACTATGTTATCTAAACATAACTGAATATATAATCAATCTACATAATTGTTAACAGAAAAACATTAGAAAGTGAACACTGTATAACAATTAACAAAACGTATCACAATGTAAGTACCGCGTTGGAACGGTCAGTAATGAATTACCTGGGGGAGGGGATGTGGGAGTGGGGCTCACACTCAGCTACCTTAGTACCTTTGAAAGGGTTTTACACTACAAGGAAATTATTTGCTTCCAATGGGAGCATATTTTTAGCTTTTAAATTAAAACCCGTTCCAGAAGGGATGCCAAAACAATTTTGATAACATTCGTTTCCGCTGAAACTGAATCCATTTACCTGCAGTCAGGAGATCCAAAAAAGGGTAATTGGCAAAATGCAGCGTCTAATCATGGTCTACACTGTTTTTATATAGTTACATTTTTATCTGAGAATATTTTAATCACATAGCCTGAAATCATCTAAAAATAACATTCGACTGTTCCAGTATATATTGGGTGGAGTTTATTCAGTCTAAAATGAGCAAAATGAACTTTTGTTTTTGTTTGGCCGGGTTCTAATTCTTTATTTTCGTGAATATGAAAACAACTGATACACGCCACGTGAAAATGCATCATCCGTCATACGCGGACAACGATGACAGTAGTAAATGCCGTCTTGGTTAGCGGGCATGCAATCATCAGCTTTCTTTTCCATACAGAAAGGAATGTAAGGGAGTGCAATAAGCAGAGCCATGTGCGAAGCTGTTACGTATGTGCAGTCAAATCAGTGACTTCATTTCGAAATATAATGGAGAAGATATACAAACCGATCCGATTCGGTGGCTTTCTGTCTCTTCGGGCTCTTTACTCGTCGAAAATGCCTCGAAGACATCTCTTCTCATCACGAAAACATGCCTATATAATTTTGACCCCTTTTAACCCCACTTTTATATAAAACTGGGGTTTACAGGGGTATACATTATTGTTTTCTTTATTTTTGCTCAAACACATTGAATGTGAGTACCTGTTAGAACCGCCTCACCGAGGCGGTTCTAACCAATACCCACCATCTATGTTTTGAGCAGAATTATGAAAAATATCAGAGTTTTTATCCGAAAATTTTCAGTTCTGGTGATGAAATTTTTTTATATATTTGTAATGGCGTTTTTCATAATGTTCTGATGCGGCCAAATTAATGGTGTGTATTGTGCCACAGACAAGAATAAATCTTGAAAGGAAATAACGCTCGAATTAGGATTACAGAATAACAGAATAACAGAATAAGTTGATGTTTTGAATAAGACTTAGTATAGATGAAAACTGAATATTGAAGAAGCAAAGAAACGCGCCTGCCAAAATATTTGATGCGCAGCGCAGAAAAAGAAATGGCCCGTCTGTCAAATGAGACCAGTGAAAACTCAGATCAGTCTGCTTAGTCTTGCAATATGATTACAGACTTCTCTGTTCATCTATATTGTCTACAGTATACAAAGGTTCTCTCTGCGGGCAGTCAGGGTCTTGTTCAGACTGCGCAAATGTATAGGTTGATCATGGACGCTATTGACCAAATTTAGCATTTTGAACCTTTTCTATTTGCAATGCGCATTACATTACATCAATGCGCCGAAAATTCCAAATGCGCCGCAACGTCGAAAAAGGAACCTTCGGATGTGTGCGTCAAGCAAAGATTCTGATCGCCCTCCGCATTTGTGCAGACTGATCAGAATCTTCACTAGGCGCATTTTGGTTAGCCATGTATGCAAAGTTTCTTCACACGTACAACAAAGACGGTGGTCAGACTGTGCGGATGCGCAGGCTGATCTGAATCTTCGTTTGGTGCTCATGTCGACGGATACATTGTTTGACGTTTCGGTTTAAATATTGCCATCACGTTACCGTAAACGACTCACATATTCGGACACTTTACGCCTGGCAATGTTCTGTCAGTTTTTACAAGGGAGACAACTTATGTCACGTCCTAATTTGGTTTCATACAATTCAAGCCCTTTCTGAAATTGGAAGGAAGGAAAACTTATTTTGACAGGGTTTCTTTCCTCAGTTATTCATCCATCCTCACTATATTACGTTTGGCTAAGCCTGATTGATTATTTGGTTAGGTACCTGGGGATTCCGATCAAGCTGTTCATCTACAAGTATATAATTGAAGATATTCAGGAAATATCCATCACGAAAACATGCCTACATAATTTTGACCCCCTTAAACCACACTTTTATATAGTAAAACTGGGGTTTACAGGGGTATACATTATTTTTCTTATTGTCGAGGCGGTTCTAACGAGTACCACAATCTATGTTTTGAGAAACAAGAAAAATATCAGATTTTTTTATCTGGAAATTTTCATTTTTTGCGTGATAAAATTTTCAGTATATTTGAATAGGCATATTTTCGTAATGACAATCACGAAGCGCAGCCTTCCCGAGGCACCAAAGGAAGGAGAGATGAAGAACAAATAATGACAAACCAAACGCCACAGATGAAACTACCGACGCACAAATAAAGAAGAGCTGCATTAGAGGAATGGTACTAGAAATATAACTGGGTGGACGTGAAGGAGGGTTGGGGTGAGGGTTAGGTGGGGGTTATAGTATATTTACTGGGGGTTTATACCCTTATTTCCGACGCAGCTCCAAATTACGAATATATGTTCGGTCCTCTACCTCATCTGTGAACCATCACATTTATACGGAATAAACCTTTTGCATCCATGACCTGATTAAAAAGAAAAACTTATAAGTTACAGCAATTAAATATACTTAAGAACATTTTGCTATATATAAAACATTGATGGAAATAACGAAGAGGTAGTAATTTGGCTTGAACACATATCACAGCCCATACCTAATGTTCACAGCTCATGCTTAGATCTTCACAAATACTACTTCATACTTAACAGATCGTTTTTAGATCTTCACAATTCCTACTTTGTACTTCACAAATTATGCTTTTTACTTCACAGCTGCTCATGTTTCATTCTGCAAACATCATACTTCACAGCTCACATTCTGTACACCACAGTCATATTAACTCCATACTTTATAGTTCAGTCACTATGCATATTTAACATAAACGTCGCCATAAAGTTTATAACTAACGTTTCTTCGCAAACGGTAAAGGTCCATTTTAGGTGTTTATTTTATTTTATGTTGCCAATATTAATTCGGAGATACGATAAAAAAAAAAAAAAAAAAAAAAAAAAAAAAAAAAAAAACATTTCAGTTTTGATCCAGTTCAAACGCGCGAGACTAACCAAATTTTTACAAGCTGTCAATTACCACATTTTATGATCGCATTAATATCATAAATCAATTTATTAAAGCTTTCGTGGATAAAAAAATGTTTATTTTTGAGGAATATGGTGCCTTTTCCTTTTGATATTGTGTTGTTAGTTTAATATTTGGCGTTTGTTTTATTGTTGTTTAATCTTCATCGCGTTTTCTGCTGGTACCTAGGGAAGGCATAACGAAAACAAGCCTATTCAAATATACTGAAAATTTTACCACCAAAAAATGTAAATTTTCAGATAAAAACTCTGATATTTTTCATAGTTTTTGCTCAAAACATAGATTATGGATATTCGTTAGAACCGCCTCTGCGAGGCGGTTCAAACGAGTACCCACAATCTTTGTTTTTGAACAGATATAAGAAAAATAATGTATACCCCCTGTAAACCCCAGTTTTACTATATAAAAGTGTGGTTTAAGGGGGTCAAAATTATATAGGCATGTTTTCGTGATGGCTGTGATTCATGAATATGACATTTCATGTGTATCTGCTCTTATTATGTATGGGCTGAAGTTATATTCTATTTGCTTTAGTTTGACATGATTCTGCACTAAAATGGATAGCATGTAAGAATGGTTTTTGCTCGCCTGCTCTCATTAACCATTGGTTTGTGCGATAACATCTTGCCAGTGATTCCCAAAATGTCGGCAATGTTTTATGTTAGGTCGATTGACGCATAGAAAATTTCATACTTTGAATTTTTAATGTGAAATCAGCTGACAGATCTTTAGTCTAATTAACCGTTTTTATGGACAGCCATTTCCGATGCGTATTCAAGAAATAACCAGTTTTCAGTAAATAAAATATAACTCAGGCATTTACTTTTTCATTTGTTTTTCTTTCAACAGTCAGAAAATCGCCAAAGTACGTCTTTAAGTGCATTCTTTGACGTTCGTCTTCCTTGACGACATTCACTCATTTTTGTGTCTTTATCTGTTTTTTGTTGTTGTTTTTTTTTCGAATGGCTATTTGCAAGACAATTTAAATGAAAATGAATAATTCGGAGAAAAAGAATAATTGAAATAAATTGAAGTGACGTCATTAACTTTTGATGCCTGCTGCGAGAAATGAATATCGTGCGGTTCTGGATACAATGTACCAATTATGTTGTTTTTTTCTGCATAGAGCTCTATAATAACTCCATTTAGATGGTTAAGAGTTCTTTCCAAGATATATTTGGGTACCCGGGATTCAAGTATGGATACAAGGGACACAGAGAAGTGCTCTAGAGGACTTTATACACTTTCTGTGCAGAAAATGCTCCTCTCTGAAAATGGGTCTACTCTAAAAGGAAACGATTCGCTCCCCTTGGGAGCTATGTTTTTCCTTTTAAACATCACGAAAACATGCCTATATAATTTTTACCCCCTTAAACTCTACTTTTATATAGTAAAACTGGCCGTTCTAACGAGTACCACAATCTATGTTTTGAGCAGAAATATGAAAAATATAAAAGATTTTCATCTGAATAAAAATCCGTTTTTGGAGGTGATTTTTTACTATATCATTGAATAGACGTTTGTTTTGTTTTGTAATGAGTAGACCCCTTTTCAGAAGATAACTGATGTGCAGTAAAACAAATATGAAGTCACTCCCTCGACAAAAATGGTGAAAACTCTATTAAGTATATTCATCACCTTAAATTCTATTCTCTAATAAACTCTTATCTCTTATAACTCTTATCTTAAAATGCAAATCAAAGTAATGAGAAACTGCAATAACATTCTATTTCTCCTTAAGAGACAGTTTGCACGAAATGTCAAATCCTATTTTAGGAGAAATATAAGTATAATTTAAGTTGTTTCACATTTACCAAGCAAGCTACACAATGCTTGCTTTTCATAATTTGATAAAATACCCCTTTATGTAATGTGAGGTTATTTTCATCGTGTCAAATAAAATAAAAAAGCCAACAGAAAATACATAAATGTTCTTCAAAATAACTGTATCAAAGGTAAGAGAAAAGTCCAGGGAGTGCCACAATCACAAGCCGCAGCCCATCCCAGACACGAAGAGGAGGAGGAAACAGACAAAAGCAAACAAGCGCAAATCGAACAAACGCACCAAAAGCACAAGATTAGCTTTCTCTTCCCCAGGCGAGGTATGCATATCCCTCCCATGAAGTAGAAAGGCCATGCCACCATGTTGGCAACAACGTCATATCGACTGCGATGCACCGTTACATCAACCGTACATTAACGTGATGCGACAGTTATGCAACATAACTGTGTGTGTCTGATGTCGGCTACAAGCATATAATACAGACGGTGATGGCTGTGCCCAACATGCGCATTTGCACATTCTTATAAAGCCTTCGATTTTTTTAGCAGAATATTTAGGTTCTATCAAGCGCAGTTAAGAGCATATATGGAAAGCAAAGGTCCTGTAAAGTCTGACCAGGGCATTGGCATTACGCGAATAGAATTATTAGAGACTACACTGTATGATGTGTCAAAGGAAAGCAACTAAATTGGCTTGTTTGGACGTGAAGGCCAATCTATGCAGTTCGTGTACGTTCGAAAACACATGTTTGCCTAAGGAAAATGCATACATGTTCAGAAACTTTGTCCAAATTGTTTTGCCTCCTTTCTGAAAAGGCAAATATATTAGTGAACATACCCAGAAAATGCTGCAGTAACGAAGCGCAGCCTCATCGAAGTACCAAACGAAGAAATGATGACGAACAGTGACTAAACAAACGCCATTCATGAAACAATACACGAACATCACGAAACACGCCTTTATCATTTTGACCCCCTTAAACCCGACTTTTATATAGTAAAACTGAGGTTTACAGGGGTATACGTTATTTTTCTTATTTTGCTAAAACAAAGATTGTGGGTACTCGTTAGAACCGCCTCGCCGAGGCGGTTCTAACGAGTACCCACAATCTATGTTTTGAGCGGAAATATGAAAAACATTAGATTTTTTATCTGAAAATTTTCTTTTCTTTTCAATATATTTGAATAGGAGTGTTTTCCTAATGACAAACGAACCGCCATTGAACGGTCAGCAGAGTCGTTTCTGAAAGGAAACTTTTGGTCGCGTTCTTCCTTTTCAGAAGGACATAACACAGGAAAGCAAACGGGAAGTCGCTAAAAGTGTCCCCTTGTAAGAAATAACCGAAAACCTTCCAAGTGAATTGTAGTTCCTCGGACAGTATCAACAAAATTTTATCTGCTGATTAGCCGGTAATCTCTAGAATAGGTAGTGTGAATAAACATATGGTAACGATATAGTCTAGGTCTCCATTGGTTATATAAAGATATGCATTAAACTTTGTTTAAGCTTGGCGGGGCTCGTGTTATGATAAACTGAAAATAAAAGGTATCTTTTTTAAGCACAAAAAAACACAGAATCAAATATGCCTAAAAATACACGTTCCGTACAATGTATCTGATTGGTCAATGAGCCGAACCAAACACTAGAGCAAACAAAAATTGGCGTTAGCAAACAGCCAAATGCTAGAGTAGTCTGGTCACGATGTTTACTGTTCGGCTATATTTGCTTCGCCATCTAAATTTTTCCTGTAGCTAGTGGTCACTAATGATCTGAATTTTCGCAGTCCGTCCGAAGACGCTTTGGATCCTTGGCTACCCACAGAGTGACCTGCGATGAATCTGATCAGACTCCATTATGAAAACACACCTATTTAATATATATTGAAAATTTCACCACCCAAAACTGAAAGTTTTCAGATAAAAATTCTGATATTTTTCATATTTCTGCTCAAAACATAGAATGTGGATACCCGTTAGAACCTCCTCGGCGAGACGGTTCTAACAAGTACCCACAATCTATGTTTATGAGCAGAAGTATGAAAAATAATGTATGCCCCTGTAAACCCCAGTTTTACTATATAAAAGTGGGGTTTAAGGGGGCCAAAATTATATAGGTATGTTTTCGTGATGCGCTGAGGCAGTTTTATAGGAAATGCTGTGCCCCGGCTCAATTGTATTTTTCAATTAGAAGCTTTCATGCTAAGATTTATTTCTACAAGCAATTCACGTATGAGCATAAAATCGGTACTGATGATTTATCCGATTCTTGTAACGACATTTCATTCAATCAAACCCTTCTAATACCCATTTAAATCTTCAAAAATCTTCTCGAATTTACATAATGACTGTAACAATGAATATTTAATCCCAATCGTTAGGTGATAAATGGCATGTTGGTCGGATAAACGTCCGTGTTTCATAGCACACAAGTATGTGACACAATACCATAGACGGTATTTTTTCCCGTCATTTTATAAAAGGATGACAACTTTTGTGATTTCCAGTTTGCCTTCCTGAATACCAAACCCGTTCTAATAAATTGATCTATTCCAACATTACGAAAACACGCCTATTCAAAATGTCAATTCCAAAAACTGAAAATTTTCAGATATTATTTTTTTTTTCATATTTCTGCTCAAAACATAGATTGTGGGTACTCGTTACAACCGCCTCGCCGAGGCAGTTCTAACGAGTACCCACAATCTATGTTTCTGAGCAGAAATAAGCGAAATAATATATACCCCTGTAAACCCAGTTTTACTATGTAAAAGTGGGGTTTAAAGGGGTCAAAATTAAATAGGCATGTTTTCGTAATAAAGTAAAGAATGTTTTCAGAATGGAGGCAAAACAGTTGTTAACAGTTGCCTCAAATTAAAGAGTAACCATTCATCATAAGGCGACGTGTATTTGGGAGGTGGATATCCTGATGCTGAACATCTTTGTAATTCTAGTATTGTACGTAGTTACCCACTATAAGGCTGTCCACTTGTGTTTTTTGGTCTTTTGTGATGCTAGTTTTGTGGTCAACTATAACGGCTGGCCACTTTGATTTCTGTTTTCTTTCTGTTTGTACTGTTTTTATTAATATTTGCAGTTACATCAGGAGATAAAGTTATAAGGACGAGATTTCGCGCGAGTACTACCTTAAGCCCACAGTAGTTTTCTACTGGCCGTTACAGAGCAGTTGCAATTATTCGTTGTTTGATATATTGGGTTTGTTTTGTCTTTATGATTTATTCCCCATCACGAAAACATACCTATATAATTTTGACCCCCTTAAGCCCCACTTTTATATAATAAAACTGGGGTTTTCAGGGGTGTACATTATTTTTCTTATTTCCGCTCAAAAATATAGATTGTGGGTACTCGTTAGAACCGCCTCGTTAAGGCGGTTCTAACGAGTACCCACAATCTATGTTTTTAGCAGAAATATGAAAAATATTAGGATTTTTATCTCAAAACTGTCAGTTTTTTGGTGGTGAAATTTTCAATATATTTGAATAGGCGTGTTTTCGTAATGCTATTTTTCCCTCTTTTGGTGCCTCGGAAAGGCTGTGCTTCTTGATTGTGGCATTCCCTGTGTAACTTTAATTATATTTTCATGTACTGAATAAAATATAGTTACGTGTGTTTTCATAATTATTAAATTTACCGTAAGTACCATAAGCACATGCATGCATACACATTCAACCTTCGCCAGTTTCAGCCTACAATTTCATTTGCACCTAACCAGGTGTGTATAATGGTATGACGGAATGGCAAACAGAACGGGTCCGGGAAAACTGTTCCTTTAGGAGCCGAAAGCAATACCAAATGCTTACTAACGTGTACCGAAGGTCATGCATAGTTGATTTCAAGCAGAAACTTATTCCACTGTGTCAACGGTATAGCCTCTACTAAACTGTTATCCCGTTTCCTATTTTGGCACAAACCTGGTTTTGTTGTTCTGTCTCAGTTAACTGCCTGAAAGTATATTATCACATATTATCACAGTTTCTTTTACATTATTCGCATCTTAAAAACGATAATGTATTGTTGCCTCATTACGTCCACAAGGCCAATATCGGAAATGGTGGATAATATTGTCTCCCGAGGGTGTCGCCAATCTTGCAGAAGTATTTACTTGCAAATACAACACACATGCTTCTTCAGATGACATGTTGTATATCGGTTAGCAACAACAGGATCATAATAGAATTATAACCATATACACCAACGGAACAAATTCCAGACACATCCGAACACACGCATTTACTCTATTACAGCTGATTAACTCTCTGTGTGTATGTGTGTGTGTGTGTATGTGTGTAAGAGAGAGAGAGAGAGAGACTTTTTGACACTGTTAATGTCCCGTTTTTAGACAGCGACGTTCCTCGTGTCCCTTCTTATGGTGTTTACTTTTTTTTTCAGCATATTCAATTTTCATGAGTGTCTAGTCATTTGGCTGATGTCATGGTCGTAACAACGCTTTGACTGTTTTTATTTTTTTTTATTTTATTTTTTTTTTCTTAGTTTTATCGTTAACACTGCGAATAGGTTTATAAATACGATACCGTACTAAAGCACTTCTGTTACAAGATCTACCAGAATTTTAAGGGAAGAGTTTATATGAAAAGGTTAGAAGAATTAAACAGTTTAAGCGCTTTTTCGACGTCTCTTGTATTCATACTGGAGGCCCGGACCCCGAGCTATATCTCAAAAGTACTCAACCATTAAACTCCATAGATAGTTTTTGGCTCTACGCCAAAACTAAATAATTGTTTCCTGTATTCTAGATCCGAAAGACATTGGTCTCGCGGCAGGGGTAAAATAAATTATGACGTCACTTCATTTGTTTTCTCGGTATCATTCATTTTCATTTAGTGTCTAACAAAAAGCCAGAGAATAAATGATAAACCGATATACCACTGTGTGATACACGTGTATTTGCTTTTGGGTTTCCCGTAAAAAAAACGGGACAATATTTTATTCCAATCATCTCTTGAAATATTTTAATTTTAGTCAAATCACATCATTTATTCATACTTCGTTTTTTTGTTGTTGTTTTTTTCTTTCTTTCTTTCTTTCTTTCTTTCTTTCTTTCTTTCTTCTAACAACTTAAGCTTAATTAATGTGATAGGTGTAAATACAGACTGAAAGAAATGATCCTTGCCAGAGTAAAAATGTCCAAGGATTCTTTTAAGCATGGTGCATGTTATACTGTAAAATTGAAAGGAATTGAAATGTTTTGGTTTTGGAGAGAAAGAAAAAAATGTTTTGCAAATTAAAAAAACGGAGTTCACAATTTGTTCGGCGCTTTTGTTTTGTGTGTGTTTAAACTATATGTATGTGGCGCTAAGGCAGAGCAGTCAGTATTCAGACCATGTAGAGCCGTTTCACAAATGACAGGAGAGAGAAATGCAAGTCTAGCATGAAAAAAGTCCATCCAACCCGTCGGTTTAGTGCTGTAAATGTTCTGTCTCCACTTTTTAATGAAACTGAGTATCTTATATCGTTTGGTATCAAAACTGAATATTCTATCTCCTTATTTCCTCAGTTGTTTGCATGTCGTCGCTTGATACCAAGTTACAAACAGTTCTGTTTATTCTATCTCTAAAATGATAAACGTTTTAAGTGCTGTACTGTTCTATGTCTATTTGAACCAATGAAATAAAAGTATTCAGAGAGGTATAGTCTTGACATGGCTTTTGAGATCACATGAGCGTATCCGTTTGTGTCATTGGTTCAAGACAACAATTTGATAATGAGGAGACAGATACTGGAGAAAAGGAACGTTCTTCAATTTACATCGTAGCAGAATGCAGTTATTATTCATTTGGATAATGTATATACGTTTAAATTAGATTTCTAAATGCTGCATTTCATTCATATATTATTATGGCATCTTGGTCAAGCATTTGTTCTATCTCCGGGTTACTGAAAAAATTGTTACTTTTTAGTCATATTATTCTATTTCTGAACATAAATAGATTTGTTTTCAGCAGTATTTTTTAAAATAAAGCATATTTTGACACAGTTGCATGAATTGTAGTGCACAAGTTTTATTTATTTTGACTTGTCAAACTTATTTAAAGACTGCAAACTTAGAACCCGATTTTCTAGGGAATTCAAACAATGGAGATAGAACAGTATATCACTCAGCCGACGAACCTACCGCAGGCGGAACGTGTTCTTTTCAAGTTTTCTCCAAATTCCTAGGACAAATCATCATAACTGAAATAAGCAGTTGCTTGTGATCCCGACCCAATCACCCACATGACCGGGAGAATCAAGGATATGTACTAGACTGCATATATGTTCAACCTGATATGTGTCTTATGGCGTGTACGTTATGGTATATGTTATCGTATATGTGCGCGCGTCATGAAGAATTACATTACAAAAACCTGCCTATTCAAATATATAGAAAATTTCGCCTCCAAAAACTGAACATTTTCTGATAAAAAAAAACTCTTATTTTTTTTCCTATTTCTGCTCAAAACATAGATTGTGGGTACTCGTTAGAACCGCCTCGGCGAGGCGATTCTAACGAGTACCCACAATCTATGTTTTTGAGTAGAAATAAGAAAAATAAGGTATACCCCTGTAAACCCCAGTTTTACTATATAAAAGTTGGGTTTAAGGGGGTCAAAATTATATAGGTATGTTTTCCAGATGAAATCAGCATACGCATCTCGCACATAAACCGTATTAGAAGGTACACGTTCGTCAGTTACAGCTCAGATAATGTCCTTCTGTTGCCTGCCTCGACACAAATCATTCCCTGGTTCATTATATAGAAGGTATTTCTTACCGATTTGTCGGTGCTAAATGGTTTGAGGAAAGCAATGAATAAATCAAGAAAGATAAGTACTTTCAGACATTGATAGATCTGTAGGGAAAACAGGAATTGGTTAGGATCGTTCCGACCAGACACTGGACACCGAAAAGTATTCAATGTTTCGTCTGTGAGATGAGCTTTCTTATTTATATTGTTTACGACAGTAGCCTTTGTTTCCTCTGGGGGTTTCTTCGGTTTGTCTGTTTTGTTTGTTAATAGCTAATGACAGTTTATGATGTCTTCTGATGTTGAGATTGATAAACGTCGGAACGTCTACGACAGAAGCAATACTATTCTGAAAAACAAAATATATTTTAATCTTTTAGGGTTTTAGTCATTTAATGCCCAGGTCATTTCGTACCCAAATCATTCCTATCTACAACACTTTTCAAAGTAGTCATTTCATGTATAGCCTTTTGTGGTTCATTTTGTAAACACTTCATTACTACATACACTGTTTTCAAATTAATGAAACTGATGCTTTGGTCATTTTATACCTACTTTGGTCGTTTAGTACCCATCCCAACTGTTTATTCATCTTACCAGAAAATAGGCTTTGAAATTTCATACACATTACCTCCAAACCGGACGATTTGCACGAAATGTCAAAACATATTTTCTTGGAAGAATACGAAAAAATAGCATCAGTTGTATTCTGTTGAGAGTGACAAAGGTTTATTATGATTACTTTATACTCAGGTCATGCTGAAATTGTTAAAGGAACTGAGATCTGAAAGGACTTATGTACATGTAATTGTTTGGTACAAAATACCTTTGTAAAGATTTCAATGCTGGAGGAAAACGGTAATTTCTGGATGTATCACGAAAACATACCTAATGTATGTAATTTTGACCCCTTTAAACCCCATTTTATATAGTAAAACTATGGTTTACAGGGGTATGCATTTTTTTTATTTCTGCTCAAAATATAGATTGTGGGTACTCGTTAGAACCGCCTCGCTCAGGGGTTCTAACGAGTATCCACAATCTAAATTTTGAGCAGAAATATATAAAATATCAGAATTTTAATCTGAAAATTTTCATTTTATGTGGTGAAATCTTCAATGTAAGTATTTGAATAGGTGTGTTTTCGTAATGGGAAGCACTATTTATCTTCGATCAGTAAAACATTAAATTTTTAATCAGCAGTCATTCTATAGGTCATTGATTTACCTCCTTTTAGTCCTCTAAAGATCAACTCATAATAATAATCCAATCATTATGTGTTTGAACAGACACATGTGTCCGAGTTGTTATCAAAGTGGCATCAGAAAATGACGCAGGGTGAAATGTTAAACCAAACGATTATGCCATGCGATCATCGACAGACCGCGTAGTCTTCAGCTATCAAAATCATTATGTAATATCGAATATATCAAAAAATATAAAATGCGAATGTGAT
Source organism: Anodontia alba (assembly GCA_964016985.1). NCBI lineage: Eukaryota > Metazoa > Mollusca > Bivalvia > Lucinida > Lucinidae > Anodontia > Anodontia alba. Next base: position 98,955,401 of record OZ024828.1, read on the forward strand.
AAAATCAAAGTTTCTCTAGGTAGCCTAGTCAGTCAAATAACGAGCTGAGTTACACCTACTCAGCTTGAGCAAACCGTATCATTACGAAAACACGCCTATTCAAATATATTGAAAATTTTACAACCAAAAAAGGAAAAATTTCATATAAAAATTCTGATATTTTTCATATTTCTGCTCAAAACATAGATTGAGGACACTCGTTAGAACCGCCGAGGCGGTTCTAACGAGTACCCACATTCTATGGTTTTGAGCACAAATAAGAAAAATAATGTATACCCCTGTTAACCCCAGTTTTACATATAAAAGTGGGGTTGAAGGGGGTCAACATTATATAGGTTTTTTTTTCGTGATGTTTTGAGGAGTTTGACCGAGCTATCAGTTTTCGTCTTGTTAATAATAAAACTCATGACTTAAGCTAAGTACAAGTGTTGTTTGGATGGGAAAACATTCAGCAGACATTATACAACTACTTCACATCTTTCTGGGCGACAGTCAAAACTATCAACCCCGAGGTGGTGTGGTTCACTTGATCGCCGAGGCCGAATTGAGTAGTTCTTCAGGTGGTTCACAGCACCGAGGGGTTGATAGGTTTGACTGTCGCCTATAAAGGTATGATATAGGTGCTTTATTACTTAACCTCACGTGACAGGGAGATAGTCTAAAATATGAGCCCGGGTCATAGCTCTCAAGTTCAATCAGGCTGGCTTTTGTTTTGACTGTCGCCCAAAAACGTACGATATAGATGTTTAATTACCCAACACACGTGACCGGGAGATAATCTGGCTGGCTTTTGTCACAGGTGAAAATGTGTTAGATAGTCAAAAATGCTTTATAACTTCTCATACAGGTAGTTATACATAATAACAGTTGTTGTACATAATAATTATATGTTTCTTTTACCCCCAAAAACTATTTTTTGCAAATTGTCTTATTAGGTGCAAAGCCTGTTTTCAAAGAAAACTAAGGAACGTATCAATTTGTCGCTTGCTGAACTTGTGTATAGTGTGGGAAAGGTTGACGGTCTCACATAATACTTACTATTAAAATTCAGAGACAACTATTAAAATTCAGAGAAAACATTGTTCATAGACGGACTGAAGTACAAAGTTTATCTTGATCGTTGAAAATATGGAGCTGCCACCTGACAAAGGCGCTTAAGAGTTCTAAGACGGAAGACCGCGTAGGAAATGTGTCTACCAACCACACGTCACGGATTTTTTTTTCTTAAAATACGGACCACAACTAATCTTTGAGATAGCAGTATATCTGACTATCTATATACAGTGTATAACAAAAAATATAAGGTGATTGCGTTATTATTCACTGTTTCTTCTCGTAGACTTTAATTTTATCAATAAGTGATAAATATGTTTTGCATTCTTAAGAATCGCTTCTCGATATACGTTTCTGTTTATATTTTATTCTAAAGTCATATATATCAATCCGTCGATCGGTCAGTCGAAACATCCATCTATCCACCCACCCATTCAAGGTTACATCTATCTATCTATCTATCTATCTATCTATCTATCTATCTATCTATCTATCTATCTATCTATCTATCTATCTATCTACCTACCTACCTAGCTATCTATCTATCTATCTATCTATCTATCTATCTATCTATCTATGCAAGAAGAGGTTCTGACTCGTCTACGTATAGGTCATATTAGAGTCACACACTCTTTTCCTACTTAAACGAGAAGATCAGCCACTCTGCATAAGTTGTAATAAACCATTTACAGTAAAAAACGTTCTGATAGACTGCTTTGAATTTGCTCATGTGCGGCGCCATTTTTTACGCGCAAATGATCCTCATGGGTCGACGCGTAGTTAAACCCGAACTCATCTATCGATCTATCTATCTATCTATCTATCTATCTATCTATCTATCCAAATGATCCTCATGGGTTGACGCGTAGTCAAACCCGAACTCACCTATCTATCTATCTACCTATTTATCTATCCGTCCGTCCGTCCGTCCGTCCGTCTGTCTGTCTAACAGCCTAGCTATCTATCTATCTATCTATCTATCTATCTATCTATCTGTCTGTCTGTCTGTCTGTCTGTCTGTCTGTCTGTCTGTCTGTCTGTCTGTCTGCCTGCCTGTCTGTCTGTCTGTCTGTCTATCTATCTATCTATCTGTCTATCTATCTATCTATCTATCTGATATAGATACTTAAAATTTCAAAAACAATACTGGTTTCCAAACACATCTCTTATTATTTAAATCTTTCATGGAGTCGGTTGAGTAAAACGGTGGAATGTAGCCTAAGGTGCCAAATATATTGAGGAGATCCCTCACAGTATACTGCCGTTCTTGGTCACAATTAGGTAAAATGGTGGACTTGATTGACAGAGTGGCCACTGTCGGGCTATTGAAACGGTAAACATGATTTGAGCCGAAATGTGAGGAAACGTGCCTTCTGACATGTGCGGACTACGAAGACTGAAATGAACCTGCACATCCGCGCAGTCTGATCATTCGACGTTGTCCGCGTGAAGAAAGTTTGCAACCTTAGCAATCCAAAATGTCCTCAGTGGAGATTCTGATTAGACAGGTTGATCTGAATCTTGGCTTGGCGCACATGTCCGAAAGTATGTTTTCGGACGTTGTGGCCCATGTACACTATGGTGGAGAGTCTTTGTAGTGGATGTTTTCATGATTCTTTCCCAGCAGGCACATGCCGTTTATACAACGTCGACTCAACATCGATGCAACGTCATGACGTTGCATCGACGTTGAGGCGACTTTGTATTAACGTCATGTGCCTGCAGGGTTAATCCTTGCCATGCTGAATAAATTAAAATTCCATGCCTACTTCTAATTTTCAGCCAATCAGATTGCTTGATCTGGACTATTGTTATAAATTCACATAACTGATGGCAAACAGTGCAGATTCCGATCAGAAGCCAACTGAGCTGGATCTAGACTGTTTGCAAAGACAGGGCAAATTCGGGTTCAGCATGACAAGGGTTAAAATGTCCGATGCAAAGCTGAGAGGATGGAAACAGTACTTTTGTTTTGCAGAGGAAGATATCATTGTCCTTATTTCCTCTCCCCAGCGAAAGCTCTGAATAACTATAATACATAATGTGTATGTACTTTCATAAACCCATTGATTGCCCACAGATCGTCTTTCTAAGAAGAACATAACAGAAATATCAATGTCCATCCATTGATGTTGGCCGTTACATTTAGAAATATACCTTCTTGCATGATACATGTAGTATTGTCCGTGCTAAGAAAATATGAGCCATAGCGTCGGGCAAGTGCTCCTATAGAAGATTCAGAGCAGCCTGGCATGCGTGGTCCGATCAGAATCTTCACGCCAGGCGCATTTTGTATAGCCAATGTTGCGATGTTTCTTCATGCGAACAACGAAGGCTCTGATCAGACTGCGCTGATACGAAGCCGCATTTCATGCCAGAATGTTCATTTTCTTACGTCGCGGGTCATCGGGGCATTTGCGGACAGAGAAGGCCCAAATTGGTCTATCAGAACAATCTGAGTTGTCTTCTTTCAAATCACATTGTAACTTGGTAACGTAGAAAATATTGACGAAACACCAGACGTCCGTGCAGCAGACTAATCCGAGCCTTCTTCATGAATATACAAAACATACTTTGCTGGATACACATATTAAATTTTGAGTGCTTCCTGAGTATTTCTATACTCAGTTGAACCTCAACAGCTCGAACACCTACAGCTCGTTTACCATGGCTAATTCGAACGGGTTTTTTAGTCTCTACGAAATTCTTAAGATAGTCCAAGAAAACAAATATTTATGGAAATGATCTTATTTGACATGAAATTGTATGTTGTGTGTTCTCATTAGAATCGCCTCGTCGAGGCGATTCTAATGAGTACACTCAACATAAAAACAATATGTAGAAAATCGAAAAGATTTCCCTAAATTATCGCTATTTGCTTCCTGGCCTGACGCAATGATTAACCTTCTTCTATATATATCGAACAAATTTCTATGGTCCCTAAAAAGGTTCGAGCTATTGAACTTTTTCTGTACATGTTTATGGGGCATTGCAGTATCAGTTAGGGAGAGGCCTGGAGCCTAGTTGTAGGGCAGACTTTTGGTATTATGCATAAATAAACTGTACCATTTAGCTATGTCTCTGGGTTTGTTTGCCTTTGATATATCAGCCGGAACAACAGGAAACGTACCTTCTGACATGTGCGAACAACCTTCTGACAATGTGACTCAAATCAGCCTGTGCATTCGCGCTATCCAAAATGCGCCCTGTAAAGATTCTGATCAGATCTCACTAATGCACAGGCTGAGCTGAATCTTTGCTGAATCTGGACGGACATGTCAAAAGGTACGTTTTCTCACATTGTGGCTTACATGATTGACAATCATGATAGTGAACAAAGAGTTGGCGTGGGGTAATCAGACAGCTGTCGGTCTTCAGTGTAATCAAAACGACAGCTTTAGATCAAAAGCAGACTGAAGAAAACTAAATGTAAACTTGCATTGCCAACACTGTTCGGACGTCTTAACCGTTGCCTTATATATTTATAATTTTAAACAAGTTTGTATATTCACTTATACCTTGAATACTGTATCCGCGAACGACAAAGTCCATGTTCAAACTGCGTGGTTTGGCAGTCTGATGTTCACTCTCACTGTAGTATCTGCTCCGAACACCATTTTATTGTCACATGCTCATAGTGTATATTGTCACATGTTCATGCATCGTGGCCCACCATAGAATTAATTGGGTCGCAATATGAGAAAATGGTTCGTATGTTATATGCGAACAGATTAACCTGTGCAACTTCAAGGCGTGCTCTGCTCGTTGAGCTATCTGACAGTATATAGTGATTCAGAAGGCGGACAACCAACACATGTAAGGAGGTCCCCAGCTAGCATTCTTTATAAATCTATAGCGGGCCGTTATCGGCCCGTCAGTTACCCTGACGGGCCGATAACGGCCCGCTATAGATTTATAAAGATGGATACTCTTCCAATGCTGGCAACTATATCAACATTATTTTTGCCTCTTTTCTCAAAAGGGATCTACTTTTTAAGGATCAAGTTAGCACCCAATGGAAGCAAATTATTTCTTTTTAAATTAGAACCCGTTTCAGAATGGGCATAATGCGCAGGAAAACAAACAGTCAGTGAAAATAGTTGTCTACCTTGTAAACTAGTGGAAAATGATAAAAGTTTGTCACGTCCCCTTAATGACTTGTCAGACAAATAACAAAAATTAAAGTAAAAAAGGATAGCCTTTGGAAACAAAGACGACACAAAAACACGAAAATCGGAGACTCGGTTTGATTGAGTCTCTTCATATGCAACACTATAGTTTCTATATTATTTTATTGCACGACCTGCAGAAAAGTCGACCGATTGCAAGAGTACCCTATAATTACCTTGTGAGTCCGTCTGTCCGTCCGTACATTCCGTGGTCAGTTAGCGAAAATGGCCATAGCACTGAAACCAGTGGGAATATTTGGTAAGTTTTGGCGTACCAATAGATAGTGACAAAATTTAGCCAAGAACTTGTCAAATGCCACGTTTCATCGGTCAAAGGGACGCCGAAGCCAAAAATATGAAAATACGGAAACCACCGCAGGTCTTCAACCATACGGTATATTTTGTTAAAAGTTTGCATACACATTGATATTGACAAGATCTACCAAAATTTTGTCAAATACCATTTTTTATTTACCGAGCCAACGCTGATGCCAAATTGTGACAGTTAGCGAAAATGGCCGTAACTTTCAATCGCCGAAGGTCTTCAACCGTACGGGTATTTTGATAAAATTTTGCATCCATATAAATATTGACAAAAGGCGGGTCGTGCACCTTAGTGATAGCTCATTACGTTCATAATCGAGACTTCCTTTAACAGACAAGTTCATCAAAAAAAAAAAAAAAAAGACACAAGCAAAAGGGGCATACGAACGCATATGCTTGCCAAGACGCTTGGGGCACTGCAAAGCCGCTCAAAACGACAGAACCTAGTATACCTGCCCATTTAGGTCTGCTGTAGAGAACAGCAAGATGTCTGATTATAGGCGCAGATTGTTCTGTGCCTTGGCTATTAGCCTGTTCTCTGAAAGTTCCTTTTTCTGATAGAGGATAAAGAGGTGCTATAGATTTCTTTTTTTATAGCTGTTAGCAGAATTACAGTCAAATAACAAACTCCATGTGCACAAATGCTGTGCTAGACATTGTTGCCAGTCACTTTCAGTCAGACTCTTAGACTTGTATGCGGGAAAAAATTAAGAATATATTTCGTGAAATCTGTAAAGTCTTTGATCGAGTATGACGCGCAGATTAATTCATAACTCAAGGCAGTCGTAAGTCTGGCGATCTTAACAATCTATCTAGTAGGAAGCGGCGTATTATCTTTATTGCCAGTAAAAATGGAACTATACAAACAGTAGTACCCAAAAGATCAATTATTGATTCTCATCACGAAAACACGCCTATATAATTTTGGCCCCCTTAAGCCCCACTTTTTTTGTAGTAAAACTGGGATTTACAGGGATATACATAATTTTTCTTATTTTGTTAAAAACATTGATTGTGGGTACTTGTTGTGAGGCGGTTCTAACGAGTACCCACAATCTATGTTTTGAGCAGGAATATGAAAAAATATCAGTTATTTTTATCTGAAAAAAATCCTTTCTGGGTTGTAAAATTTTCAATATATTTGAATAGGTGTGTTTTCAAAATGCTTTTTTTTTTGTATATTTACCTTTTAAATCTAGAGACCAGAGAACAGGCCTTGCAAACAGTGAAGATCCAGATGAGACGACTACACTGTTTGCCTTTTTCTGTTTTGCAACTATACTATATACGAATTCAATACGGTAGAGACCACCACAGAAATTCAGGAATGAAAGGGTTAATGGTATTGTTCGAAACCTTGATCCATTTACACTCTACTTGCCAACGATACCGGTCTCAATATAGTCTGTTCACAACCGCAGATCCGAAAAATACCATCTTGAAAACACGCCTATATAATTTTGACCCCCTTAAACCCCCCTTTTATATAGTAAAACTGGGATTTACACAGGTATACATTATTTTTTTCTTATTTCTGCTCAAAAACATAGATTGTGGGTATTTGTTAGACTTTGTATTTTTTAACTAGTACCCACAATCTATGTTTTTAGCAGAAATATGAAAACTATCAGAAACTTTAATCTGAAAAGTTCATTTTTTGGTGGTAAAATTTTCAGTATATTTACAAGTAAACAGGCATGTATTCGTAATGCGTGTTTAGTGACTGTAGCATTTCCTGAGTATTTTCACGTACATTTTTGCAAACTTCCATCTGGTAAAACAGGATGTCTTCTTATCTCATGAAATATAAATAGACTTGTAGATCCCCGGGTGTTGATGTTGGATCAATAGATTAAAGATGTCGAAACGCATAGACATTTAGGTATAATATTGTCTAGTGATTGCTGTGGCAAAACATACCAGATTATATTAAAGGGACGGTACGGACTAATTTAAACATAATGAGCAGACTGAAATATGGTACTAACAATAAGGCTTTAGAAACAATACAAAACCTTCGTAAAACATATTTAAACCATTGACTCACATATCAGTCAATATTATAATGTAAGTTGGCTGATCAGTATTTGCCCAGTTTGCCTCTGGGGTCGTTGCAATGAGTGAATGATGTATTACATGTATCATATAATTTGAAAATATTCTGTACGGACTTAAACTAAAACATTCTTTTTATTGACTAAATAAATAAATAAATAAAAGTCTTACCGCATCAAATAATTAGGTTGATTAAGTTTTGTATTTCGGCCATGAATGGATATAATACGACGAGCAGGCTTTGCATGGAATTTTGTGAACTCACCTACTTCACGGTTGGTGAGCATTTGTTTTGTGGCTATCTTTTGAATTTAACCGTATTAATAAAGTTTACTTGCACTTGAAATGGGATGACCGTTACCTCATATTAATGCATGTGTTACATGGTACACCTATCACCGTTAGAAACATCACGAGAACATTTCTTGATTCCTTTCTGAATCTCTTCTGTACTCTATTGTTACGACCAAGCACTCCTACCATCGATTATCTGCCTTGGCAGATTACGCATGGTTTCTAAATACATATTCAATCTCTGACAACTGCGTCAGGGAGTCGACTCTTTGGCTCAGTGGTTAGAGCATTGGATTTTTAACCGGGAGGACCGGGTTCGAATCCCACGACAGGCGGGAAATTTTTTCAGCTATGCTTCATTCCTTTGTTGCGACTATCATGTCGTAAGACTACACTTATTCTATTCTACAAAGTAAAAACACACCACTTGGTGCTAACTTTGTATTTTTTTTTTTTTTTTTTTTTTTTTTTGAAAACTGAACTGCTTTATCGTGACCAGTACATGTTTATTATATGGTGTGAAAGACGAGAAACTGTATAGTTTAAGTCTAAATAAAATTTCTGTTCTGTTTTGTTCTATACTACAATTTCATCTTACCATTAGTAATTCAGGACCGGAACAGCTTGTCTTCCGAAGACAATTTTTTTTAACACAATTATTCAAAGAACAAATGAAACAAATAAAATAGACTGCCAAAATATTTCTATTTTGGAAGCTGAAAAACGAGTTCTGCATGATTTTGCACAGACTGCAGCCTACTCAACTACGACTTATCTTAAAATATCACTTACTCGCCTGTGTGTGTGTGTAGTCCTGTAGAAACCGAAACTACTCAGCACTTCTTCTTCGGCTGTCGTATTATCGAGATTATAGGGTAACGCTCCATCGCTCAGTTACACAATGCTGTAATATCTCAATGTGATTTTGAACGAAAACCAAACCCTCTTTACTTGGCACTAACTCAGATACATTTACAGCCATACAAGGAAGTAAGCAGTTTTAAGAAAAGCGCCTTTTCTTGACCTTTGTATCCTGGAGGTGAATTTTGAACACGCAAAAGTTAACTATTTCCACCCTGAGTTTATGGAATGGATTTTTCAGTAATTAAATTTGGACGTGCCCATTTTTTGAAACTACGGATGTCAGTCAGAATCAAAATAGACTGTCAAACAGTGTAGAAACTGATGACGGTTCACTATGAGGCATCTCATCAGGATCTACAGTCGACTCTCGTTATCACGAAGTCCAAGGGACTTTCTTAAATACTTCGAGGTATCCGTACCTCGACATATCAGATTTGCAAAATTGAAAAAAAAAATAAATCGAAACAACCACATTTCAAAAATGAATATGAAATTTGACTCTTAAAATTAGAGATATATTGAAAATATTGTGGAAAAGAGGAGAAATTTCTCCTTAGGAGCAATTTCTCCTCTTTTCCACAATATTTTGTTACCTGTTGTTAAGTTTCCATATTAAAACAAGGACCAGATTTTTACTTCGAGATAAACGGTTATTCGAGATAAGCGAGGTCAAGATAACGGGAGTCCACTGAACATTGTTTGCAAAAGTATCTAGTTTAATCTACGGGGCTGAAACAGCGAGTATGAACAAATGCTGGATTCTTGGCTATCTATCAGTCAAGACTCTAATAATATTGAGCGGCTGGGCAGGCTGATCTGAAATTTCGCTGCGCCTAGGTGGTCGAAGGTATGTGTGTTTTGACGTTTCAGTCTGCATATTCATATTTATTATTAGATCTTTTAAGAGCTGGGCCCAGTTGTTCAAAGCATCGTAAGTTTAACGAACTCGTTAATGATAAACTTGTTAACTGTTGTAGCTAAGCCTATTTCCAATACAGTGATATTTTGCTGCAAAAATGTGAGTAATGCAAAAGCTACTCCCCCTTTTTTTAGCAAAAATACTAATGTATTTGCCATATTTCAAGATAGACTACTTAGTTAAATATTAAACAAGTTGGCCATATTCTTTAATAACGTATTACATAATTTTCTTATTCTTTCAGGTGAGCAACATGTTTATTGTCAGCCTTGCCATTGCCGATTTGATTGTTGGACTGTTTGTGATGCCAATCAGCACCGTATATATTTTTACGGAAGAGTGGCTCTTTGGAGTAGCAGTTTGCCAAATTTGGATTGGAATCGACTACACAGCTAGCACAGCATCTATACTCAATCTGTTTATTCTAAGTGTGGATAGGTATTGGTCAGTGACTTCGCCATTAAAATATCTACGCAAACGAACTAAGAAGCGAGCTGTGATTATGATATCAATTGTATGGATGGTATCCTCTTTGTGGATTATTCCTATAGCAGGTTGGCACCACTTCTTTAATAATGGCAACCGGACCGTACCGTCTAATGAATGTGATACCGAATATGCTAAAAACAGTGTTCTCAAAGTTATAACTGCCTTCTTTAATTTTTTCCTTCCTCTAGCAGTAATGTACGGTTTATACTGGAAAATATTCCAAGAAATCAGAAAACGTTCTGAAATGGAGTTAGGGCAGAGAAACGAAAAACGAGGTAAGAACAACTGCAATTCTTACATTCCAGCTAATTATTCTGTGAACGAATCTTTCAGTGATGTGAAGTTAGATAACAACAGTGTACAGGCAGAAAGCTGTATGTCTACACATTTGCCAACGGAACTCAGCTACTACGAAGTATCGTCAATGAGACCTCATCGAAATATTAAATCTGGATACATAAATATGCGGATATTGAATAAACGAACTTTGGATGAAACAGGATTTTCATCTAATCATGATCGCAGAATAAACTTAAATAAAGACAGATGCAAAGTGGAATATGTGTACGATGAAAGTGTCCTTGATGAAGAAACAGAGAAAGTTGAGCGCTATTTTTACGAAGATATAACTCCCGCTCAGGAGGCAAGTAAGCCTGATCATATCATAATACATCCGAACATGCATGCACCAACGGAGAACTCGGTATCTTCTCCCAGTACGCCTTTAAGCTCTTGTAGCAGTTCTGACGATAAAAGATTGAAATCTAAAGAGAAAGAGAAATATACGTTGATCAGTGGGCTCAAAAGAATACGACAAGCGGAGAATATTTTAGACACAACAGTAATCGCCGGTAGTTCAAAAGACAATGAACGAAATGATCGAAATGTGTTTGTGTTCCGTGACGAGAGAAATCGTCGCGTGTCGAACATGTTTAATTTAAAGCACAGAATAAGAAATCTTCGACAGAGCTCGGCATTAACTAAGGAGATAAAAGCTGCTCGCCAGCTTGGCGTGATTATGGGTGCTTTTACCTTGTGTTTTCTACCATATTTCATACTATTTCTTGTTGTAGCATTCTGTGATGGATGTATCGACCAAGGTCTACTTTTAGCTATGACATGGGTTGGCTATCTCAACTCAACACTTAATCCCTTCTTATATCCTTTGTGCAACCTCAATTTCCGTAGAAAGTTCCGTATGATGTTAGGATTGCGGAACAAACATGGCAGGCATCATAAACGACCAGGAGACGAACGAAATAGTTTGGCAACGAGTAGATATGACTGACATTTAATTGATCTTCTTCTGTACTGATGTAGACCAGTCATGAGAAATTCATTATCATAACGTATTTACCCTAAATATTTAGACATACAGTCGACTCTCGTTATCTCGACTTCGCTTTTCTCGAATAACCGCTTAACTCGAAGTGAAAGTCTGCCTGTTGTTTTAACATGTAAATCTAACAACAGGTAAAAAAAGATATTAGGGAAAAGAGGAGCAATGGCTCCCTAGAGCAAATTGCTACTCTTTTCCATAATATTTTTTCAATATATCTATAACTTCAGGAGTCAAATTACATATTCTTTGTAAACTGTGGTTGTTCGATTTATATTTTTCTCAATTCTGCAAATATGATATGTCGAGGTCTTAAGGATATCTCGAATTATTTCAAAGAGCCCCTTCTACTTCGAAATAACGACAGTCAGCTGTATCAAGTCCTTACCCTACTTATCCTAAATGTTAAACATGCCTATTTGGCTACCTGTTGATGTGTCTAAAGACACATATATGAATGGCAAACAGTGTGAACCCTGATAAGACGTTGCGTTCCGAGGTGTCTGATCTGGATCCACAATGTTTGCGCAATCCTGTCTGTCCAAATACTTCAACAGGAATGAAGTACGCCCGCGCCTCTGACTAAACTATTCACGCTTCATGTCGCAAATGCCCTGATCAAAAAGCTCGGAAGCGTAGGGCTGCACGGAAAGCGAAAGAAAATTTCTAGACACTCTACACAAACACCAAACGTAGGTCTGTTCTTTAAATGACCATTGCGTGAGACAAAATGTACATAATGAAATATACGCGTAGCGAAATCCTTGGAACCGGACGTACAGTCTAATCCAGGCATCATCTGTTTCAAGTAAATAAGTGAACTCAGGAACTGATACAATCAGATCCACATCACGTTCTCAACATCATAAAGAGGGACAGAAAAATTCAATTGAGTAGCCATAAAATAACAGATGACAAGCGAAGGCTATGATCAGACTGCACAGATGCGCAGGCTGATCTGATCTGAGGCTTTCCCAAAAAGGTGGCAACTCTGTTACCCAAACTTAACTGAACATATCTTTAAGTAACATAATTGTTGAATAAAAAAAAAAAAAAAAAAAAAAAAATTGTAAATGAAACACTTCAGAACATATAATAATGCATAATGCACAATGAAAGTACCGCACTGGAACAGTCAGTAATAAATTACATAGGGGTTGGGGTGGGGTTGCTTGTTAGCTTTTTTAGGGATACTAATCCTCACCCTCAGTATCCAAAGTTGTTAAAACATAGACTTGTTTGGTCCTCGTGGAGGTCTTCTAACTCAGCCACGGTGTAGCTCCCGATGAGACGGTTCGTAATGAGCTGTGTCATGAGGATCTACACTGTTTACAAACCAAATGTTTTGGTTTGCAGGGCTGAACGGTTTCAACACATATACATGGACCATATTATCCAATGATTCTAAGGGGTCGCGAAGGGGGCAATAAAGACAATATTTCTCGCTGTTCTTTCTTTATTTGTCTGCACGTGCCTGGAACTCATGTTTTAACAATATGACGCTCATTTTAACCTTTTCACTCATGAGTTTCTGATGTGGACTCTTTCATCTTAGATTTTCAGTACACCCACTGTTGTATGTAGGAATGTCAGCGAAATGTTATAAACACAATGACAAACAGTGAAGATTTGGCTGAGACGGCTCGTAACGGGCCGTCTCATCAGGATCTACACTGTTTGCATCAGGTATCTGGTTTGGTCTACAGGACTGAAAGTGTTATACTTTTAAAATCATTAATGAGCATCAAAATGAGAAAAACGAATCTGCAAGAATATAAGGTCAGGGAAGACCTAGATCGGATTGTCAATTCGAGGAGTTGGTTATTTACCATTCATACTGTTTTCGTAATGAGACGGGCAGCAAATATTCTTGTCAGACTGCGAAGATGACCAGATTGATCTTACTCTTCACTGGCGCACATAAGGTACATTTCCTCAAATTGCGGTTAATATATTGTCTCGTGATATCGTCTCAACGACCAGTAGTGACTTTAGTACATTCCGATTTTACTGTATTAACCCTATGTAAAGGGAGAGAAGATAGGCCCGGGCAAACAGTATACACCCAGGAGCTGATCAGGGTCTACATAACTTGTCACTCATCTAGCAGCTTTAGACACTTCAGCTGGCACAATGAAGTAAAATGGACTTGTCCTAGAACAAATGTGGTACGGAGTTAAGGTGTGTCAACATTTAAGATAAATACGATATTAAATCTAAATGTCTCTGAATGTAACTGTTTAAATTTATGTGTCTTAATGCATTACACTCATGACTAACTTAGAATCAGGGCCTAATTGTTCAAAACAAACGATGTCGTTAGTTAACGTATTGTTAAACCTTTGATCATTAAATATGGTATATAGCTAATATATTTGCTGAAAAAAAATGTGAGTAGCTTTTGCATTTGCAAAAGCTACTCACATTTTTTCAGCAAAAATATCTGTGAATAAGATATTGTACTTACTAGAACAGTTAACATTTTGACCACTTACGAGCTCGTTAAGCTAACGATGTTTTGAACAACTGAGCCTAGATATTTAAGGAGACTGGATACACTTGGCAGAGTTTCCTCCACTTTTACAAGGAAGAGAAGACAACATTTGTGACTTCCTGTTGGCTTTCCTGTGCCCCAATCCTCCTTTGAAAAAGGCTCTTCTCTGAAAGGAGAGAATATGCTCCAATGGGGTGCAAATTCTGTCTTTTTAGAGTAGACCACTCTTTAAAAGGGAGGTAAACCATTTTGACAGAGTTGCCTTCCCCTGAAAGTGTATCTATTCCCTTAACATTACGAAAACACGCCTGTTCAAATATATTGAAATTTTCACCACCAAAAAACTGAAAGTTTTCAGATAAAGTTTTGTTAATTTTTTCGTATTTCTGCTCAAAACAAAGATTGTGGATACTCGTTAGAACCGACTCGGCGAGGCGGTTGTAACGAGTACCCACAATCTATGTTTTTGAGCAGAAATAAGAAAAAATAATGTATACCCCTGTAAACCCCAGTTTTACTATATAAAAGTGGGGTTTAAGGGGGTCAAAGTTATATAGGCGTGTTTTCGTGATGACATGCGTATCATCTTGGTATCATGTTGCGAGAATGTTCAGTTCATTCCAATCTAAGAATATGATATAATAATGAGTATGTTATAAGATTTTAACACGCTCTATGCGACAATCAGTACAAATCAGTTCTTCTCTTGCACTCTCTGGGCTAATTCAGCAAACGACAAAATGATGATATTTTCTCTTATTTTTATCAGGAAATGGGCTTTGACATTTCATACAAATTGTCTCCTAATTTGCATGAAATTTCGCAGCGTATTTTCTTAGAAAAGAAGAAAACTATTTCAAAATGTTAGCTGCTTAAAATTTTACCCAGCATGCTAAGTGTTAATGAGGATTAAGTCACTCCATGAAAACTTATATTATGTCATTGTCAGAAACCTCGGATTAAGGGGAATCAATACGTTTTCACTAGAGAGCCAATTCAAAATAAAATGTTTAGCCGCCCTTCTAAAAAGGGTTCTACCCTAAAAGGAAAGAATTTCTTCTCCGTGTTGGAGCACAATCTGTGCTAATGATTAGATCAAGACTTATTCAGAGGGGGATTAGTGTGCAGGAACGCCAAAAAAAAAAAACAAAAAAAAAAACACTCACATAATTGTCTCCGGTGTAAAAATGCCGGAATATCCACCGACTGTTTCAGTCTTCTGCTCTTTTTTATTACTTTTTATTTATAGTATCTTATTTAGCTTTTATTATATTTTATTTTATTTTTCTATTATATTTCATTTTATTCTACTGCTTCATGTTTTGAAAACAAACACTGACTTTAAGCTCAGCAACCGAATCACTTATAAGTCAATTTAGTATCCGTATTACTTGTACATGTAGCATAACATAATGACGTCGTCATGCAAAACCGTGTCTTCGGGCACATGCAGACAGCGAAGGCCCAGATCAGTCTGCGTATCTGTGCAGTCTGATCATGGCCTTTGCTGTTTGCTAACAGAATCATTCGATACTACAGAATGTATGAATGGAGAGAGATTAGACTTTGAGCATGCGCAGGATGAATCTGAATCAGTGCATTTGGCGCATGTTTGAAGACACGTTTCGCTTGACGCGACACAGATGATGTTTGACTGGTAAACAGTGTATACCCTAACCAAAGGGACACCCTGTTTGCTCTGACCTGTTTGTAGGAATACAAAGGATAAAAACGGCATTTCAGTGTACTTGATGTCGATGTCAATGCTTTAACCCTTTTTCGCCCCCGAGTTTATGAAATGGACTCTTTCATATCCGAGATTGGGCAGATCAATTGTCGCAAATAGGGGTTTCAGTCAAAAATCAATAACAGAACGGCAAACAGTGCAGTTTCAGATGAGACGGCTCGATACAAGCCGTCTCATCTGGATCTGCAGTGTTTGCAAAGGTATGTGTATTGGTCTGTAGGGATGAAAGGGTTAACCTGTAGCACTCTAAGGAAATCAGTCGTTGCCAAAATGTTATGTCGTTTCCTTATGGTTTTCCAGAAAAAAGGATTTGGCATTTCATGCACAAAATAGGATTTGGCATTTCATGCAAATTGTCTCTTTCAAAAGATAATTCGCATGTTATGTCTAATTCTTTATCTATTATCCTGGGAAATAAATATTTTAAAATATCGTATTTAACATTTTCAACCCTGTAGACCAAACACTGACGCCTGTGCAAACCGTGTAGGTCCAGATAAGACGGATCGTTAAGAGCCGTCTCACCTGGATCTACACAGTTTGCCATTCTGTCTTTTAATTTTTGGCTGATATGCCATTTGCAAAGTGGGGATGTCCAAATTCAAAGACGGACAGTCTGCTTACGACATTCAGGCGAGAAACGGTTAAATTAGGGAAGTCACAGATTAATAAAGGAACGTAAATTGCTTTCAGGACTTGCTCTTGTGTCATTTATATCATTAAAATTGTAGTGTTAGACTAATCCAGATATATATCTGAAAGGTCCAAGTATTCCGAAAGTAGAGATTCTCCCGTAACCTAGATCTACACTTTTAGAGATAGACTTTAGAATTGAGGCGTACCAGCTGAAAGCTAATAATTCTATATTTGCTTAACCCTGGTCTTACTGAATCCGGATACGCCCTGCCTTTACAAACAGTGTAGATCCAGATAAGTTGTTCTGAAGAAGCCACCTGATCTGAATCTGCACTATGTGTCATTCAGTTTGTGAATTTATACCAGCAATGTGGATCAAATAATCTGATTGGCTAACAATTAGAAGTAGGCGTGGTCTCAGCATGACAATGGGTTAACTACTCGAATTGAAATTCAATACGTAGACATACCTATATAATTTTGACCCCCTTAAACCCTTTTTTTATAAAGTAAAACTGGGGATTACAGGAGTATACATTATTTTACTTATTTCTGCTCAAAAACATAGATTGTGGGTACTCGCCACCACAATCTATGTTTTGAGCAGAAATATGAAACCTATCAGAGTTTTTATCTGAAAACTTTCAATTTTTGGTGGTGAACTTTTCAATATATTGAAGAGACGTGTTTTTCGTAATGTTATAAAAACTATCACCAGACCAGACAGAATGTAACTAATTGTTAATCTTTTCCACCCTGATTTTATGAAATGGACTTTTCCATCCTTAAAACTGGTCATGGCCATTGTTGCAAATAGGGATGTCAGTCAAATATCAAACCAGAATGGCAAGCAGTGTAGTTCCTGATGAGACGGCTCATGATGAATCATATCATGATCTACACTTTGCACAGGTATCTGGTTTGGTCTGCAGGGCTGAAAGGGGTTAAACATTAGGATAAATAACAAAAGGAATGAAAGCGTCCAAATAGTTTGGGTAATAACGGCAGTCCACATTGATAAGCGTATTCGACCAGTCGTGTGTGATTCTTCTTTACGCAAGCGTTAATATTTTGCTTTGGCACCTTGTGGAAGAAGAGTCGTGACGTGAGATATTCAGTCTTGTCATGTGCGCTCAATGAAGCGCAGGCTGATCTGAGTCTTTGCTCGACATTATGTGTGAAGCTTATGATAAAAGACTTTTCCAGGCGGACAGCAAATACGCTTTTCTGTCATCAGATGTATTTGCAAACCTTAACGCCTCATAAATACCCTGTCCAGACAGCGTGCAAGAACGTGTTCACCTCGCGTCATTACGAAACACGACTATTCAAATAAATTGAAAATTTCACCACCAAAAAAATTAAAATTTTCAGATAAAAAAACTCTGATATTTTTCTTATTTCTGCTCAAAAAACGTAGATTGTGGGTACTCGTTAGAACCGCCTCGCGGTTCTAACGAGTACTCACAATCTATGTTTAGAGCAGAAATAAGAAAAAAAATGTATACCCCTGTTAACCCCACTTTTGGTATATAAAAGTGGGGTTAAATGAGATCAAAATTAAATAGGTATGTTTTCATGATGGTATGATCCCAGCTCAGAGAAAAAGTTACCGGCTGCTTGGATCAGAATGCGCATGTTGTTCATCGATATGTTTTAACTTATCTATCTTAATATCTCTTTGTGTTAAAACAGGAAACCATAATCAATTGTTAGAAGCAGTCTGATCAAAGTTTATACTGTTTGCTTCTTAGCTGGAATGGATGAGCTGTAATAGGTCTTCAAGATCATGTTATAAAACTGTTTTCGTGCTCAACTCAGCTGAGCATGAAATTTTCTTTACGAATAATTATTATTAGCAGAGACATTTTCATGCTCAAGATAGAATTTGCAATTGTTAGTAATTTGATATTTATTAGCAGAACAAATTTCATGTTCAGCTGAGTTGAGCACGAAAATTTTTTTATAAACCTGGGGCTAGGTGCAGTTGTGGTCTGGTTGGCTTTCCGCGGTACGCCCAATATCTTATTGTACTTTATATGGGCCGCTTCAAGCGAAAAGTGCGTTCGAGCATGCGCAAAATGTACGGATTCACATCATCCTACTCATGCGCAAAGTCTCATCTAGACATTTGCTCGTCATTGAAACAGTTTATAGTATCCAATGATTCTTTTTACGGACAGCGAAATACCTGGTCAGACTGCGCGTATGCACAAGCTTATCTGGGCCTTCGCTATCCTCATATGCCTGAAAACACGTTTTCGCATAGCAAGGCCTATACATAGATATCTACAATCTATTTTATGAGTCGCAATATGAAGAAATGCCTAAATTCTCGGACTCCTTAACTCTTTACCTTATTTGTTCCAACAGCCTTCTGGTTGACATATCTAAGAGTATACCTTGATCAGACGACGCGTTCTGTTGCGTCTGATCTGCGCCTACACTGTTTGCTTTGGACTGCCAGTTCAAGTACTGAGCGCTAATATGGTGAGACATGTGTGCCCAGCAAAAACTCAGACCAGACTGCGTGTTGCACACCGACCGATTTGGGCACTTTTATTCAGAGTGCGTGCCTGTCAGACTAAACTTTCGGCTTATACATTATGGCGTATGTGTCTCAGATTATTCTGTACATTGCGCACCATCTGAGCAGGGCATTTTGTTTTCACTAATTTATCCTACAGTGTCTAATGAATCTGAAAGCGGACAGCGAATGCCCTGATAAGACTGTTCACAGTGTAGTGTCGGCCTCGGTGGCACTGTTAGATGTGCGTCCGACTACCGATCAGGAGGTTGTGGGTTCGACTCCCGCCGGATTGGCAACATTCTTTCGTGGAGATTGATCATGAACTATTTTCTAAGGTCATTCTCTCCCTTCCGCTGATTCAAGAAGGGCAGTTGCCAGTTTCTGGCGAAAGAATGACACAATACTGATTAACCACTTAGAGGAATAAATCTGCCCAGTATAAATGTGGTCAGGTAAACTGACCGCGCTCGATATGACCTAAATGGGTTGACTGGGCCGTAAAACCTCAACAAACAAACAGTGTAGTGTAGACGGAGCGGCTCATAACTTCACTTCTAAATGTAAAAGCATGATATATTTATTCTTTAGTGATACCGTATAAATACACCCATATATGGACCCTCTCATGCGAAAACGTGTCTTCGGACATATGCGGACAGCAAATGCCATGATCAGCCTGCGCATTCGCGCAGTCTGATCAGAGCCTTTGCTGTCCACGAACAGTATCATTGAATATTATAAAATGTTTCGATGTTGAGCAAATGCCCGGCTGAGATTTTGTGCATCTGCCGGATGCTGTTATCCGCACTTTTTGCGCATGCTCGAAGGCCTTTTTTTCGCTTGATGCAGTCCGTATGTGAGCACGGATCAAGATCTATTTATATGTTTTATTGATTATTAAATGATTTTGAAATGTGTTGTTTTAGTCGTAATTCATGTCATTGCCATGTCCTATGAAGTTAAATTGCCTAAGTATATAAAATTGATAAATGAAGATACAATTTATTCCTTCGTGAATCAAGTCTCTTCGAGGAGAATAACATCTACTCACTAACTTTAGAGCAAACAAGAAGCATCTTCATGATCTTCGAAAAAGAAGATAAGCGAAGAAGAATGGTAGATAATTTTTTGAAATTTGGTAGATGCAGTGGCTGATAATGTAGGATAAGAACACAAGAATGACTTAGAATAGGTAGCATGAACTACCCACATAATGGTGCATCTAAACAACATACCCTTGACAACCTACAAAGCCACCAGCTTAATTCCAAGTATTCACGTTTAACAGAGATAAATGAAAAGAAATGTACTTTGTTTTAGCTCTTTGAAATCTCATTTCATGCCACAGCATTATTTAATCACTCCAAATGTTAATTCGCTAAGGTTTTTAAAAAGCGACCCTTGTTTCTTTTTGAAAAGCTAACCTTGCTTATCTTTTCTTGCGAAAGTATTTTCGCGCAATCTACATTATTAAATCTTACAAATTGTTATTGGTAACAGAGAAGGTTTTCTTTGATTTTCAAAACTTGATTTTTGCGTGAATTTTGAGATCATATTGTAAAGGTTTTTTTAAAATGCATACAGTGAAAGTTGAATTTGGTAACATGATTGATAACAATAACCGTTTTATGAGATTTGTCATCGATTCAATGCGCGTATTCTTCCCTACTGATATTACTTTCATAGGTCAGCGAATGATTTTAACTGACTTCCGTCGAATAAGACGAGTTTATAATTGACCATTCGGATGAGCCAGCCTCGGTGACTCAGTTGGATGCGCATCTGACTGGTGATCAGAAGGTTGCGGGTTTGACCCCCATCGCGTAGGCAACATTCTTTCGTGGAGATCTGATTATGAAATATTTTCTTCGGTCATTCTCTCCCTTCAGCTGATTCAAGAAGGGCAGTTGTCAGTTTCTGGTGAAAGAATGTGCACAATACTGGTTAATCGCTTTCAGCCTGCCCAGTAAACGTCTGGTTAGGTAAATTGACCGCGCTCGACATGACGCCATTGGGCTGACTGGACCGTAAAACCTCGACAGAAAAAAAATCGGATCATGCAACATAGATTGCCAGGGCTAGGTTCAGTGAAGCAGAGTTTCGCGAACTTTTTTTTTATCTTCTAAACTGTTTTATTGTTAACCCGTCTCGCCTGACCTCCAATACGCGTATACATTATTGTCGTTGATGAAACTAGATATTCTTTCGAATAAACTGCATGCTTCGTAGAACACTCTTGACTTTCGAAAAGTTCTTTATAATTGCCTTTTAAGTCCGTCTTGTCATCTGTACGTTTGTCTTTCCGTCTGTCCGTCTGTCTATCTGTCCGTGGTCAGTTAGCGACGACAGCCATAACGCTTTAAACGTTTGGAATATTTTGATTTTTTTTGGCACACTGATAGACACCAGCTTGATCTTGCCAATACGCTTACCTAATGCAGCTTTCTTTGACGCCGAAGCAAACAAATGGCGGGAAATCACCGTAGGTCTTGAACCATATACGCTGTTCTGATAAAAGTTTGAAAACACATTAATATTGACCAGATCCAGACAAAGGAATCGTCAAATGCCACTATTCCTAGCCGAGGAAATGCTGAGGCCAATATGTGACAGTTAGCGGAAAGACCCATAGCGAAAATACCCATAACTCTTGAAACCTGTGGAATACTTCGATAATTTTTCGCATACACATTAATACAGACATGATGTAGCCAATGAACATGCTAAATGCCAATTTTCACTGACTGAAGCACAGCCGAGACCAAAAATATGGAAAAATCCATAGGTCTTCAGTAATAAGAAATAGCTCCATAAAATGTTGTATACACATTCATATTGACATGATCTAGCCACAGGAATCGCTAAAGATTCAGGGCTAAGAAGAGGCACAGCGAAAATGAGGCGGGTCGTGAACCTTAGCGATAGTTGTTTACATCAATAATTTTTAATTTTATATAGGATCGAATAAATTATATCAATGCACTAAACGTTTCCATTTTTGTTACAAACAAGCCTGGAATCCACATAATTTTTATTCGCATAGGCCGCCATTCAGGTGGCACCAAAACACAACTCAAGGTAAAGTTCACGAATACTTGGTAACGTCCGTCGAATACTGTCACAACAGAACGAAATGTTTTTTGCCTAACTTAACATCAGTTCTGATATAAAAACATTTTATTACAAAATATTTCTTCCCTGCGTGTGTTGGAAACATATTTAAACGCTTAACATGATGGATAAAATGTTTAGCAGACGACATGTTGAAATAGCTTTCTTATTTATCCCTAAACAAAAGGTTTAACATTTCATATAAACAATCTCCAAAGAAGAAAATTTGCATGAAGTGTCAGACCGCGTTTTCGGGCAACAAATAAGAAAATATATGATCAATGTATCGTCTGCTGAATTTGCCTAGAGAGTGGTAATTGGTAAAAGCCTATCATTATGAATAGCGTATAATTAGGAGGATTAATGTAAAATAGGGTGAATACAGTACAGCTCGTAAATAACACCATAAACGGATTTCTGTAAATGCAATTTTCTGGTAAAATATACTTCACTTATAAATCGGCCGCTGGCTTACAAAAACGCCCTTAGGATATATACGAATGGCGAAGCCCCAGACCAATTTGCTCAGCCAGGCGTCAGGTCAAGATCATCGCTATTAGTCCTATATCTTCAACAAAGTTCCAATATTGTGTAGTCGAACAGAGAAGATCCTGACCAGACTGCGCGGATGCGCAGGCTGGTCTGGATCTTCGCTGTTCGCATATGTTCTAAGGTCCATTTTTTCAGCCGCCGGCCCAAATATAAATGCGACACATCATGACATAGGATTCAACATGAGAAAAGGTACCTTATGTGCCATAAACCTATACAAGTTTTGTTCAGGCCAAGAGCTAATACGGTATCCTATGATATGTACTGCAGACTGATCAAGTACTATGCTGATAGGTATATGAATAATAATGTATCGAAGACGAACAGCGAAAGCTTAAATCAGTCTACTTAATTGCTTAGGCTGGTCTGTGTCTTCACTTCACGCCCATTGACAATCTTCCGTCGCATGTCATGTCTTTGGAGTATATGGGGATATTTGATGACCAGATTAGTCTGCTAATCGGCATAGATTTTGCATTTCATGGATATATTAAAGATTATCTCACTAGTGACTTCTGGTAATGACAGCAAATGTCCTGATAATTCTGTGCAGATGCTCCGGCTAAACTAGATCTTTTCCTTCACATATAAGCCCCAAAGGGGTCATGTGCAGACAGTGAGGGCCCAGATTAGACTGTAGTCTGATCAAGACCGTTAAAGATCAAGACCCATAAAGATCAAGACCCATGAAGATAATCATTGGATACTATAGAATGTTTCAATGAAGAGCAAATACCCGGATCAGACTTTGCGCATGTGCAGGGTGATGTGAATCCTCACAAACCCGAATGCACTTTTTCGCTTGTCGCGGCACACATGCCACAAAACTTCCTTTAAGCGTGATTTGCCCAAAAGGAATTCATTGCAATGAATAACAATAAAAGCCTCATACATTATATGTCTGGCAAGAATAAATTGAACATATAAAAAGACCTATGGCAGAGGCAGATCATTACGAAAACACGCCTATTCAAATATATAGAAAATTTCACCTCCAAAAACTGAAAATTTTCAGATAAAAAACTCTGATATTTTTCATATTTCTGCTCAAAACATAGATTGTGGGTACTCGTTAGAACCGCCTCGGCGAGGCGGTTCTAACGAGTACCCACAATCTATGTTTTGAGCAGAAATAAGAAAAATAATGTATACCCCTGCAAACCCCAGTTTTACTATATAAAAGTGGGGTTAAAGGGGGTCAAAATTATATAGGCATGTTTTCGTGATGTTATCCTTGATTTTTGGTTAGGTATAATTAGCAGAAGATGTGGGTGACGTTTTTACTTGTTTTTAAACCATTTCTCTATACAAGAGGTGTTCAAAGTACCACGAAATTCTCTTTATTTAGTCCGAATTACAGTAAAACGTCAGTGACTCGAACACTCGCTATGGTTAACTCTCAGTGACTCAAACTACCATCGTCTAGAACAAATTTCCATGGTCCCAAAGATGTTCGAGCCGTTGATGTTTGCCTATATACAATATTACATAGTTAAAAGTTGTGTTATCCTACACTATAATGGATACACGAAACGCACTTGACCTATATGCATGCTAACCAAAACTTGTATATGTTTGCAAACTGGTGGCGAAGTATTTCATTTATATCTTTGAATCTTAAATTGAGCTATGCTAAACTGGAAGGGTCCTAAGAAATACGTAGACAGCGACCACAAACACTCTGAATACGGACACCGCTCCTAGGCTCCTAGCTAATAGACAGCCAAGGGTTAGACATAATATGTTAGTAATAGCACAGATATTTCGCAGAAATACAGGCTGATCTGGGTCTATATTCGCAACATTCAATGCCAGGATTGTAGCTGTGCTTAATTTATATTAAACTGAAATCCAGATGCTTAGCTTTCACTAGATGATGAACATGATAGGCTATTTTAACGTTTAACATTTTAACGTTTGTGAACCCCGAATGGCTTCTTGAAGACATTAAAATAGTCTATTGTTTTGCATTATCTAGTGCAAAATAAAAATCTGGGCCCAGTTGTTCAAAGCGTCCTTAGCTCGTTAAGAGTCAATTCGTTAACTGTTTTAGCGGATTCATTATACAATATTCCGATATTTTTTGCTGAAAAAATGTGAGTAGCTTTTGAAAAGCTACTCACATTTTTTCAGCAAAAAATTTCAGCATATTTGCGAATCACTTGATGTAAATTTTAACGAATCGTTAACTAACGATGTCGTTAGCATTGAACAACTGGGTCCAGTATTTCAATTCTTATATTTGTATATCTTCTCAATCATGCATTTTTTGATAATATTCTACCTAACAGGAGATACGAGATGTTCCTTAATACCGGGAGTTAAAGTTTGCTTAAAGTCAGATTTGGAATAGCAGAAGCTGGAACTTGCACGCAATGTCAAGGCAATACGCGTGCGTCATCATTATAACCAGTAAACAAAGAACGTTATTTGCTGAGCTCAGGAGAACGATTCTTTGTCTCCGCCTTTTGCTGGCCTTGAAAAGAACGCCTGACATTGTTTTTCATCGAGAAATGATACAAATCAGAGTGTAATGCTTAATTTAAGGAGACAACACTAAATCTGTAAATATTTTAAAACGTTTCATTTGTTTTCCTTGAGAAATTATTCTCGATAAAATGATTTTAGACGGAGATGTTGGCAAGAGTCTATAATTTACAACATTTTCATTAATCCTTTATTTTGTTTCTTGAAAGGGTACACGCGCAGCTGCCTGTAATGGAAATGCGTTTATTTACAAACATAATAAAGGCAGATTAATAATTTCTTTGAAACGTTATTCATTAATTCTTAGGATGAACTTTTTGGGCCACAACGTCAGAAAACGGCCCTCCGGACAGGTGCGGTTCCAAATCAGCCTGCACATTGGCGAAACCTGATCAGAATCTTCACTGGGCGCGTTTTGCTTAGCCAATGATGCTGCCACGAAAACATGCTTATATAATGTTGACCCCCTTAAACCCCACATTTATATAGTAAACCTGGAGTTTACAAGGGTATGCATTATTTTTCTAATTTCTGCTCAAAAACATAGATTGTGGGTACTCGTTAGAACCGCCTCGCTAAGGCTGTTCTAACGAGTACCCACAATCTATGTTTTGAGCAGAAATATGAAAAATATTAGAATTTTTTATCTGAAAATTTTCCTTGTTTTGGTTGTAAAATATTCAATATATTCGAATAGAAGTGTTTTCGTAATGAGATAATGAATACTCTTATAAGAATGCGCAGGTTCTTGTGAGCCTTCGTTATCCGCACATGTCAGAAGGTATAGTACGTTTTCTCTTGTTTTTGTCTCATTTATTGGCACAAAAAGCGAAGGACTGTCGTTTACATCACGAAAACATGCCTATATAATTTTGACCCCCTTAAACCCCACTTTTATATAGTAAAACTGGGGTTTACAGGGGTATATATTATTTTTCTTATTTCTGCTCATAACATAGATAATGACGCTATTCATCAAAGACTCGTAGAGTATTTTGTGCTTCTCATATTTGCTGTCTAGAGAAATAGCGCATTAGAGAACAGCAAGGAATCTGTCTATCGTTTTCCCGTGCTTCGTTGTGAAATGGTCCTTTTTGGTTGTTGTTCACATTCCGCTATTTTTAAAACTATGTATAAGGTTTGTTTGAGGATTGCTTAGATGAGATGGGACTGGTGTGTTTGAGGATTGCTTAGATGAGATGGGACTGGTTTTCCGGAACCTGCTGGATTGACTCGGGAAGCTTGAAGTGTCGGCTGTTCTTGGTTTTGTGGCGAGGCGGTTCTAACGAGTACCCACAATCTATGTTTTGAGCAGAAATATGAAAAATGTAAAAAAAAATTTATCTGAAAATTTTCATTTTTTTAGTGGTAAAATTTTCAATGTATTTGAATAGGCGTGTTTTCGTAATGTATATGAGTAATGAAGGTTGCAATAACCCAAGATGATCTCTGAGACAGAGCTTCAACCTCGTCGGTGTTATGGAGTACATACTTAATTTATTTTTAGTCCATTTTTTTCTGCACAGTTAATATCTTTGATATAATTTCCCTGCTTTTCCTCAAATAACAAATATTTACTATGTTAGGCCTACATGTACTTGTAACAAAGACATTGATATAGTTATATAATTAAATTTTCGAACGCTCTAGACACAATAATGTACTATACGAAAACACTGAATGTGCCTATCTGTTTATAGTTAGGGGAGACCATTACTTTCAAGGGCAATTATGATGACTGAATATAGAAATCCCCTGTTAGCCTGCATATGTATAATACCACGCGAGCTGGTAAAACAGATTCTAAAAGAAACGACTCTTGAGAGCCACATACTCTTCCACAAAACCAAGAACAAAACCAAGCTTCCCGAGTCAATCCAGCAGGTTCCGGAAAACCAGTCCCATCTCATCTAAGCAATCCTCAAACACACCAGTCCCATCTCATCTAAGCAATCCTCAAACAAACCTTATACATAGTTTTAAAAATAGCGGAATGTGAACAACAACCAAAAAGGACCATTTCACAACGAAGCACGGGAAGACGATAGACAGATTCCTTGCTGTTCTCTAATGCGCTATTTCTCTAAACAGCAAATATGAGAAGCACAAAATACTCTACGAGTCTTTGATGAATAGCGTCATTATTCACTTGTGACATCATCAGGGTTAGGCTTACATTACTCATTCAAAAATTCTAAATGCGTCAAACAACGTTGAAAATACAACACAAAAATAATTTGTCAACTACTGACTGTCGCCAGGAAAGTTTGAAGAAATGTGGTACATTTTATACAATAAGCTGAATTGCATGGCCACAAAAAACGGTGACGAAGACTATAGTTCCAAATTGACCTGTACATCTACATATTAATTAGGGTATGTTTTTCATATGATCTTTATGTTATCTAGCAGTGTAGAACCTGATCAGACTCTTCATATACATGGGCCGATTTGGACATACACTCGTCTTATAAGTCGTGGGCAATTTTTGTGTGTGTGTGTGTGCTCACGTTTTTGGCTTCAACTTTATCAAAGTTTGTAAGTCGTTTGCAACCTTTGTTATTAACTCGATTTCGTATTCAGATTTCATTAAATACAATGCTTTTCTTTTCTATGGGAGATTAGATTAATTTAAATGTACTTAATACTTTGTCCTGGTGGAAATTCCAATTTTTCTTCTGTATCTTTTCTCGTTATTTCACACATTTAGGTCATTTGTACAGCGAAATCCAGAGGAAAATTGCCGTTGTATTAAGATGAAAGTTTCTGATTGCTTCCTATGACCTGACAGAAATCACGCCCATTAGAATACAAAACGGTCATCAAGCAAAGGAACACGCTGCAGATTTTTAGCATTGTTTTATCGACATGCACTAAATAAACCACATTTACAAGTAATAACTGGCTGTAAATTGCTACTCAATGTCTGTAGGCAGGTGTCTGATTTTTCAGGTTTTACAAACCAAACTAGTGTCGTGTGTGTGTGTGTGTGTGTGTGTGTGTGTGCTTTGGAAGCTGTTCCAGAAAATAGTTTTTTGCAGTTATTATTTGTGCGCCCCGGCTGTTTCATACGTGGCGTTTGTTTGAAGATTATTTGGTCCTCATCTCTACCTGTTGTTGACACATGAAGACGGCTCTGCCTCGTGATTGTGGCATTCATCAACGTACTTATATAATTCTGACCCCGTTAAACCCTATTTTTTTATATAGTAAAACTGAGGTTTACAGGGGTATACATTATTTTCCTAGGTAACTTAGGGGTAATTTTTGGTACGGGTGTGCGAGCCAGTATTTCAAAACCTACCCCATTCATATACCTGGCCTTCGAAAAATCAGACTCATTCATATACTTGATCATCCAAAATGTTGACCTATTCATATACTGCCCTTTGATTTGTTGTACCCATTTTTTGCTGGTTATTACACAAATATCACAGTCAATTCATGTAATACCAAGAGGAGAAGCAGCCTCGAAAAATCTCTGAGCGACAAATATGTGCATATACCAGGATGTCAGAAAAATGGGGCCTTTTACATAGGATTCTAGAAAAATCGGGCCATTCATGTACTTTTTGTTGAAAAAAGGGGGCAAATCATATACCTGACAGCGCTGAGAAAGGGGGCTATTCGGCACGCACATCCGTACTATGCCATATGTAGGATGTTAGCCCCCCGAGGTTGGCTCTTTATCTTGGTAAATTCACTACTCTTCCTCTTGGTGTCACCAGTAGGCTATGGCCTGTGATTGTGGTACTTTCTTCGTTACTGTTGTAAGTGCTAAGAGAAAAATCTTTAGAACAAAACAAACACTTAAAGATCAAGAGATCCATTCGATGATACGTTTTTTTCTGAACTTGTAATCCTTGAGTTAATAACCAGATTTGTATAGATTCACAAAGGTAACAGAAGAAATCTTCCGAATTTGGAAGACGATGCAATTTAAAGAGGGGTATCTGCACGCTGCAGTGTCAATATCGCAGAGTAACGTCAAACATCGCAAAGAGCCTTTTAGCTTCTATCAGTTCTCAGACTAAAAGTAATGTAAATATTGGAAATACCCCGTAAATGACACTCACGGACAACAGCTCTCCTCAGCATAGAAATACGAGTAGGTGTGAATTAAATGCACGAAAATTCACAGTTTTATAAACCATGGACACGGCCAATTTTTCCAATATCGAAAAATTCATTTGGCACTGGAAAGAATATATCCGGGGAAATTAGGCGGGTCAAGATATAATATTGCTAGTTACAAGACTTATAAGTTTACTGAACTCAACATTGGTCAATACGTCTGACGTAAATTAAATCCAGGTTTGCTCAACCTCGAGGTTATTAAATAATGTTCGACAAAACCACTAAACGTACGCACGGCAAATCAACTGGAACAATCTGATACTCATTGCGAACACACGTCTATTCAAATATATTGAAAGTTTTAGAGACAATTTGCATGAGAAGTCTGATCCTATTTTCTGGAAAAAAATAAGACAAGAGGCCCATGGGTCTCCATTGAAATTTTACAAAAAAAAAAAAAAAGAAAATTTTCAGATAAAAAGCCTGATATTTTTCCTATTTCTGCTCAAAACATAGATCGTGGGTACTCGTTAGAACCGCCTCTGCCCACAATCATTTTTTTTAGCAAAATAAGAACAATAATGTATACCCTTGGTAACCCATGTTTGACTATAAAAAAAGTGGTGTTTAGGTAAATCAAAATTATGTAGGCGTGTTTTCGTTATACTTGCAAAGACCGAATTTTACTAGTACTATTATTATTACTATTATTATTATTATTATTATTATTATTAATGTATATCTGTTGTATTATACTGCTCTTCTAGTACCCATCATTCATGTATTAAAATTGCCAAAATTGTTTCAGGAGATGATTCATATAAGTTTTGTATGTATATGTGAAGAGTTTCAAAACCGAATATTCACAACAACTCGTCCTAATGAGTTCTGTTTCATATACTTTTTTAAGATTTAGCACTTTGTAGGCTACAAATTAATGATAGTTGTCTTATTTTTCATGAACATAAATAGGACTCTCAATAAAACTGAGACTCCAAATTTCTATTTGTAACGTGTTCTTTGTTTCCAAAAAAACAACCTTTTACATTTTTATTTTGATATTTTTCCGAGCTGACTATTTAATTTTAATTTACTATCAATACCTACTTTTGTGACAAAACAAGTAAATAGTTTTAAATGTTGTCTGATTTCATTGATGGTCAGCTTGTTAAAATCCTTTGCTAATCTGTGATGCAACAGTAAACGACCCATTTGGAAGCTGTTCCTATCTTGATTGCATGTCGGTTACCGCTACTGTGTCATTGTGGCTCATGTAATTTGAAGCTATATCAGAATTAGGGTGAGGTTTCGCGTGAGACCTGGCTTGAGCTTCCCTCCTTTCCCCTCCCACCCCTCCCCTCAAGTAGCTGTCCTATCGAACGTTGGAAGGCGATTCCTTTGTTGCAGTTAGTTCTGTTTGTGCGTCTGTGGTAAAATATTTGGAGTTTGTTTTGTCATAATTTATTCCTCACCTTCCTTCTTTTTGTGCCTCGGGAGAGCTGGATCTGTGATTGTTGTATTTCATGTCTATCTTCACTTATATTTTTGCCAATATGTGTTCTCATCTCTTCTTATTTCATGACTTTCGAAGGCTGTGTTTCTGATTATGGACTTTCCTGGATAGCTGAATTTATATTGTAAATGAAAACGTCACTCTGTAACATAATGCTCTTGCAAGACAATAATGTCAGTTATTCGAAGAATAGAGCATTTTTACTATTCTAGAAACAATCAGATGTGAATAAAATGCAACAGTTTTACAAAATTAAATATGCAAAAAGGGGTAAGACAAAAGTCCAGTGAATGTCACAACTACAAACCGCAGCACTTCCCAGACACCAAGAGGAAGAGAAGAGGAAACCGACAAATCCAAACAAGCACAAATGGAACAAACGTACGAAAAGCACTAAGATTAGCTCTCTCTTCCCAAAGCGAGGTAATCGCAAAGCTAAAAGGACTGAAAAACACAAGAACAAAATGACACAAGGTAAGACATAAAACAAATCGCCTCGTAGAATAAACCACAAAGCAACAAAGAGTAAGACTAACACCGGGACCACCACCTTAGAACGGTCAGTACAGTAAACCACCGGGAAGTTACATTTTTCATTTTGCATTTTGTGTCATGCATTTACTAACTATTCTGTTATAATGTAAAATTCAATTCTTACATATGTCCAAAATTATACAAATTTAAGAGACGCAGACCGGAAATGACACAGCCACAAAGCACAGCGATTCCGAGACACCAAATGAAGAAATGATTAGCTAAAGTGATGACAAGACGCGATGACACATTTGCACTAACTGACATATGATTAACAGAGGAACAGCTTAATTGTATTTGTCTGTCTTTCCCTTTAGTGTTGAGCGCCTGATGTGAATTGATTTCATCAGTTCCTGAGTTCACTTGTTTACTTTGGAACAACCTGCAGAAAGAAAATAAAACACACACACACACACACACACTTGTGTTAATCAATGACAAAAATTCCGCCACATATGAAAGCACCGATCCACGATCAAAGAAGAACAAAAACAGAGGATACGCCTTGGAAAGTTCAACAGAAAATATACCGACGGAAAGTAGTGTGTAAACCAGTTAAAAACTGTTCTTTGTTCTGATTGTTTTATTGTATTTGTCTGTCTCTCTCTTTGGCGTTGGGGACTTGATGTGGCTCTGACTGTAACAGTTTCTGACTGTAACAGTTTCTAAGTTTACTTCTTTACTTTACTCGCGCGAATCCGCACCTGTACCATTGATGCATTTATTCGTATCTTCTTATTTGTTTTGTCAGCGGATTGACTCAACCTATTAGTTTTGTGCAAAGCCTCGTATCACTACCAGTAATTGTTTACTCAAGGATTGTATGACATTTACATCATCAGATTAAAACCATTAAATTTAAACATGAGCCAGAGACAAAATTGTCATTGTATAGAAATGAAAATGTGATTATAAATGCAAAATATACTTTCTTGATTGGAAGATTTGTTAGAAAGTGTTTGAAAAGCTCTTAGGTAGAGCCTTCAGATTGGGTTTGTGTATATCATTCGAAACCCCTTTTAGAAAGCATGTAGCATTTGACTGTAAATGTTTCCGACTCTTTCTTTGGTACTCAAAATATTCAAAAAGGAAGACGATGGTCAGTCTCTTACATAAATATCTGAAATACAAATTTTTACCCATTAGTTAAGAACAGCTACATGGCATTGGTCGTTCCAAGGCGGTGCTAATTTCAGTTCCTTTTCGTTTTTCCCTATTTTCGTTTATTGTTTATTAGTTCTGTTTTCGATAAAGTTCAGTTTTATTGTTTAATTCCGCTATTAAGGTCACTCAAATTAAGACGTCCGCTATTAAGGATAGCTTTTGCCAGTCCTGAATGCTTTCTTCCTTTTCATTTGGTATTCATTTTTAAGACCGAACCGCTAAAAGGACCAGTTTTAAGCAGCCCCAAAGGTCGTCTTAAAAGCGGAAATTTACCGTAATTAATCTTTGTCTGGTATCATGGGAGGGCTGCTCTCTTGAGTTATGGTCTTTTCTGCCCCTCCATCTTTACTGTTTACAAAGAAACGTCAAGAATCTAAAAGCACAGCCTTCACAACACATGCATACAGCATTAAACATCCTTTCGAAACGTTTTTAAAAATGAAAAAAATAAACAAAAGCAAACCACACAGTTGAAAATCAGTGCTGCCATCCAGGTTTTGCTTAAATAAGGCAACCATTACCACAAAATTTGTAATTTTACCCTTTCGCCCCTGATTTTATGTAATGATCTTTTCAGTCCCTGAATTTCGACACATTCTTTATTGCAAATAGGGGTTTCAGTTTAAAAGGCGATAACAGATTGACAAACAGTGCAGATCCTGCTGAGATGCACTGTTTGTAAAGGTATTTTATTGGTCTACAGGGATGAAAGGGCTAACTCACCGAAAACATGAACGTTCTGCTGAAATGATCTCTGAAATAGGAACAATTACCTATTAGTTAAGGTGATAGAAAAAAGAAAAGGGACGTTCGCAAAAGGAAATTGGTATCTTCTCTCTCTTTAACGTCAACTTCACTTCACCACATACAGGATGTACTGTCGATGAAACATGTGACAACTTGACAGCCAACAATAAATATACGTTAACTTCTATTAGTTTCTTCATTATTTGATGAACGACGAATCGCTTTCAAATATAATGAAACTGTGATTACTTTAATGTGTTCCAAATGTTGCGTCTAGACCAATGAGAACCGCATCAGATGACAAGGGACCGTAAGGTTATGTTTTCAAGCAGACAGAAAAGGGACAGCTTAGGTTTACACGAGAAAATTGACCGTGATTTCTGTTTTACCACCTTTAATACCATAAGGTGATATCTACGGCCATCGCACACCACAGGTGGCAGATAACGTACACAAAACAATTTTACCACGACCGAAAATATATACAAATAATTTTTGCAAGTAGATTAGACATTGTTTAATATTGAAGCATTGTACAGCAATTCAAAATGAGTCACACCTTAGCAAAACCTATGCATTCTGCACGATACATTTTTTTTATATTACGACTAGCAACTATATACAGTATGCAAATATAGTTAGATGAACCTGACTTTTAATGCTCATATACTCTATATCGCAATTAAATACCCTCCCCCACCCACCCCTAAAATCGATTATCATCTGAGTTTAAAATTTCACTGTATGTTCTAATTCTTTTGACACATCTATCAAAAAGCCTGCGTTATTATTTTTAGTCTTGCAATGTTCCTAACAAGTGTTCTGCTTCCAGATCAATTTAGCAAATGAGACTTTGCTCCCTCCCCCCTCCCCCCCCCCCGACCACCCGTCCCACTCCCAGTTAATTTGAATCATCCTAAAGTACCCTCTATAGATTATTCACGGTCTATGGGGAATCACCGATGCAATTTTAGCCTCTTCAAGGGTTGACCTCTTTTTCTGGCCATACATGTGTGCCTTTCATCCTTTAGAAGGAGGAATTTGCAAGGTTGCGTTTGGGGTAAATCATTGTGTTGACTAAAAATAGACAATTTCAGATATTCTGAAAAAAAACATCAATTTTGGGTAAAAAGTTGTTTTTCAGAAATTCCCATTTTTCTCAGAATCTTCTAGGCTGACATTAACATTTGGAAGCTAAATATATTGCTAACATGTTGAGCTTATTGAAATGGGTTTTCAAATAGCAGTATTGCCCGGAGAATAATTAAAAAAAAAAAAAAAAAAAAAAAAAAAAAAACAACTGAAGGGTCGCATTTGAATGTAATCAAACGGTAACTGAAACTGGTGACCATTTTATTATTTTGTTGAGTATTATATTTGAACGTATAGGTATGAATTTCATTATTGGGCATCTTATCGATGAGTGACCATTGACAAATCGCTTATAAATAATAAGACTGCATCACGAAAACATGCCTATACAATTTTGACCTCCTTCAACCCCACTTTTATATAGGAAAACTGGGGTTTACAGGGGTACACATTGTATTTCTTATTTCTGCTCAAAAACATTAATTGTGGGTGCTCGTTAGAACCGCCTCGCCGAGGCGGTTCTAACGAGTACCCACAATCTATGTTTTGAGCAGAAATATGAAAAATATCAGAATTTTTGTCTAAAAACGTTCAGTTTTTGGTGGTGAAATTTTCAACATATTTGAATAGGCGTGTTTTCATAATGTGATACTAAGATTATCAGTGATTCGCCGGTGTATACACTTTGACAAAATCACAAACATAAAATTCACCTTTACCAATTCAAACTTTGTCATATTTACGCTGTAACTGTGAGTTAAATATCTTATTCTATCCTACTTGCTTTTTTATGTGCACTCGTCTCACATCGCCTTTGAGCCCTCAGCACAGTGTTATGATTAATTGGACCAGCATTTTAGAATAAAGGGTGAGATTTTAAGCGAGTAAAACAGTTTAAAATCCGCGCAGAGTCCGTTCCAAGGCGGTTACTCTATCGCAGTTGCGGTTTGGCAAATGGGGTAGGAGATTTCTATGCGGTTTGAACATACTTTTGTAATTTAGAACTCCATTAGACTTAATGGCGGGGTTTCACGGGAGAAAAACAGATCTAAGCCCCGCAGGTGAAAAAGTTAAAACTGTGCATGCTAGTGCTGAAACCATTACATTAATGCTAAGCTGACACATATATTTAGGAAGACTGAAAATGATTACTCAAACAATGAGAAAATGGTCATATCACCCAAAATCACTAGTAAGGCGCATATAGATATCCCAGTCACACACCTGAACAACAAATAAATTAATCAACGATTTCCCTTCCAGGCGTAAAGTAGGAAGTCGGCTGATTCTCACCACCAACAGTTTTGTCTGATAAATTTGATTAAAAGTGTAAGGAAGCGCTCAAAACATCATCAAACGATAACTACGTTACTGTTGCAATCCTCTTTTTGCTGAGTGTTATCAGTGATAACGTGTTAAAATACTACTGTAGGCAAAAATAATACTAGTTTCTAGGAAGAAGCAGTGCAGGCCATTGTTATTACGGTATCTGTGTAAACTCATCCACTCACATTTATTACAGAGGATTATTTAAAATCATGTCGCGGCTACCTATATATATACGTAATGCTGCAGAATATTGCTATTTTTATGCAATGTGTACATAAGCAAAATTTAACACGTAGTCATTTATAAACTGTAAAATTACCCAGCTTGTATACAGAATGTTTTCATTTGCAAAACTTAGGTACAATTTTACAAAAAAATATCGTTTTTATTGCATAACACGGAAGCGTATAAAGCAAAATGACAAATAAGTTAACCCCTCCCCCCCCCCCAACTTAAATATGTCGCATAGTTATTCATTATACTATACTCACCCTTTAGTGAGGCAGCAGTTTAATGCCTATGTACTGTTACTCCAAACAGATAACTTATTTACAAATTGTATGTACACTGTGCTGATCAAATATTAAAATGATACATACGGAACTGATACATACGATACGGAATAGTTCGAATCTAAGTACTAGCCTTCCTTGACATACCAGTGACGCAGGTATTACATCAGGAAAGGCTGTTGGTGCCACCATGTTTTAATTCTGATAAACATTCCACAACGATACTTATATTCTGAGAAAAAAAAAATCACATTTTGAGGACAGTACGTTCAATGTAAGGTACGTATTTGTCTGATATCATTATTAGTAGTTTTGTAATTGTTTTTATAGTGCGCATTATGCTTACATTTCTCAAATAAAATAATCTAGATTGCAACCCCAGGTCTACGAGCTTAGATTTAGCTAGGCATATAAGTGATACGTACGTTACCGCTGGTAACGTTTGTATCACTTTATATAAAGTGATATTTCCGATATTAACAGTAATAATTTGGCAAACAATATATTGAAACATATTTATCAGTTCAATACAATGGGTGTATCATGAAAATGCATCTAATGTACCTTTTTGTTTCACTGATGAGAACAGTTTCTATTATCAGCACATCAGATGCCATCACGAAAACATGCATATATAATTTTGACCCCCTTAAACCCCACTTTTATGTGGTAAAACTGGAGTTTACTTAGGTAAACATTATTTTTCTGATTTCTGCTCAAAAACATAGATTGTGATACTCGTTAGAACCGCCCCGCCGAGGCGGTTCTAACGAGTACCCACAATCTATGTTTTGAGCAGAAATGTGAAGAATATCAGAATTTTTTATCTGAAAATTTTCATTTTTTGGTGGTAAAGTTTTCAATATATTTGAATAGGCATGTTTTCGTAATGCGCTGAGGTACACAGAGTTCAGATGGTATTGCGATATTTCACCATAAGTGTATGTTTACAGAAACATACTTACCTGATCCAAATTGCATCTGTATAGTGAAGTTTAGTGACAGCATTTTGTTTTATAGACTTGAATTATTACTACCCACAATGACTTTGCGGTAACGTATGTATCAGCACCTATGGTATCTGATAAACCCGGCCGAAAATGAAACAAGTTCTCATAGCGTCATAAAACTGTTGACGTTACATCATTAGGTAACATCCACGTTCTGTCGAACTGAATAACGCCATTTTCTTACTTCCGTTCGCATTGAATCACTTTTTGGCGCATTCAAGAAGACAGTACTAACAAACATGTATATAACAACTAAAATCATTAACAGTGTTTGCTTGATATGAAACATTTGTCACTCAGAAGCGTAGATAATTCGGTAAAACATCGTTCCTTTGGAACTTGTTTTCAATAAAAACGAGTTCCAAAGGAACGAGATTTTTACAGAATTACCACGCTCCTTTTGGACAGGTTATTTATGCCAGTCAAACACTGTTAACAATTCTCTGTTTACACTTCAGTATGGCGAAGGCCAGAAAAAAAATTCAGAAGGCATATAGAGAGAGGCAAAAAGCAAAGGGCACTGTTGTGGAACTACATAATATTAGTTTTATGAATATTTCAAATTCCTAAATTAACTTACCTTTATAAGCATGTTTCTTAATTAAGTTCCATGTATTGCTTACTTTTAGTTTTTATTGCCTTAAAGTGAATTCAGATTCAACTACATCTATTTTGACTTTTCTATTCTTAACTTAAGTTTTACTTGACGTCGACATCACTAGACGTTAAGCTTAATGACATCAACGTCGTTGTCAGGGAGAATGACGTTAGAGACAGTAATGAGAGGATAGCAGAAAAGAGCAGCAAAGATAAAATGAACGTTTAGAAGGATAGGATCACTACTATTGCAGTGACTAGTAATACTTAATACTATTAGCATGGACTTACTATTAGCAAGGACTGTGCAGATAGATCTTATAGTATTTGGAATTATTTATTGAATAATCTTAAGGTATATTGTTAAGAGTCATAGAAACGTATGACATTACTGTTTTACCATATATTGTACTATAAATGCGGAAATAGATAATACACCTGGACATTCATTGGTT
This sequence comes from Anodontia alba, assembly GCA_964016985.1. Taxonomy (NCBI): domain Eukaryota; kingdom Metazoa; phylum Mollusca; class Bivalvia; order Lucinida; family Lucinidae; genus Anodontia; species Anodontia alba. The sequence goes on from OZ024828.1 coordinate 98,993,494, forward strand.
CAATCCATGGAGTTCCAAGAAAAAGAAAGAGCTAGGAAACGCATGTATTTTATGTCTGCAGCAGCGCTCAGTAAAAAGAAGCATGCTGCTCGAAATAGTAAGAACAAACTCAGAAACTGACTAAGTAGAATGCGAAAACGACAGTAATATGAAAGAAATAGTGCAGTCGAGGAGACGAGTGGCTACGAGTCTTGTGTTAATAAAAGTAAAAATGATGGAGAGCAGCTGAATAATTCTGGATCAAGTTCTGGGATATGCATTAAGTAGGGCTAAGAGAACAATAAGCTCTCAAGGCTGAGGCTGACAAGTTAAGCGCACGATGAAAGCAAAAAGTAAGTAGTAGTTGCGGTCATGGTACCTAAACCATAATCCAAAGTCATGAATCCGTAAACGAATGACGAATGACGAATGATAATGTTCAGACCAGCAGACATGGACCCTACCCTTCCCCTGCTCCCCACCCCCCCCCCCCCCGCACACACACAGAATAAAGGGTGTAATCAGGCGTCTGCGGATAGTCCAGAGAGTGCCACAATCACAAAACGCAGCCCTTCCCAGACACAAAGAGGAAAAGGAAATCAACAAATCCAAACAAGCACAAATCGAACAAACGTACGAAAAGCACTACGATTAGCTCTCTCTTCCGCAAGCGAGGTAATCGCAATACTAAAAGGACTGAAAAACACAAGAACAAAATGACACCTGGTAAGATATCTAAGCATTACTTGGTAAGCAAGTTTCGCCCACCATGCCCATACGAACGAAGGAAATGTCGGTAGAAGTGTATGCCCGGGACTTGGGAAGTCTACTTATGGCGCGTCATTGGCAAAAACATCGGAAATAATTCTGGAAACTGCCACATTGTAGGAATTGACCAGATCATGATGTCTCCCATAGAACTTCTTAAGTGTTGCTACCAGTTTGGTTTTTAATACCCTGGCTCAACAATTTTGTAGTGAGCACTTTCCCACAAATTAACAAATAAACAAATCGAACACTTATCTGAGAAGGTCAGTCTATCCAAGCCAAATCCAGGACAATTGGCGCCAAAGAAAAAAAAACACTTGCAGATTTTGAGACACTGTAACTGATTCCGAGAATAAAGCAAATAGCTTGACGACAACGGCTTACATAGAAAGTACTGATGCATGAAATTCATGAAGCAAAGAAAGCATCGGAAAAGAAAAAAGTTCAGAGCATTCATAGAATAATTTTCGGGAAATTAGCTAAGAAGTATAGGCGTTTAAAAAGTATTAACATAGGTGTACACGCAAGCAGGCGCGCATCGTCTCATGCAGAGGATAACCTTGTTTATGATCGTGTTTTTTTATGTTTAACATGAAATGTTGTAATGTTACAAACATCCTTTAGCATATACTATTACATACTACTTTGTTCAAAGCCAGTTGGTAACATCTTCATACGATTACAAAGAAACAATGTGAACAAAAATAATTTCTAGCGGCATTTATTTCAATTATATATCAATATTACCATCAGTTTGCATATTGACATCGAGGCAAGCTCATCAACTGAAATTTATGTTATATTTTATTTATATTAGTATTGCCTAGTACTATACATAGGATTCGGTAACATATATTTCCTTGTGACTGATACTTACGTTACATCTCGGTCTGTAGTCTGTAGAAGTTACGAACTATAGACACTCTGTAACTTATGTCCGCTTAGTTGAAAAATGCCAGAACTTCCTCACAAAGAATGAAAAACTGTCAGTGCAGTTCTGATAACATGTGCATACGATATCTTTTGGGGTTTGTCGTGAATGTTTAGAAAATTAAACGTGTTCAAAAATGTAGTATTTGTTCAATTTATGTTGTTTTGGAGAAACTGTTATGTCTGGAAGTTATACGTATTTGACAAAAAAACATAGTTCTCTGTTAAGGAACTTACTTTGATACTTTAAATAATCCAGTTTGTTCATTAAAAGTAATGTTTCTGGATTACATATGTATTTTCTTAGTTCATAAGAGGAGAACAGTAGTAATTTTTAATAGCGTTTTACAGAACAAAGTTCATGGTTGACATTTTGCATGTTTATTCTGATGTTTAATAATTCAATCGAAAGCAATTAATGTTTGCCATGATTTTTATTTATTTATTTATTTTTCATTTTCCAAGAACTTGTATAAGCCTTACTAGTGATTTTGGTTGATATGTACCTTACTACCCAAACTCACGTATTTCGATTGACTGCAATACTACTGTCCGTTCCAGGAAAGTTCCTCTGTTGCGTTTCTTCTTCATTCGGTGGTTCCATATCTATCTTTCTTCCAATAATGCTTAACCCATTTTTGGGACGTAGCATGTGACGTTTTAGAGAACAAAGACCATGTGGCGTTTGGTTCGTCTTTGGAAGTTCCTCCTGGCTATCTTTACATAGTTTCGAATTACACGGTTTAACAGCACAGTATAACTCGTAGTTACCAGAACAAACAAACGAAAAGAAAATAGACAAACAAAGATGAACAAAATTACCGCCTAAGAACGGTCAACAATCAAGTCCTCTTTTCTCCATTTACATGATCAATGATACTGTCAGTAGAAAATAGCAAATAACAGAATCGTCCCTGATCAGACTGTTCCAATGCGCAGACTACACTAGGGCTTAGCAGATCATGTGTGGTATAAGTGTGATTCTCAGGTATATTTCTGATCGTTGATGTTTCTAAGAGCACATATGTTTATAAAAAAAAAGGTAAGAGAAAAGCCCAGGGAGTGCCACAACCACAAACTGCAGCCCCTCCCAGACCCCAAGAGGAAGAGAAAACCGACAAATCCAAACAAGCACAAATCAAACAAACATACGAAAAGCACCAAGATTAGCTCTCTCGTCCCCAAGCGAGGTTATCGCAATACTAAAAGGACTGAAAAACTTAAGAACAAAATGACACACGGAAAGACATACAACAAATCGCCTCGTAGAATAAATCACAAAGCAACAAAGAGTAAGACTAACACCGGAACCACCGCCTTAGAACGGTCAGTAGAGTAAACCACCGGGGGGTTTAAAGCACTTTTACAGCTAGCCAACTTCACCCTGGGTCCCGATGCCACTCTTAATCACAACAAGTAAAACAGAAAGCAAAATGGACAGCTGTTAAGTCTGACATTAAATTGACGACGGGATTTAAACAGAACAAAAGGCGCTCGGAAAGACTAGGAAAGCTAAGGAAGCAGCGGGTATAAATAGAAAGGAAGGTGATGATCAGGAGTGGATGCAAATACCTAACACTTTCCGTCCAAGACACAAAAGGGAAAAAAGGACGCACTTAAAGCAACGGCCCCACAATTAAAACACTACAAGCAGAAAGCCAAAAAGGACAGTTTCTTTCCCAAAAAATGACCAAACGGCTATACAAAATGAAAATTTCACTAGGACAGACATGCAAAGACATATAATGACGGTAATAGTAAAGCACAGCAAAGTACCGCCTTATAAAATTTAGAAAAGACTGTAAGCTACGGCATCTGGAAAAATGAAGCAGCTCTGATAGACTGACAGAAACACTATCAAGCATATTAATGGCCCGATACGGGACTACACAGAAGTGAACACGAGACAGTAAAATGATTACAGATTCGAGAAATTAAAGGATTTTCCCATTTAGGCCATTTAAAGATCAACTTTCTACCGGGAAGGCTTCGGAAGACTGGTTAGAAGAAACGGGAAAAAATCATTACTTTAGAATCACTGAAGAAACTGAATGCATTATGCGCTGTACATGTTCCTAAACACGAAGTCAGAAAAGGGCGATGACTGTCGCATATGTTACACGTCTTGGAAACATCACACGACTTTGAATTTGGAAGCAACTATGATGAACGAATACTGGAACGAACACATAATTCAGACAGTAGATAATGAATATTTGATCCAGAAATGTATCTCTAAAGCATTGACATTGCAAGAGTTCCCGAAAGAATCTGGACAAATTGAGGACATTGCTGAGATACTTGAGGCGAGAGACACATTACAAAAATAGATAGGCACACTGAAAACAAAAGCAATAAAAACGAAGGAACGAGAGAGAAAGACAGGTTCAGCTGTGCAGAAAATTACATATGGGGATTGAAGATTGTCCAGCATATGGATAAAAATGTGCCGTAAGTAATAAAGTCCACCATTTTGCAACAGTTTGTAAATCGGATAGGGATCCAACAATCGAAAGATACTTGAGAAGGGGCTATATGGTAGATACAGGTAGGATAAAGAGAGCAAATGAGGAATCCGACAGTACAAATAGCCCTGACAATGAATTTGTCGCTTGGTCAAAGGGCACACATGTGAATTAAGAAATTGCAAAGCATAGGTCTTGCAAACGAGAACTGTATGGGTTCCTTGCAACATAAGCACCAGAAAAGCAGCTAAAGGGTGTACCTACAAAGATCGGAACTGTGGAGATTCCGGAAGGGGTGAAGAACTTTTCAGAAATCTAAAAAAAAAAAAAAACATAAATATTTAATTCATCAGCTGAGAGTGGATCTTGAGAGACAGAACAAAGCAATGGAGATCAACTTGAATGAACGATGAAAACACTCAAATTTATTATGACTGTAAAAATAAGAAAATGTAAAGATGATGATGATGATGATGATGACGTCCGAATAGACAAATGCCTATTTGTTTGGAAATATCTGACACGGAAACGAACTTCACTGACATGGCACAGCCCATAGTAAAAAAAGAACTCTAAATGTAATTCTCACTCTGACAAAGACTCGAAATGTTGATGGATATAATGGTCGAACAATAAGAGAAGTCGAGAAATATAACTGATAGGAAAACATCAAAATACAAGCTTCTGGACAAAACGAGGAAAACGTAGCAATATCAAGCCACATCAACCAGAATGGTTTACATGTAGGTGGAGAAATGATGGGAGAAGGCAGCAAATGCAAACAGAAAATCCGACATTCACTTGAAGAATCGCACAGAAAGCTAGGAGACAAACTAATAACGGCGTAGTTTAAAAAAAAATGATTAAATTACTTAAGCGCAATACGTGTTTTTATAAACTTAGCAACTGCTGTACTTGATGTATCGACCAATAGTTCATTGTCTTAAACTAGTGTTAGGTAACTCATTAACTGTTTGTAAAAGGGAAAAATGTATTATCTGGTATAATAATATTTTATAACCAGTCAACGTTAAGGAAATCGGTTGCTAGGTAACGCCACTTATACTAGACTTCTTTTCATGAGCATTAAATACGTAAACCAATAAATATTAAATCATGACAGGCACTCTCACTGCAGGCCGAAGAAGGAAATCCTTCGGTCCTCGTGATAGAAACATACTACGAGAATTTCTTTCAGGAAACCTTTCAACCGTATTTATCATAAGTAATGGGACAGATACATCTGAGCAAACAGTGTAGGACCGGATCGTACTCCGCAAACTTATTTACCACTCTCCCATCGGTTTTCAGACTCAGATAAAGGTAGGGAGATGGAATCATTCAAATTTTATGACACGTATGATAAAGATGTATGATGTCACAATTAAAAGGAAAAAATCGATATTCTAAGGGCATTCCTTGACGCGACAATCTTCTAGCGAAGATTGGTTGATAGAAAATTATGATATTTTACGTGAAATTTGGGAGAGGGTTTTATCTCTTAAAATGGACGGCATGTATCTTTACAGTATTTACTCTATTATTCAGACACCTTAACTCATTAGCATATTTGTCCTAAATTAGGATCATATTTTACCATACTTGTTGATGTGTATAAACACTAGTAGATGAGTCTCAAAAGGTGGTGAACATGATCATGATCAGACGCCGAGGTCTGCAATATAGGAAAAGCAGTACGAGAATGTTCCCGTATACATGGAATATAGATATAAGATGCCGGGAATTAATGAAAAGCATTAGGTTTTCGGTTTAAAGCAGTAGCAGTACTCTTAGGTCACTATATCCTTAACAGACAAGAATGAAGAAGAGAAATGATTACTATCAACCTGAGCCGTAACGAGCAAAAATGTACCTTTGACAGGTGCACCCAGCAAAGACTGAAATCAGACTACGCATCCTCACAGTCTGATCAGAGTCTTTGTTACCCGCATTACTTTGCATCATTGGCTATCTAATCCCAAAATGCGCCTAGTGAAGATCCTGATCAGAATGCGCGAATACGCAGGCTGATCTTAATCTTCGCAGAACGCACATGTCCAAAGGAACGTTTTCTGACGTTGGGGCTGAACATAATCGCCTGGCCAAAGTCATTAAGGGATATTCAGTACTTATTTTAGACAAGAAAAATACGAGTGGGATGAAGACAAATAATTTAATTTACTGTTCTTGCACATAAACCTAGCCTAGATAATTAATTCCCTTACGAACAAACTGGATTTCCACTTACTCTATTGAAAATGATGGGTTTATATCTTCGTGTGATGACTCTCAAATTAGTTTAGTTGATTCTGCAATTTATTGATTTTAGTGTCAGAATTTGTTAGGATAGTATAGCTGATATATAATGATGGTGTTCGAGGATAACGAATAGCAGCCTGAGATGAATGTAAACCACAGAAGTCAGTGTGACAGCTCGTTCAGTACACACACACACACACACACACACACACACACACACACACACACAGAGTGCATGCGTGCGTGTGCGTATGTCATGTCAAGGGAAAATGGTAGCTTTTAAACCTTTAGAAATACTTTGACTGTATAAATTTTGTAATGTTTTGTATCGAACGTCGAGATAATGTAGTATTTTATACTGTTTAACTGTCAAACAATACAAATGTACATTAAATATTTAAAATATTTTATAACTAGTTTGATATTGTGTGTTCAAGTTTTTTTTTTTTGTTTTGTTTTTTTTTTTTGAAAATAGGATACTGTGCGCTTTCAACTGATGTATTAATAAAATAGTGGTTAATTCAACCTGAGTCCTCCAAGGAATTATAACTTGCATTTCCCGAAGAAACCATAAACAATAGCTTCAGATATGTAATGTAAAATAATACATAATTGTAAGAAAGCTGAACCACAACCCAATCAAAGACATAGAGACAGATGTCAATCCTCTTATAAAAACAAAATGTCAGCGCTACCGTGGAGTCTGCCATCCGCTGACATACAATCGTACAATTAAACAGGAAGGCATAACAATCGAAATGTTTGAGTAAAAAAACTAAGCAATTTGTCGCGTAGCGTTCATTTGATATCCCGTCCTTTTATAACTGACTGTTAATGATTATTTTAAACCTTGGATATCCCAACACGTATTCAAAAGTTATAATTAGATTACCATAAAACTCTGGTTCCAATATTCTTTGCAGCAGAAGTGTGTTATGCTAACTTTAAATTCATACCTGTCAATCAGTTCGGCATATCGGCGAAACGAAACTTGAACTTTAAAATGTTGTTATCGATACGATGTGTTCGGCTCGCATACAGGGTACCTACACATTCAATGAAACTTTACAGAAAATATTTAACAAAAACAAACAACAAAACAGCAAAAACATGCACATGGTCAAATTAAATCGCAGACATGAAACAAAGATTATGGCTCTTTATAAGCATCTCTGACACTGCTAGAGAGATATTTGTATGTTTTTTAGCTCACCTGCGCCTTAAGGCTCATAGGTGAGCTTATTGTATAGACAGGCTTCGCCGTTCGTCCGTCGTCCGTCGGTCGTCCACACTCTTCAAACTTATTTTCCTCAGAAATCACTGGTTCAATCAAAGCCACATTTCATATAGAGCCTAAGTGGGTAGTGGGGGACGAACATTTGTTCGCCGCATCTGGGTCACATGACATAGATGTCCGCTACGCCTATATATGGTAAAAACCCTTTAAAAATCTTCTTCTCCGGAACCAAAGGACCAATGGACCTGGGGCTTCGTATGCAGCATTTTGGACATGGGCCCAATGACGTTTGAAAAAATGATAACCTTTGGCTGACCTTGCCCTTTCTTACGGAAAAGTCAAATTTTTTGACATAGACCCTTATAGGCAAAATTTTAAAATTTTTGTCTGAAACTAGGTCTTTGATATTTGGTATGTAGCTTTATCTTGTAGATTTCTATGAAGATTGTTCAAATTATAGCCCTGGGGTAAAACATGGTCCCGCCCCACATGACCACGGTGGCCGCCACGCCCATATATAGTAAAAACGATTTAAAAATTCTTCGTTTCCGGAATCAAAGGACGAATGGCTCTGGGGCTTAGCATGTAGCATTGGAGACATGGGCCCATTAAAATTTAAAAACTGCTAACATTCGGTTGACCTTGACCTTTTTAAGGAAATGTCAAATTTTTCTACATAGGCTTCTGTGGGCAAAACTTTAAAATTATTCTTGTATGAAACTAGAAGACCGAGGCCTTTGATATTTGGTGTGTAGCTTTATCTTGTGGACCTCTACCAAGATTGTTCAAAACAAATTTTAGCCCTGGAGCCAAAAATGGCCCCGCCCCAGGAGTCACTTGTTTTATATAGATTCATATCGGAAAACTCTTCAAACGTCTTCTCTTCAGAAACCACTGGGACAATTGGAGCCAAATTTCATATGGATCCTCAATGGATAGGAGGAACGGGGGTTTATTTGCCGCATCTGGGTCACGTGACCGAGATAGATGCCATGCCCACATATGGTAAAAACCCTTTGAAAATCCTCTTCTCCGGAACCTAAGGCAAATGGCCCTGGGACTTGGTATGTAGCTTTAGGAATAAAGGCCCAACGAAATTTGGAATAATTATAACCTTCGGTTGACAATGGCCGTTTAACAGAAAGATCTTTTTTTTTTACATAGACTCTTTTAAGCAAAACTTTAAAAATCTTCTCGTCTGCAACTAGAAGGCCGAGGCCGTTGATATTTGGTGTGTATTGTAAACCTCTACCAAGATTGTTCAAATTATAGCCCTAGGGCTAAAATAGCCCCGCGTCAGGTATCACTTGTTTTACATAGATTCATATAGGGAAAACTCTTCAAACATCTTCTCTTCAGAAACCGCTGGTCCAATCAAAGCCCAATTTTTATATGGGTCCTAAACCGGTAGGGGGACGGAAGCTTATTTGCCACATCTGGGTCACATGACCCAGATGGCCACCATGCCCATATATGGTAAAATCCCTTTAAAAATCTTCTTCTCAGGAACCATAGGGCCAACGGCCCTTGGGCTTAGTATGCAGCATTTGGGACAATGGGCCCAAATAAGTTTGAAAAAGTTATAACCTTTGGTTGACCTTGACCTTTTTTTACGGAAAGATCTTTTTTTTTTTACATATAGGCAAAACTTTTAAATATCTTCTTGTCTGAAATTAGAAGGCCAAGCCATTTGCTATTTAGAATGTAGCTTTATCTTGTGGACCTCTACCAAGATTATTCAAACTATAGCCCTGTGGTCTAAAATGGTCCCACGCCAGGGGTCACATATTTTACATAGACGTATTGGAAAAATCTTTAAAATTCTTTTCTGAAATTAGAAGGTCTAGGCTTAAATATTTTCTTGTCTGATACTAGAAGGCCCAGGCCATTTATATTTGGCATATAGCTTCAGATAGAGGGCCTTTACCATGATTGTTTAAATAATGGCCCTGTGATCAAAATGGTTCCATCCCAAAGGTCGTTTGTCTAACATAGACTCGTACGGGGGAAAAGCATTAAAATATTCTTGTTTGAAACTAGACAGCCTAGGCCTTTGACATTTGGTTCTTAGTTTTATCTAGTGAACCTTTACCAAGATTGTTCACATTATAGCTCTGGGGTCAAAAATGATCCTGCACTAGAGGTCTTGTTTTTCATAGACTCATATGGGAAAAAGATAAAAATCGTCTTGTGTGAAACTAGAAGGCACAGACCTTTAATATTTGGTATGTCACTTTATCAAAGCCATATTTTATGTGAAAATTCTGGTTTGCCAAATTAAGTAAAGCTAAATTCCATACCAAGTTAGTGTTGGATACAGAAATTAAAGGCGGTTGTTTCATTTTTTTTAAATGTTACCATTAGCTTGCGCCGAACAAATAGTCTCAGGTGACCTACAAGACGACTGGTCCTGTGTTTGTCTTTTTTTTTTTTTTTTTTTTTTTTTTTTTTTTGAAACTTTCGACGAACAAAAGGAACTGCAAGAAAAGCACCGCCTTGAAATGTTCAAAACGAGTAAAACTAGTTTAAGACCAAGTTGTGTCAGTGTGTGACCACTGAATAAGCTGGTGCATAAATTGAAAAACAGCATATGCAGTTAACTTCACATTTCTTTTAACTTAAAGTCTATCAAACTTTGGCGGTTTTTTTTTCTTTAAGCATAGTGTAAAATATTGTCCACGAGGTGCCACAATCTAAGAACATAGCCAACCACTGACAATAGAAAGACAAGCCTTGCAGAACAGTAAACATGCAAGAAAAGAAAAAGAAAGAAAAACAAAATAACCAGCTTACAATCCACGATCACAAGCATTCACCAAACACAACAATATAAGCCAACAAAATATAACAAATGTCCCGGAGCGACTAGCAACAAGACCACACAAAGCACAAGTAACACAAGAACCTCAGCCTTAGAAAGGTTAGTGATAAAATTTGCCATGGGGTTTAAATCGATTTTACTGGTACTAAATCTCCACATTGGGTTCAAACTTTGTAAAAGCATACAAAACGAAATCCAGACCAAGCCATTTTTTTTTTCATTTGAAAGTAGAACTTCAATGCAAAGGTAGGCATTAAATCGGGCCTCAAACCCAATGACGGCCTCTTCGCAAAACTTTAACCAGTGGGTTGGGGCTTGACGATATGTCTTTGGCTTGGCCCGCCGTGGTTCAACTATTGGTTTTCATTTACTCTGACATACAGTAGAATTAGCCATGAGTACTCGTCTTTGTTGATTAATTTGATTTTTATGTTTTCGCTTTGATGCATTGACTGAGTTGGGAGCCTTTATGCGAACCGAATTTTTATGTATTTCTGTATTAAGAGTAGCATCGGGACCCAGGGTGAAGTAAGCTAGCTGTAAAAGTGCTTTAAACCCCACGGTGGTCTACTCTACTGACCGTTCTAAGACGGTGGTCCCGGTGTTAGTCTTACTCTTTGTTGCTTTGTGGTTTATTCTACGAGGCGATTTGTTGTATGTCTTTCCATGTGTCATTTTGTTCTTGTGTTTTTCAGTCCTTTTAGTATTGCGATTACCTCACTTGGGGAAGAGAGAGCTAATCTTAGTGCTTTTCGTACGTTTGTTCTTGTGCTTGTTTGGATTTGTCGGTTTTCTCTTCCTCTTGGGGTCTGGGAAGGGCTGCGGTTTGTGATTAGGCACTCCCTGGACTTTTCTCTTACCTTTTTTTTTTTTTTTAATTTAAAGTCTGTCAAACTTTGGCGTTTTAGTTTCTTTAAGCATAGTGTACAACATTGTCCACGAGGTGCCACAATCTTAGAACAGAACCCACCACTGACAATAGAAAGACAAGCCTTGCAGAACAGTAAACGTGCAAGAAAAGAAAAAGAAAGAAACACAAAATAACCAGCTTACAATCCACGATCACAATGATCCACCAAACACAACAATATAAGCCAACAAAATATGACAAATGCACCAGAGCGAGTAGCAACAAGGCCACACAAAGCACGAGTAACACAAGAACCTCAGCCTTAGAAAGGTTAGTGATAGAATTTGCTATGGGGTTTATATCGATTTTACTGGTACTAAATCTCAACTCTAGGTTCAAACTGTAAAAACATACCAAACGAAATCCAGACCGACCCATATTTTTTCATTTAAAAGTAGAACTGCAATACAAAGGTAGGCATTAAATTCCATTTTATTTACTTATTTAAGCCATGGCACGTGCGCACGTGCATTCAGCGAACGTCCTACACAGCCTGTATATTTACCCTGTCTAATCAGTTCCTTTGGTATTACGCCAATATATTATTCCGTATTAAATATAATGATAGCGGACGACAAAGCCTTCGGTCTGCTGAAGATGCAGGGTTATCGGAACCTTTTTTGTCGGCATATTTGGCGATGAAACGTTTTCACATGCGTCTTTCATTTATATATAGCAGTATCCAGCGATATGCAAAATTTCAATCGTGATCACACTGATCTGAGCGTTGATATGTAAATATGCGTTTAGGGAAATGAATACACATTCAGGGGAGACAAACCTGCCTAAATAAATTTACCATTTTTCTGAAAAAGAATATCTACATTTAAAAGGTAGAACATTTCTCTTAAACAGAGCAATTTCTTTTTTTTTTTTCTTTTTTGCTTCTTTTAGAATAGACCCCGTTTTAGAAGGGACTTGGTTTGCAGATAAGCACATAGCATTTTACAAAAGTTTTCTCCCTCGTTCAAATTGGCAAATTATCTAGGAGCGTACCCATTCCCCTAAACGCATGTGTTTGATTGACGCGGCTCACCACAATGACCTCGTCCGACGAAATTATTTTTGAATACAAAAGAACATATTGCTTGATGTTTCCTGTCTTTTGATGTTCAAAGGCTACCAAATGTACTAATTTGACAGGTTCCTGCTCAGTGTTATTATCATATTTTGCTAATCAAATTTACATACCGTCAAGTGTCAATCAAGTGCGCATTCGTTGTCCTTAATCTTATTTCTTGAAATTGGCATCAGCTGTCAACTAGATAAAAGTGCCGACAAAGGCGCCAGTAAAGGCGCTTGTGATTTGTGCTAGGCAGAAGTAATTGGTGGTATTGTGAAGGCAATTATTCGAAAGGATAGGTAATTGGAAAAATGACTGTCCAGAATGGGGGATTTATATTCCAATTTCTCAATTTACGGCGAGTCTTGTAACAGCTTTGGACAGATTATGCGTCCCTACGTAAATATGTGAACCGTAACGCCAAAAAACGTATCTTTGGACGTGTTGGCCCATAGAAGATTCAGATCAGCCTGCGCATTCGTGCAGTCATATCAGAATACTTACATGGTGCGTTTTGGATAGCAAAGGATAAAAGGTTTCTTCATGCGACCAAACGAACTCTGATCAGACTGCGCGGGAACATAGACTGATTCTAATTGTCTTCCGCGGCAAATGTTAGTGGGTACGTCTCCTCACGTACTATATCAAGTTCTGTTACCACTTTTATATGTTGCCCTGTAGGCAAACGATTTTATTACATTTTCATGCCTGTACATTGACTTGAACTGTAAAGCGTTGTCGTTTATTTTCATTCACCAGCCGCGTGTTTGTAGATTTCATTTTTTCTCTTGAATTATTTGGTCAAGCTCTTCTGCCCTAAGTCCCGATACAAGTTCGTTTGCACATAAGGTTTCCGTCCATGTATGGCTCAATGTTAAACTGAAAATCAAAGCCAACGAACAACAATAAGTATCTTTAAAAAAGATAATTGTCGAAGGTAAACACTGCAAACCTCTTTATAATTTGACTTTCAGGGCGACGAACAACTTCAACACCACCTCGACAAACCGATTCGCTGTGATTGACTTGTAAATCCGCAAGAGAAAATAGTGTGGGGAATTTCGGAGAAGAATAATCGTCTGACCTGTAAATGACTCATAGTAAATACAATAAACTTCAAGAATGAGATATCTTTAAACTGTTAACCTCGACAAATCGTATATTCACCCTTTAAATAAATTCTAAATAAAAAAAAATCGCAAAAGGCGCAGTAATACATATTTAAAAATTACGGGAAAATATGCAGTGTTCGAGTGACGCTTTCAATGACTCGAGGAGAAATTGATTTACTTCGAGAAGGGAGAGTTTAAAAGCCGGAAGTAAAGGGCGAAAGTGGGAACCAAAAGTCGGGACTAAATTTTGACAATCTATTAATGGCATTAAACATGCATATATCGAGATGAAATTTGGAACACATGTAGAATATTGCTTCTTCTAGAAAATGCATATCAGATCATATCTGAAGATTAAATATTTTTTCCCGTTCTGAACCAAAATATTCGACTCTGTTTCACGATTTGGGGTCGGGACCAAATTGTGCGGTGTTGACGATGTCAAGCATTTTGTAAATTCTGGTCAGTTTGGGGTCACAAAGGGAATCGTTTTAATCATTATCATTTAAAACAAATGTCACGGATCAGAAAAATATATAAAAAAAATTAAACTATTTTATATTACCGTCTAGTAAATATTTGACCCGGGATCAGGTCGGGACTAATTGCTTAATTTCTGGCTTGACATAGGACCCATATTAGCACTACTTCTGGTGCGACGTGCTTTGTGTCTCTCAGTTTAATAAAATTATTGCAAACTTGAATAAATCATTTAATATGCATGTCTGATCAAATTTTAAGACATGCCACGTACTTGACATCAGAAATAACCGAATTTGGGCCCGATGTCAAGCTAGAAAGAATGAAATCGGTCCCGACCTGGTCCCGGGTCCAATATTTACTAGACGGTACGATGGCATAACTTTTTTTTGTATTCTTTTAATCTTCGACATGTTAGTAAATGATAATGCATAAAAACACTCCCATGGCAACCCCATATTGACCATAATTTGAAAAATGCTTGACATCGTCAACACCGTAAAATTTGGTCCCGACACCAAATTGTAGGTCAGGGTCGTATATTTTGGTTCAGAAAGAGAAACATATTTGATATGAAGACAAAATCGGACATATACTTTTAAGACGAGGCTATATTCTACACATGTTCTAAATTTCATTCCAATACTTGCATGTTTAATGCCATTATTCGATTGTTTAAATTCAGTACCGACATTTGGTCTCGACCATTAGTACCGCCTTTTAAACTCTCCCTTCGAGATTAAGTAGGTTGAAAGACTGATGATACCAGGGTATCTCTATACAAAGAGAGACCCTGGTCCTACTAAATACCACAACGTGTTACATTACTTAAACATACAACGGAAGTGTCTAGGGTTGAGTAGGACAGCTGGTGTAGGATGAGTTGCGTCAGATAGGGTAAAAGAGCGGACAGGGATGTGACGACTAACTAGTAGACTTATCCAAACCCACCTATCTCAGCATATCTTACCACACAATATGCAAACCACCATGCACTATGCACTGCACCCTAATACTGGTTGAAAAGCAATAGTTTGGGGGCGAAACGACTAGGGTTTGGAGAAAAATCAATTAGTCAGGTATTTGGTTTGGACTTCCATCCGTACTTAGGCGTTTACAATTTTCTTGCTGCACTTATTTTATAGTCGACTTACACATAGTCCATTTAATCAAGTGGTTCTATGTTTTTGTGACGTCTGTCGAAGGCACCTGCAGGTACGATGGATCAAAATTGCTACGTAATGCAATAAACTGTTCATATTATTATTATTTATTTCTTATTAACAATATATTATATATTTCAAATCAATTTTAAATGCTATATTATGATATCAAATAAACAAAATCGAATAATTAGTACATAAAGATAAAGTAATTACAATTTTCATACTAAAATATTATGGTATAAATTGGGTTTCATATTCCACAAAACCTAATCTTAATATATCTTCGACAAATAAACATTAGCCCAATCACCGAGAACGCAGTTCAAGCAGACGCGTTGTAGAAAAGATTTATGATTAAGCGGACTTAACGCTCTTTGTAGATTTCAGCATTTTGTTTATTTATTTATTTATTTATTTATTTATTTATTTATTTCTGGCAAGGGACGCAAACTTTCTTTATAGAATTGGCTATAGCCTGGATATTATGCGGCAGACTGCATGCCTAGTTGTCAACCCAATCATTGTTGATGGCTATGCTTTACTCTTTAATTGCACGACGGCGGTTCGGGCCTCAGACTCAATGACGGCCTCTTCGCAAAACTTTAACCGATGGGTTGGGGCTTGACGATATGTCTTTGGCTTGGCCCGCCGTGGTTCAACTATTGGTTTTCATTTACTCTGGCATACAGAAGAATTAGCCATGAGTACTCGTCTTTGTTTATTATAGTGATTAATTTGATTTTTATGTTTTCGCTTTGATGCATTGACTGAGTTGGGAGCCTTTATGCGAACCGAATTTTTATGTATTTCTGTATTAAGAGTAGCATCGGGACCCAGGGTGAAGATAGCTAGCTGTAAAAGTGCTTTAAACCCCCCGGTGGTTTGCTCTACTGACTGTTCTACGGCGGTGGTCCCGTGTTAGTCTTACTCTTTGTTGCTTTGTGGTCTATTCTACGAGGCGATTTGTTGTACGTCTTTCCGTGTGTGTTATTTTGTACTTGTGTTTTTCAGTCCTTTTAGTATTGCGATTACCTCGCTTGGGGAAGAGAGAGCTAAACTTAGTGCTTTCGTACGTTTGTTCGGTTTGTGCTTGTTTAGATTTGTCGGTTTCCTCTTCCTCTTGGGGTCTGGGAAGGGCTGCGGTTTGTGATTGTGGCACTCCCTGGACTTTTGTCTTACTTTTTTGTGACTTTCTATTGTTTGCCAATAAACCAAGTCCCTTCTGAAATGGAGTTTACTCTAAAAGAAAAAAAAACTCCAAAAAGGGTCTATTCCAAAGGGCAGGAATTTGTTTAAAAATTGTCTACTCTAAATGGAAAGAATTTGATCCCAAGTAAAATAAATTCTTTCGTTTTGAGGAGACTCTTTTTCAGAAGTGATGAAAACTATTTTGACAGAGTTACCTGCCCTAAAGTTTATCCATTCCCTTAATTCTTAATCAATATGCAGCCCGATCCACCGTTCTGAATCTGTAAGGGAACAGTGAATGAGAGAAGGTTCAGACTTTCCCAGTACTTGTATACACCGAAGACCCTTTTGTGCATAGCGCGGCTGAAATTACCACTTCTAAGCTAACACAGCCTCTTGACCGGACACATATGAGACGGGGCATAGCATTTCCTATATTATTGCAACTGTGCACAGCGAGTACTCAGATAGGTCTGTGCACTCGACTCGTGTTGGCTGATCAGTCTTTGCTGTCCGTCGGAAGAAGCTTTAGGATCTTGATTGCCCATAGAGAGCCTTGAAAAACTGTCAGACTACAAGGATGGGCAGGCTGATATGAGTATTCATTTGGCGTATATGGAATCTTGTAGAAAATGCTATCCCCGGCTCATATAACAAAATCAAGTAATAAACCAACGAGTATTCTTATTTAGGCCGTTATCTTCTGCTAACACACTCTCCAAGGTATTAAACACTGCTTAATGACTTGGGGCTAAGTCAAAGACTACTTTAAGGACAATTTAAGTCCTGTTCGTATTCTGGGGAAATAAGGATCAATAAAATTGTCTGGATGTCGTCTAGAGTTGAAGGGCTTTCACAAATAAATATTAAACTTGAATATACATTTATCAAAAACTGCTCCAAACAATGCTTGTGAAGCGGTCAACGAACCTTGGTGGTACGTGTCTTTAGTCAGTTGTAGATAAAGCCAAAATGCTTTTTTGTTTTAAAGGCAACTCTTCTGGTGAATCTATAATTCACTTTAGCCCTGAAAAAAACATCACGAAAACATACCTATATAATTTTGACCCCCTTAAACCCCACTTTTATATAGTAAAACTGGGGTTTACAGGGGTATACATTATTTTTGTTATTTCTGCTCAAAAACATAGATTGTGTGTACTCGTTAGAGCCGCCTCGACGAGGCGGTTCTAACGAGTACCCACAATCTATGTTTTGCGCAGAAATATGAAAAATATCAGAATTTTTTATCCGAAAAATTGCCATTTTTTGGTGGTAAAATTTTCAGTGTATTTGAATAGGT
This sequence comes from Anodontia alba, assembly GCA_964016985.1. NCBI lineage: Eukaryota > Metazoa > Mollusca > Bivalvia > Lucinida > Lucinidae > Anodontia > Anodontia alba. Next base: position 99,011,175 of record OZ024828.1, read on the forward strand.
GTGTTTTCGTAATGCTATGCAAAACTGTAGTAGACGAATGTCAATGCCCCGCCTGCCGAAAGCAGGAGTAGCGCAAATAGCGTTTCGCCGTGATGTTACACATGTCGCGTGCGTTCGTAACCCATTACGAAAACACGCCTATTCAAATATATAGAAAATTTCACCTCCAAAAACTGAAAATTTTCAGATAAAAAAATCCCTGATATTTTTTCATATTTCTGCTCATAACATAGATTGTGGGTACTCGTTAGAACCGCCTCGCCGAGGCGGTTCTAACGAGTACCCACAATATATGTTTTTGAGCAGAAATAAGAAAAATAATGTATACCCCTGTAAACCCCAGTTTTACTATATAAAAGTGGGGTATAAGGGGGTCAAAATTATATAGGCATGTTTTCGTGATGCGGAGTCTAACAAATATTTTAGTTTGCAGTCAAATTTACATTCATATCTACGCCCGCGTTTCTCTTCGAGGTAATAATTTTTGTATTTTTTTATGGTAAGAAGTTGCAATTTGGTTTGCTAGTTACCAGGACCTAAATCATTATCTCTGTGGGCGGTCCCTTAATCATGCTCTTGGTGTGACGATAGGGATCAAAATGTATAATAGGTCAGGTTTATCATTTGAAAAAAAAATGTTAATTATGAATCTGTCTCAGGTTTCAAGTTTGGCGTTAAGATTTAGCCAGACGTTAAATGAGAGCCAATTCATCGTCTATGACAAAAAAGATAATGATGGGACCATTTGGCATCACGAAAACTAGCCTGTGTAATATTTACCACCTTAAACACCACTTTTAAAAAGTAAAACTGGGCTTTGCAGGGTATCCATTATTTTTTCTTATTTCTGCTCAAAAACATAGATTGTGGCTACTCGTTAGAACCGCCTCGCAGCCTCGCAGAGGCGGTTCTAGCGAGTACCCACAATGTATGTTTTGAGCAGAAATATGAAAAATATCATTTTATTTTTTTATCTGAAAATTTTCAGTTTTTGGAGGTGAAATTTCCTATATATTTGATTAGGCATGTTTTCGTAATGTTTGGGCTTATATTGGGTTTTATCAGTGTGACAAAACAAAACATGTTCATTATCTTGAGGTGATAACTTTGGTACCTGTTTTGCTTGGAAGTTGGTATGCTACTTACCCAGACCTAAACCTTTAACCCTTTGCTTGATGTTTACCCAAAGTACTGTGCTGTGGTGGGGCAAAATATATAACAAATCAGACTGATCATTTGGAAAACAGTTGTTCAACTTATGACTCTGGCTCTTTTTTCAAGTTTGGAGAAGTAAGATTTACCTTGCTGGTTACTGAGAAAGCCAGTTGACTCGACTGATAGGTAGTAATGGGGCAACTAGTAAATCAAAAATAGCTAATATTGTTCAAATCGGATATGCAATATGGCTGCCATGACCGCCATCTTGAACGTGTATGTTTAATACCCCTTCTGAGCGGAGAGTAAACTTGGTAGGAAGTATCGGGATGATATTTAAATAAAAAATAGCTAAAATTGTTCCAATTTAAAATTCAAGCTGGTCGCCAGGGCTGCCTCCGAACATCTATTTTGAAATTTATTTTGAGCTTGTACTCCCTAAACCAAAAAGCCAATTGACGTGAAACTTGACAAGAAGTATTGGGGCGATTTATAGATCAAAATTAGCTAAAATCGTTCCGATCGGAAACCCAAGATTGCCGCCATCTTGAACATCTATTTTGAACCCCTTTCCTGAACCGAAAGACCAATTGCCTCGAAACTCGGCATGAAATACCGGGGTGATTTGTAAATCAAACATAGCTAAAGTAATTCCGATTGGAAACAGGCCACCATCTTAGAAATATTTTTGAACTACCCCTGAATTGAGAGGTCAGTTGACTCAACACTGGGTTAAAAATATCGGACTGACTCAAGTCGTTTCGATCTGAAATCCAAGATGACCGCAACGGCCGCCATTTTGAAAATATATTCTGAACTTTTTCTCGGGAGCGGAGAAGCCAATTGACTCGAAACTAAGGAAGTATCGGGAAATAGTTAAAATCATTACGATAGGAAATCCAAGGGGTCCGCCAGGGCTGCTATCTTGGAAATCTATTTCGAAATGCTTCTCCTTAACGGAAAGGCCAGCTGATTAAAAACTTCATTTGGAGGTAACTTTGAGATCTAAAAAAGTTAAATGGCTGCTATTCCCGTTATCTTGAAAATTTATTTTGAACTTTTTTTTTCTCCTGAACCGAAAGGCTAATTGACTCGAGACCTTACAGGAAGTATTGGGATGTCTTGAAAATCTAAAATAGCTAAAATTATACCGATCGGAAATCCAAGATGGCTGTCACGGCCGCCATCTTGAAATGTATTTAAATTTCTTCTTAACCGAAAGGCCAATTCACTAGAAACTGGTTAGGAAGTATTGGGGTGACTTCAATTCAACTTCAAGATACCTTGATGATTTATTAAATATTGACAATATTTACTTTGATCAAATGGTGGACCGTATATACACTACAGAACTCCAGTTAAATTAAGCCATTTCTTCCGATACCAAACACCTTTTTTTGATTTGAATCTATGTATATATACCTCGTAATGGTACAGTTTCCATCAAAATTTATGATAAACTGGACGACTTTGATTTTGATATAGTTAATTTCCCTTTTCTGGACGGCGATGTCCCCCGGCGTACCTCATATGGCGTATACATATCTCAACTTATTAGATTCGCCAGGGCTTCTTCAAATCTTAGTGACTTTGACTGCCGTAATAAAGCCCTTTCTGCCAAACTTCTTAGGCAGGGCTATCATTACTTTAAACTTCGTAAGATGTTTTCTAAATTTTAGTGCAGACACAGTGCCTTGGTAGAAAAATATAGCGTCAGTCTGAAAACACTTCTGCAACAAGGTATATCGGAACCCAAATTTTACCGTGATTTAGTGTACAGATTTAGAAAAATTGTGGGAAAATCTAACTTTTCGGAGCAATTCAGAAAACAATTAACCCTTATAACAGAATTTGCTATAGCCTGGATATTATGCGGCAGACTGCATGCCTAGTTGTCAACCCAGTCATTGTTAATGGCTGTGATTCACTCTTTAAATGCACAACGGCGGTATGGGCCTAAGCCTCAATGACGGCCTCTTCGTAAAACCTTAACCAGTGGGTTGGGGCTTGATGATATGTCTTTGGCTTGGCCCGCCCTAGTTCAACTGTTGGTTGTCATTTACTCTGGCATACAGAATAATTAGCCATGCGTATTCGTCTTTGTTTATCATTGTGATTAATTTGATTTTTATGTTTTCGCTTTGAAGCATTGGCTGAGTTGGGAACCTTTTTGCGACCCGAATTTTTATGTATTTCTGTATTAAGAGTAGCATCGGGAACCATTATTGTACGAGGCGATTTGTTTTATGTCTTGTACTGACCGTTCTTAGGCGGTGGTCCCGGTGTTAGTCTTACTCTTTGTTGCTTTGTGGTTTATTCTACGAGGCGATTTATTGAATGTCTTTCCGTGTGCCATTTTGTTCTTGTGTTTTTCAGTATTTTTAGTATTGCGATTACCTCGCTTGGGGAAGAGAGAGCTAATCTTCGTGCTTTTCGTACGTTTGTTCGATTTGTGCTTGTTTGGATTTGTCGGTTTCCACTTCCTTTTGGGGTCTGGGAAGGGCTGCGGTTTGTGATTGTGGCATTCCCTGGACTTTTCTCTTACCTTTTTTTTTTTACATTTTGTTATTTTGTTCTTGTGTTTTTCAGTCCTTTTAGAATTGCGATTACCTCGCTTGGGGAAGAGAGAGCTAATCTTAGTGCTTTGCGTACGATATTTCGATTTGCCCTTGTTTGATTTTGTCTGTTTCCTCTTCCTCTTGGTGTCTGGGAAGGGCTGCGGTTTGTGATTGTGGCACTCCCTGGACCTCTCTTACCTTCTTTTGTAGATAAAAAATAGCTAAAAATGTTCAAATCGGAAATCCAAGAAGGCCATCATATTAAAATCTCTATTTATGCCACCACCTACCGAAGGCGGCAGTTTGACACATAGTGTTTTGCCTTGATATTACGTCCATCCGTGCGTATGTCACTTTCGTAACCGGAATCTAACAAATGTTTAATTTTGCATTCAAAACGAGGTGTTGATAAGGGGGTATTCTGGCCCCTATCAATTTATTTTTATTTTTATTTATTTTATTTTATTTTATTTTATTTTTATTTTTTTTTATTTTTTATTTTTTATTTTATTTTTTTACAGGTGAATAACCTATCATGTACTTTTTTATCATGGCATACCTCTGGTTGCGCAGAAGAAGAGCAGTTTTCGAGCTAGAAGTCCTCAAATATGGATTGGGTAATTCAGCCTATTATACGAATGGCTAATTTGTTAACTATTTTCGTCCCTTTCATGTGTGTAGAAGCACTGCAATATGCTATAAAATGGACAGATGCATGACTTAAATGGTGTTCGGAAACATTTTGTTTTATACAAAATTGCAGGTTTGGAATAGTGAATGCATTTTCTAAACGTCAAGATAATTTTTGTTATTTTTGGCAAAACTCTTTTCAAAAGTTGAGACTGAGACAAACAGTGATGAAACTTGGTATATAGTAACATCTTTATTTGGCAAGGTCCTTCCGACATCACAACAAGATGTTTTTTGCTTGGCGTTTAATTTAAAATTATTTTTTTTGTTCTGATTGACCATTTCTTATCAGAAACCATTTGTCTTTTCTGTTTCTGTGTTTTGTTCTTAAATATTTGCCCTAAAATTAAATTTATGGCCAAACATTTGTCTGACCTATGCAATTTCTATAGTAAAGTTTTTTTGTTTTTTTTTTTTTTTTTCTTTTTTTTTTTTTTCTTTTTTTTTTTTTTTTTTTTTTCTGTTTTTTTTTTTTGTTTTTTGTTTTTTTTTGTTTTTTGTTTTTTTTTTGTTTTTGTTTTTGAATTTTTGTCTAAGAAAATTATTTTTTACTTTTCTTTGCTGAATTTGAATTATTGGTGTTTCACAATACTGCGAAAATTTCAGGAAAAAATGAACAAACGGAACTTGTTGAAAATCTGCCTCAATCTACCCAACAAATCTGCATAACTGACATCCATTTTTTACTATGACAAAAAGTGAAAATATTTTATTTTTTAAAAACCAATGACTAGAATAAAACATTTAATGCACAGGTAGTTACGACAAATGGTTTTGCATTAAAGCATTACAAAAGTTTGCAAAGTTACTTCATCTGTGTAAAGCGCCAAGCACAAAACGACTTTCTGAAATATGTCGAAAGCACAGTAGAATGTGGTCATGGTTGTTTGACCTGTGTTTCAAGGTTCAGTGAATGCATAAATATAAATGGGTGAGGTAATTCAGCATGATCTTATTTATATTTGGTTAAAATTTACAGTTTGTAACCGTCATTATTATCTGAATATGGGAAATATTTCCACAAATCACATGAGATGACATTGATATAAGCTTAAGCTTACTGCAGATCTTGTCAGTTAACATTGTAACAGTTGATTGTACATGTATTTGGGTCGCCCGGATAGCTAGGATAAGCAAAACAACCTTGATCACACTTTAATTACCTCGCCAAATTAGGATGTCACTACTGACCAAGTTTTATCACTGTTGGTCTCTTATATTCCAAGCAGTCTCAAGTTTTGCAGATTAAGGCTAAAAATAAAATAAAAATACCTTAATGTTTGGAAACTACATTAAATCTTCCGAACTTGCAATTTTGTAAGAAAAAAAAATGTTTCTGTACATCATTTTAGACATGCAAATGTTCATTTTATTGCAAATCGCAGTCCTTCGACACACGTGATAGGGGCAAAAAATAGACGACAAATTAGGCATACGAACCAGGTTGAACCATATGTAGAATTTGTTTCGTTATTGTTTGTTCTTCGTGTCTCCTTCTTTTGGTGCTTCGAGCAGGATATGCTTCGTGACTGGCATTTCCTAGGTATCTTCATTTTTTTTTTTTTTTTTTTTTTTTTTTTTTTTTTCGTTTTTCTTTCTTGCATCCTAAACCTATTCTGAAAAGGCTCTACTCTACAAGGATTCAGATTTCCATAAAGAGTCTAATACGCCTTTTCAGAAGATTACAGAGACTTCATTCCTGAACCATAAGCATCTTCTGATTACGATTTTTGGTACCATGACCGCAACTATTACTATAAAAGGAAAGAATTAGCTCAAAATCATTCTTTTGGGAGTAGACTCTTTTTCAGAATGGCACAAAACAACTTTGAAAGTGTTCTGTCGCCTGGTAGTGTACCTGTTACCTTAAAGCAAAAGTCTACTGTCTACCCAGCAGGCACACAATGGCTGAATCGACGATGTTTCAACGTTGTGTGCCCGCTGGGTAGATTGTCTATGCCTTTGTTGGAGCTTTGTAACGTAAAACATTACCAAAATGCTTAACTGGTTTCCTGTGTTCTATAAGCGAAACATTGAGCTATAGGGTGAAGGAACCAGTCAAGAAAGTATCAGTGTTTTGGGTCAGCGATAAGAAGAGAACAGCGAAAACTTTTTAACTACAATTGGGATGTGGGGTTCATTGCAATATAAGTTCGGTTGAGGATGGAATCGAATATTTTATTCTAATACTTATTGTGTATGAGCGTAGGTGCATATATGGCTTATCATTACGAAAACACGCCTATTCAAATATATTGAAAATTTTACAACTAAAAAAGGAAAATTTTCAGATAAAAAATTCTGATATTTTCATATTACTTCTCAAAACATAGATTGTGGGTACTCGTTAGAACCGCCTCACCGACGCGATTCTAACGAGTACCCACAATCTATGTTTTTTTAGCAAAATAAGAAAATAATGTCTACCCCTGTAAACCCTAGTTTTACTATAGAAAAGTGGGGTTTATGGGGGTCAAAATTATATAGGCATGTTTTCGTGATGTGGAAACATGATGGTAAGACTAGTTGACGGAGATTTTGTTTTTTGCTTGTTTCTTTGCTGCTGTTCAGTTCAGTCGCTGCACTCGTCGAATGTACTATTAGACTAAAAGAAAAAAAAGGTTTTCTTTTTTTATTATTTATTTTTTATTGCATCATGTTACATAAAGTTAACAGACATGACAAGTAATAAAGGATATACAAACCAAAACAGAAGTCATAATATACAATACGTGTAAACTATGATCTACCAATAATCGACCAATGCTAAAATTGAAGTTACTTTTTATAACATGAAACAAGGTTAGTAGAATAATAAGAAGAGTGCACAAAAATGACTAAAACAAGTAAAAGTAGGGGTACCAGGAGAGAGAGAGAGAGAGAGCTGCCTTACTCTGTTAGATCAAAAACGTTCATAATATTTTCCCATTGTCTTGGAAATTCCAATAGTTTATCTTTCATTAGAGCTATTTCTTTCTCAATTCGAAGTCTTTTTTTCATGTGGACTTTAAAGGCTGACAGGCTTAGAATTGATTTGTAAAATTTATTTTAAAAAAAATATAATATTTGGCTATTAAAAAGGTTTTCTTTATCCATCGTGAAAACATGCCTGTATAATTTTGACCTCCTTAAACCCCACTTTTATATAGTAAAGCTGGGGTTTACAGGGGTATACATTATTTGTCTTATTTCTGATCAAAACCATAGATTCGGCGGAGCGGTTCTAATAAGTACCCCCAATCTATGTTTTGAGCAGAAATATGAAAAATATCAGAAGTTTTTATTTTAAAATGTTTAGTTTTTCGAGGTGAAGTTTTCTATATATTTGAATAGGCGTGTTTTCGCAATGAATGTATAAAATTGCTGTCTGGTCAAGCAATTTATCAATCGCAACGTCAGAAAATGAAGTTTTGGACATGTGCGACCAGCGAAGATTCAGATCAGCCTGCGCTTTCGCGCAGTCTGATCAGAATCTTCTCTGGGCACGTTTTGGACAATCAAAAAATGCAAAACATTACGAAAACATGCCTATTTAAATGTATTGAAAATTTTACCACCAAAAAATGAAACTTTTCAGATAAAAAAATCTGATATTTTTCATGTTTCTGCTCAAAACATTGATTGTATGTACTTGTTTGAACTGCCTCCAACATATATAGATTATATGTACTCGTGTGAATTGCCTCGGGAAGGCGGTTTGAACGAGTGCCCACAATCTATGTTTTTAGCATAAATAAGAAAAATAATGTAAACCCCTTTAAACCCAGTTTTTACTATTTAAAGTGGGATTTAAGGGGGTCAAAATTATATAGGTATCTTTTCGTGATGGGTTTCTTCATGCGGACAACATGGACTCTGATCAGACTGCGTGAATGCGCCGGCTGATTTGAGTCTTCTTTGGGCGCACATGTCAAAAGGTGCGTTTCCTGCGATGCAGACGATATGGTATTTGCATAGAACGGACCCGCAACAGCTTGAAGTAATGAATGTAGACGGGCCATACGAGTCTAGTTTTGATCTTCAACGTTCGCTGTATATATTCACATTCTACTAGGCAAAGAGATAATGAAGGTCAAAGGCAACGACCCTTATAAAATTCCATTTATTCAAAGGTTTGCTGTTGTCGTGAGTATCAACTCGAAAAAATGTACCTTACAGCATGTGTGCCCGGCGCAGGCTCGCATCAGCCTGCGCTTCCACGCAGTGTAATCAGAGTCTTCGCTAAGGCTGTATGGATGGTCAAAAAGCTGACAGCAAAAACTGACCATACTGAGCTTATGCACATGTTGGTTCGAGTCTTTACTGGACGCCCGTGTCCCAGTGTACACTTTCTCATGCCGCATCTCACGTGTCGTAGGGTTCCTATTGTTGTTTCAAGCCCAAGGAATATATTCAGGAAGCATTTGAAATCTATTTCCGACTGATATTTGTGATATAATGAAGATAAATCTGCTATCATTCCAAGTTCATGAAATCAGGAAATGAAACATAACCTGAACAACACTGCTTTTTAACATGCGAAATACGCTGTGCCACAATACCATAAAATGTCATGTTACATGCGAAGAACGGAAGTCCAAATCGGCCTGTATATTTGCTCAGTATTATAAGGGCTACCTCTAAATCTATAGAATTATACATTATCTAAATGTCATGCGTGTGAACAGCAGTATTCCTGGACTGTTTGATCGGCAATGCAAACTGATCAGGACCTTCATTGCTTCAATACACCAAAGATCTCTTTTCTAATGATGTAATTCCTGTCCAGTTTTATTTTGCCAACTATAAAAATCTGCGACAAACATTTCAAATTATCCAATCAAAATGGATTTCATTTCCGTTCCAGTTATAATCATTGATGCGAATACGTAGTCACAATTGCATGGTAGAAAATAGAATCAGTGTTTTCATTCAAAGAAAAATATAATATAAAGCGCGGATCTAAAACATGTTTCTAATATTACTATAACGATTTTAAGTCTAGATCAGCCTACGCACCTCCTATGCTGTCTGTTTATGTTTTCCGTTATCATTAGGTTGGAGATCTGGGTCTTCCAACGACTTTATTGTTCACCGTTCCAAGACTGTGTTTCATGTGTTTCACTCTCCGTTTCTCCTCGTTTGGTGGTTTGTTTTCGATTAAGTACTGTTTAGTATTATCAGTCCATGAAATTAAACCCTTATTGGATGCCTTGAGAAGTTTGTGTTCCGTAATTGTGGCGTTTCCTGGGAATTTCCGTACTTTATTTTTTTATTTTATTTTTTCGATATTTTCTTTGTAGACTTTAAAGTGCATTAGAACTATAGGTTAAAATATTTGTTCTAATTTTCGCAGAAAATAAGGTTTCACGTGTCATTAAGCTTTGTACATCTTCCCAATTTAAACTAGATTTTAGTATCATAAACTGCTTTTGAATTGCTGTCAGTGCCTACCTGAACTATTTTGGTTTCCGTTGGAATTTCTTGTCAATCCGGAACGAAACAGTTCAGGTTGATATAAAACTAGTAGTACACGTTTTAAAACTGGTATGAAATGACCAATGTTCTCTGACCTCTGGCGGGGAATAATTACCTTTCAGAGAAAAACCTTTTCAGATGTAAAACGGTATTGAAGAGAGCATCATGAAAACATGCCTTTATAATTTTGACCCCTTAAGCCCTATTTTCATATGGAAAAAACTTATATAAAAACTTGGTTTTACAGGGGTATACATCATCTTATTTCTTCTCAAAACATAAATTTAGGGTACTCGTAAGAACCGCCTCGTCGAGGCGATTCTAACGAGGACCCAGAATCTATGTTTTGAGCAGAAATATTAAAGATGTCAGAATTTTTTATCTGAAAATTTTCATTTTTTGGTGGTAAAATTTTCAGTATATTTGAGTAGGTATGTTTTCGTAATGGCGAATATAAAGTAACAAAAGCCGCCCCCCCTTATCAAAATGGAAGAAGATCTGCGAGGTATATCTAGTCCTCTCCAAGCGGATTGACAATTAATGGATTCATATAAAAATGGGAAAGAAGTTGCCTACTTTCACAGAGGTGCCACGCTTAGCGCAAATAATTTGTCTCCCGGGGTGTGGGGGTGCGTGCAGATAATTCCCTTTGGCACGGGGGCGTGGGGTTCGCGCAGCCTTATCAGATTCTTAACTGGACGTGTTTTGGTTTGGATAGTCAAGCAATCAAAGTTTATTTATGCGGACAACAAAGGCTGTGGTTAGACTGCGCGCTGATTTGTGTCTACGTTGGGCGCACATGTCAGAAGGCACGTTTTCTCACGTTGAGAATCATATATTCTTCACTGTTCATTTGATAGAGTAAAAGAGTCTATAAGAAATCACGATAGCTCAATTGCGAGCGCGCTGATCTCAGTTGTTCAAAACTAACGATGTCGTTATTCAACGTATTGTTTTCACTTTGATCAATTAATATGTCATTTACGCTAATACATTTGCTGTAAAAATATGCATAGCTTTTATATTTGCAAAAGCTACTCGCACTTTTCAGTAAAAATATCAGTGAATTAGATATTGTACTTACTAGAACAGTTAATATTTGGACCACTAACGAGCTCGTCAGCCTAACGATGCTTTGAACAACTGGAAAACTGGGACCTAGAGCTAGAAGTAGCTGGATTGATCCCTGGCATTGGCAAGGGAAATCGGTGTCCGAAAGCCAATGTCAAACAGTGTAGATCCTGATGAGACGGCTCATTAGGAGCCGTCTCATCTGGATCTACGCTATTTGCAAAAGCCCGTCAATATCGCTATGGCAGTGAAAGAGTTAAAGAACCCTTCGGTTCAAGATCACTACTGGTTGGCTTTCAACCTGCCGTCTGTCTGTCTGTCTGTCTGTCTGTCTGTCTGTCTGTCTGTCTCTCTCTCTCTCTCTCTCTCTCTCTCAATCTCGCGCGCTTTCGCTCTCTCTCTCTCTCTCTCTCTCTCTCTCTCTCTCTCTCTGTCTCTCTCTATCTGTGAGTGATATGTTTTCCTTAACATTGACGCTGAATCGTTTAGCTTTAATCATTGAACTTTACCACGTCTTGAAATACGTTAGTTGTATCATGGCAAATACCTTCACATACAGGAACCATATCATATGTTTGTAAACAAAATGTTTTTTGGATTGGATTACAGATAATATGGAAAAAGAAGTTTTATGTTGGGACTAAGTAAAACCAAATGAATTATACTTTTGATGCGTGCACAAAGGTTAACAAAACGACTGAATGCAGCTTTGCAGTGAAGACTGAACAGTTTGAGAGAAATTACGTGTAAAATACCATTTCTGTAATTTCAGCGCTTGTATTATTTCTGGCCCGCACGTCTTCACTAAAGTTTAAAATATAATTACGAACCTGCTGATCTTGCTAATTCGGGTGATTCCGCTTCAACAAATTTCCTGATGTTTCTAATGAGAAACGATTACCTTGTTAAACGGGTCTAACTGTTTGATGGATGCTACATTAAAAGCATGGGTAATTGGAATAATTTTCAATTAAGTCGTCTTGTGCAAAAAGCAAATTTAAGTAACTGAGTTGGTTTACAGGAAAACTTATTAAATAACATTTGATGTACAACGTTCAAAATCGCCCTTATGTCATATGCGGACAGCAGTTGCCCTGAACAGCCTGCGCAGGCTCCGGGCCTTCATTCTCTGCGTGCAGAGGTAGTGGATACTGAAGAATATTTCGAAGGAGAGAGACGGTCCTGATCAGAACTGTTCGAATATGCGGACTGGCTTGGACTTTTGTTATTGCATGAGGGTCTATTTTTTCCTTGAGAATAATTTATATGCGATCAGATAAAAGTACACTGTGCAGTACTGGAGTGTGGTTAGTGCAATATGTTTTCGCAGACACAATATCTGGGTTTTGTTCAATCGAAGCATTAAACATTTAAGGTCCTCGTAAAATAGCGTATTTATGCATGTCCTTTGGTTTCTTCAAAATTCAAATACAGCTGCACATTGTATTGAAAGAGTCCTTTTCTACTGACTATATCCAAGTAAATAAGTTAGTGTGGCATAACCGTGCTAACCGTTAAGGGAATTATTCTTTTTTTATGGTACTATTTCATGTATGGCAAGTCTTGTCAAATTTGTTTCATTTGCCTTGTGAAAAGGGTCCACTCTAAAATGAAATAATTTGGTCCCGGTGGGAAAATTATTTCCCTTCGGAGTAGACCCCTTTTCAGATGGTGCTAAGTCTGAAGAAGGTCAAAACAGGAAGTCACAAAAGTAGTCTCCCTTGTAAAAAATGCGGGGAAAGTCTACCAGGCGTGTCCAGTCCCCTTAAAGCGTTTGCCGGTTCTAAACATTGTTATTAAATGAAATTGGTGTGCTATTTAAAACCCAACTGCAAAAGATGTATGTCTGCAATGAAATTTTATGTTTTTCGTAGGTTTATTCGAATGCTAATGTCTGAGGATGGGAGTGAGCGGGGCTGGGGGTGGAGGGATTTGGGGATTCTTTTCTTTTTACACTCTGTTAACGAACCAATGTGAAATATTTATTTCGTGGCCATAACTATATATCAGCCATTTGTTGAACCAAAGATTTGATATTGTCTTATTCATCTACAAAAACATATGTTGTGCGTGTCCATTAGAAGAATTCTCTTTCTTTGTGCCTTTTTACCTTAAATAATCGGACACCGTAACTGTTTGTTCGATCACCCAGGGTAAAGTATGGAAACGTCTAAATGTTATTACGATTAAACTGAGTTCTCGAGACAAGCTAGGATTTAACATAAAAGTACCGTAACGTACGTAGTACTACGTCACATGTGCTACAATACGAGCGTAACTTCCAGGATTGGGAAGTTCGATTATTATTGTTTTATAACTCTGTCCCGTGTATTAACTAGTCTGGATAGCGCAGAGACATTCCGATCTCTTGTCACTGTTGCGGCATGGGCTCGATTCTCAGCGCTGGCATGTGGCAAGTAGTAGTCGCCCATTCAAGGTCTTTCAAGGTCAAGGTTTTCTTTAGTTTCCTCCACCTTGTATGACCTCTAAGCTCCATCATCGAGCCTTCGATCGCTGAACCTTCTGTGTAATCGAACCAATATAATTAAAGTTTCATGCTAAATAAATTAAGATGCCATGCCCACTTCTAATTTTCAGCCAATCAGATTACTTGATCCAGATTGTTGATATACATTCGCATACTTAATGGCAAACTGCAGATCCAGATCAGTTGGCTTCTGAAGAAGACTACTGATCTGGATCTACACTGTTTACAAAGTAAGAGTATATATGTGTTCAGCAGGACTAGGGTTAATTTTGTATCTAGTTTTGGACTTATTTGCTGTACACTTTTGTTTTGTTTTGGCTTGTTCTTTGGCTTTTTTATTTTATATGTAGAGCTGATTCAGGTGGGGCTGCGATCGAGTAATATTGGTAAAGCATCCCCACCAGTAGTTTGTTTTCTGCTGTTCGTATAAAAGCGGTTTCTCTGCTAGTCGGTTTGCCGATACCATGCCGTTGTGGCTTGCTATTGTTTATTCCTGACCCTTTTTTCGGTACCTCGTGTGTGATATGCTTTGTAATTATGGCATTTTCCGAGTATCTTCATTAATTTGAAATAAGCTTCTGATCTTGTGGGATGCATCTATTTTGAACCGTTACTTTTTAGGTTTGCTTCTATTTAGGAGAATTAGTCTTCTTAGTTAATACCTTACACTGAATCTCTTTGATACCAAGACCAAATAGAATTCTGATAGAGTAAGTTGTTCGCAGGACCTGTGTTTAGTTAACACTATAAGCTGCAGTCTGCTAAAATATTCATCAGGTTTGTAAACTAAACACAATGAGACTTTAAGATGCGTTCTTTTGCAGACTTCTGATACTGGACTTTAGAGCGTTCTGATTCTCTATTTAGCTAAACGCGATTACATGTAATGGAGAAACACGGCACACGGACACGGATGTTCTATATTCTGGCGAATAGTGGGCACTCGTAATGCCGCTTTGATCCCCACCTAAACGACTTTTGGTGAAACTTCGTACAGCGGTTTCACGAGAGAAAAATACTCTTTTATACTTCACTTGTATAATACCCTGCGGCTGGGACAATGAGTGTCTGGGAAAAAAACACACTTTGTAACTAAAGGGTATTGCCCCTTCGATCACATCTTAGAAATGCATGTATGTAATATAATAATAATAATAATAATAATAATTATCATTATCATTATTAGTAGTAGTTGTAGTAGTAGTAGTGGTGGTGGCGGTGGTTAGTTAGTTAGTATGTTAGTTAGTTAGTTAAGTGCCATGCACATTACTGAGTTACAGAGGAATAGATAGATCTTTTGAAAGCGCACTCATTATATACAAGACATACATTGGCTCATGGGTGAGAAGTCTACGTTATTACTATTTTTTTTAAATATTTGAATATTCAACAACGATTTAGCTCAAGTCTAGACATGCACTCCGTAAGATATAGAAAATCTCTCCTGTTTTGAAAGTCTTGAAGTAAGTTCTGGTTGTCATAATACACGCAGCAGAATGTGAATATTTCCGCAGGAAACTGTCCTATGGATTTTTGAGTCGTATTTATTAATAATTGCCGCTAGAATGCTGTCGATTATTTCTGGCTAGCTAACTCCTATCTCGTTCCTTTGTGTGTGATTTCATTACTGCCAGTTTATGCCATATGTATTAGAAAAAGTGGGCTACGCATTGACGAGTTGATTGGCATTTGTGTCATGTGAATCTAGTTAACGCACTGTCGTCATTAGATGTGCATTACCAAAGGAAAACCTACCATATACCGCCACTAACCCGTCAAAAGAAATTGATATACTTTCAGGAGAGGCTCTTCTCTGTCAACACTGGTTTCGTCTCCCTTCTGAAAAGTGGTCTACTGTAATAGGAAACTTTTCTTTTTGATTACGCGACTTAGTATGCAGAAAAGTGCACAGGAAGTCACTAAATTTGTCTCCAATGAAGACAAACGGCATGATTCGACAATTGTATCCAGTGCCCTAAAGTCCTCACTAGTTTCCGCAATAAGAATAGGCACCATTCACGGGTATAATATTTGGTCGCGAAACATTTTATAAAAACGACAAAGCTCAACCAAACTGTTAGTGTGCGAGCTTAACTAAGACTTCACTATCTCACATTGGACGAGGTAAGGAAGAAGAGTATTTTTCTAAATGTGTACACATTGACCATCATAATGACCTATAAAGAGTGATGGTGTCGTTATACTGCATTAGTGCATTCTCCGGGTCTATACTAAAAAGAATCCGTTAGATCTATAGAATAATTACGTAGACTACGTATCGTAGATGATGATCGTACTGTGTAGTTACCCAGCTAGCATTCTTTACAAATCTACAGCGGGCCGTTATCGGCCCGTCAGCTACCCTGACGGGCCAATAACGGCCCGCTATAGATTTATAAAGAATGTTTACTGGGTATACACCCGATCCGCAGCAACGTTGGCATACGTCGTGTGATACATTGTATTTTGCTTTTTAGACATGTCTTTATATTCTGGTGATATGATGTACTTTGTGAATGTATTTTTAAATATAGTCTATGTTATCACACGCTGCTTTCAAAAATAGTGTTCATCACGAAAACATGCCTAAATATATAATTTTGACCCCCTTTAACCCCACTTTTATATAGTAAAACTGGGGTTTACAGGGGTATACACTATTTTTTTTATTTCTGCTTTAAACATAGATTGTGGGTACCCACAATCTATGTTTTGAGCAGAAATATGAAAAATATCAGAATTTCTTATCAGAAAATTTTCATTTGTTTTGGTGGTAAAATTTTCAGTATATTTGAATAGGCATGTTTTCGTAATGTTGGACATTTGCGAACACAGAAGCCCGGATATTCCTTGCAAGCTACTCAAGTCGCTCACTGTTCTCTTACATCTTAGTGCTGAAATGACATCTCTAGGTAGATTTCGTGGATGCACAGGACCTGATTGATAATTCCATTACGAAAACACGCCTATTCAAATATATAGAAAATTTCGCCTCCAAAAACTAAAAATTTGTACATACAAAAACTCTGATATTTTTCATATTTCTGCTCTAAACATAGATTGTTGGTACTCGTTAGAACCGCCTCGCCGAGGCGGTTCTAACGAGTACCAACAATCTATGTTTTTGAGCAGAAATAAGAAAAAATAATGTATACCTCTGTAAACCCCCAGTTTTACTACATAAAAGTGGGGTTTTAAGGGGTCAAAATTACATAGGCGTGTTTTCGTGATGCGATTTAGTTCTTTACAAACATTAATATTAATAGATACACGTTAAATCAGAGCACTGAAAGCACTGGTACGTAAATTGTCTCAATGTAGGCGGGGAAATTGGTCCTGAACGGGGTCTTAAGACTGTATCATTTAACTCTTAACGTCCTATAATATACACAACAGTGTGGCTCCTGATCAGACGTCGCGTTCTGTGGAGTCTGATCTGGGTCTGTACTGTTTGGCAATGTCCAAGCACTAAGACCAGTCCAGGTAATAGAGCAGAGTTCGATTCGGAGACAGTAGGTTGTGGGTTTCATATCGTGAACATTTGGTTAGTCTGTGTAACGCGCGGTTTGATTTCATTGGTCAATGATAATCACGTGGACGACAACCTTAAAGAAATTTTGATATATGAATAGTCAATTCGATTGTAAACAATCGACCCGAAATTTTCCAACACTTTGGAAAATGGGAAAGAAAGTTGTCTCCCCAGTATCTGAAACCTGTCAAATCTGGAGGCTACACTCGAAGACAAGAATTTGCTCCTAGTGGCGGCGAGAGGTGATAATTTCCATGTAAGACATATGTGTTATCCATTGAAGGTGTATACGTTCCTTTTAAGGTATCTCTTTAGTCTTCAAGCTCATCAGAAAGTGGCCGAACATCGACATTGATGCCTATTAATTTTGATGCTTCAAATAAAATACTATTGGGACAGACATACCTGGGCAAACAATGTAGACCTTGATCAAACGCCACGAATCGCGGGTCTTATCAGGGTATGCAATGTTTGCCACTTATCCAACAGTTTTGAGACACATCAGCCTCTAGTGTAATAGATTTGTTAAAAGTTTGGGACAAGAATATAAAGATTAAAATGTCCAACTATTTAGTATAGAAATGGTATTATTTACCTACCCAGTACGTTTGGTTAGGGAATGACTCGTATGTATTTCTTATTATCAGGATATATTGCCATTTAAGCCACAACGGTAGAAAATTCACTTTATAACTTGCACACGCAGAAAAGATTCAGATTAGTCTGCACACCCGCATAATCTGACTAACTTTCCTTTTCACCTAAAAAAAAAAAAAGAAAGAAAAAAAAAAAAAACTTGTTAATTGGTTCCAAGAGCAACCTTTAAAGATTTTGTTATATCACTGCAGCTGATTTTAAATGCCTTGCGGAGGCCGTAAAAAGTCTCTTCGTACGTCACCACAGTGCAGTTTATATTTTTACTGTTCCTTGAGATCACTGAACCAATTCATCGCGTGTCTCTTAACCCGTTAGGGACTGAATAAACTCTCCCACACTATAGATTGGAAGAGTCCATTTTCGACTTTAAGTATGTAAGGCTATATGTTATAGATGTTCCTAAAAAATGGTTGAACTGTTTGCAAACAGTGGAGACCCTGATCAGACGCCGCGTTCTGCGGCGTCTGATCTGGGTCTGCACTGTTTGCCAGTTACCCGTGTAGGGGTCCCCAGTCTTCAATTGGTTAAACATGTACTAGTTGGGTATATGCAGCTCTACAAACTACGTTTCTGTCATATGAAAAGTCTCATAACTGAGACTCTGATTTTTATTCTGTGTGCGTGTGTATGTTGTTTCAATAGATAGCCATTATAGATTTTGAAGGATAATTAGCTATTCACAGAAAGCCAACTGAAGACCCTGGTCAGAATATATGGATGTGGAGTTTGATCTGAGTAATCCATGTGCGAACATTTTGTAAAGTATACTTTCTCACTGCGTCTTATTTGCTTTCATTGTGAACGAACAGTTTTAGCTTTGTCATGCTTTAATTAAGCGAAATAATTAGAAGTTGCTAAATGAGAGGGATTTGGTGACACTTTTCGTGTCCGTTTTACAAAAGCACAGGAGACATCAAACAAAATGAGCATGGCACCAGATAAGAGGCCTATGGGACAGATTCGGATAGCGCACAGGTCTCAATCAGACTGTGCATGATCAGGGCATTCGCTGTCCTTTTCTAGAATTATTGGATACTGTAGAATATATCCATCACGAGAACATACCTATATAATTTTGACCCCCTTAAACCCCACTTTCATATAGTAAAACTGGGGTTTACAGGGGTATACATTATTTTTGTTATATCTGCTCAAAAACATAGATTGTGGGTACTCGTTAGAACCGCCTCGACGAGGCGGTTCTAACGAGTACCCACAATATACGTTTTGAGCAGAAATATGAAAAATATCAGATTTTTTTATCTGAAAAATTGCCATTTTTTGGTGGTAAAATTTTCAATATATTTGAATAGGTGTGTTTTCGTAATGGTGTACAGGAAATACCCTTTGTGACTTAGCTAGCTGGCCTATGTTATTTGTATAACCCTGAAGGTTCATTTTTGCATGATAAGGGTCACATACTAAGCCTTTCTTTTTCAGGAAAAATGAGAATATATTTTAAATATAAGCTTCTTATTTGTGGACTGCGATAAGGGAGGACGTGTTTTGGAGGCATACGCGGACAACGAGTATTATTATGCTGCGCATCTGCCTTACCTAACCTTACCTAATACAGTCGACTCTCGTTATCTCGAAATCCAAGGGACTCTATTAAATTCTTCGAGATATCCGTACTTCGACATATCAGATTTGCAAAACTGAGGAAAACAATTAATCGAACAACCACTTTTAACAGAATGAATCTTTAATTTGACTTATAAGTAAGAGATACATATTGAAAATATTGTGGAAAAGAGGAGAAATTGCTCCTAAGGAGCAATTTCTCCTCTTTTCCACAATATTTTGTTGCCTGTTGGTAGATCTCTGTGTTAAAACAGGGACCAGATTTTCAATTCGAGATAAGCGGTTATTCGAGATAAGCGAGTTTGAGATAACGAGAGTCGACTGTACCTATTTTCTGTTTTTCAGCATGCCTTTGCTATTTTATAACATCATTACGGAAAAAATAAGCAAACGCGAAAACTATAGAAATAAAATTTACTTTTACTTAATAAGAGATATCGAAAACCTGGAATTACAAAGATGTTGGGTGCGCAGGCAGATTTGCATCACGAAAACATGCCTTTATAATTTTGACCCCCTTAAACCCCACTTTTATATAGTTAAACTGGGATTTACAGGGGAATTCATTAGTTTCTTATTTTTGCTCAAAACATAGACTGTGAGTACTCAGAATCTATGTTTTTGAGCAGAAATAGGAAAAGTATCAAAGTTTTTTATCTGAAAATTTTCAGTTTATGGAGTTAAAATTTTCTATATATTTGAATAGGCGTGTTTTCATGATAAATCATCGGCAGGCAGAGACATCAAAAAGTCCGTTGTCTCACGTTACGGTTCAATGTTTATTCTTCCTCTTGGTATCATTGGTAGGCTTTGCCTGTGATTGTAGCACTTTCTGGATAACATATGTACTATTTCACATTCCACTCTGCTTGTCTCCAGAAGACAGTTTCCAAAACAAGATAATGAGAAAGTCGCCATGTATTGGTCGTATGCTGAGTATTAACTCATTTGTTAACAGTGGTGCAAGTGATAAATTACCTGCTGCGTAATCTATACGTAAATGCACCACGTAGACATGACCCCGTCTTCTGCTGGTTTGTATTAGAAAGAATACATAATAGCCACCAAGGTATCGGTGATAGAGCTACAAAAGCGACGCAAGTATTTAATATTTCAAAACAGATCTTGGATTATTCATTCGATCAAAGAGAGAACAGCTGTTTCGAGCTTAATATTTGTCTAATCTTCACGCTAGTTGTCTAATAAATACGACGGTGCAAGGGTGTCTATTTTTCATTATGCCTAAATAGTCTGACAAAAACAACTGAACAAAAACAATATTAAATATTCTTAACGGTTCATACTGTGTATATCAGTAAATGAGTTACTGATTTACATGTATGAAAATGTATCATTTTAATGAAATTGCCACTCTAAATCTCGGAACGTTTTTAATTGACAATGATTTCGCTTCAAGGTTATAAAAGTATAAAAAGTCTTTGTCTTTTACAATCCTGAAATAGTTCCATGGCATAAAAGTATTATTATGGGGAAATAATACAGAATCTAATAGTAAATTTGCTGGTCTGTAGTAAGGAAATTACTTGAAGATAAATAAGAATTTGTAATTGGGTTTATAGCAAGATTCCGGATTCGGCTCAATGCTTATTTGGACTACGACACCCACCCACATATCCTCCACACACACACACACGCACGCACGCACACACGCATGCACGCACGCACGCACGAACGCACACATTCCAAACCTCTCGTGACTACTTCATAAACAGTTTCTTTCTAAGGACTATCCACCTTTTGAATGACCTTCCGGCATCTATCACTGAGGCTCCTGACTTAGTACTCTTCAAGCAGGAGATGTGCAACCTCTCATTCTAAACGTAAAGTAGGGGCCCAGATTGCCAAGTAGCTGTGAGGAGGGCTGGAGCTATGTCGTTGGGCCAAGTGCTCTTTAAGCCCCAGGGAAGGCCGATTGGTCTGGTCAGAGCGATGAAAAAATGCAGCTTGGAAAATTTTCTTCCCTTTTTCATGATATTTTGTATTCTTATTTTATTTGGAATTATTCTTTATCTGTATGTAGTATTTTTCCCGATCCATACATTTTGCTCTCATATGCTTGTACCTATCTTCAAACTGCTTTTATGCTAATATAGAGTTTTTTTGTTTTTTTTCTTTTCTTGGTCACCCCGACACATAACGGTCAAGGATGACAGAGTGTGGTACTATCTGATGTACACACACACACACACACACACACACACACACACACACACACACACACACACACACACACACACACATTTTTCAAAGTCCAAAGGAAAAGTTCCGCAGAACAATTGATAATAGTTCAATAATAGGTTAGTAGAAAAAAATTGCATATAATAATAGTTATTTCCTCTACCGGTTTCACATGTCTTCATCAGAAGGTTACTATCCACCATATGCGACGTACACGTTGTCCGGACGTCGCAGAAATATTTACTAAGAAAAAAAAAAAGGTAAGAGACCGCAGCCCTTCCCAGACACCAAGAGGAAGTGAAAACCGACAAAACCAAACAAGCACAAATCGAACAAACGTACGAAAAGCACTAAGTTTAGCTCTCTCTTCCTCAAGTGAGGTAATCGCAATGCTAAAAGGACTAAAAAACACAAGAACAAAATAACACAAGAAAAGACATAAAACAAATCGCCTCGTAGAATAAACCACAAAGCAACAAAGAGTAAGACTAACACCGAGACCACCGCCTTAGAACGGTCAGCAGAGTAAACCACCAGGGGGTTTACAGCACTTTTACAGCTAGCCAACTTCACCCTGGGTCCCGTTGCTACTCTTAATACAGAAACACATAAAATACGGTTCGCATAAAGGCTCCCAACTCAGTCAATGCATCAAGCGAAAACATAAAAGTTAAATTAATCACTATAATAAACAAAGACGAGTACTCATGGCTAATAAGTTATGGTTAATAAGTGGTTAATAAGTTAATGGTTAATAAGTGTTAAAGTCAATAACGTTAGTTTCGCACCAAATTATGTTTAGGCTTTAAAGTTCGTATGAAGAATGTTTGTTTTTGTTTTGGGTGTATACGAGTAATACTTTCTGTATTCATTTTAGAATAAAAGCATCGCAAGCATAATACCTGCCACAGCAATTATCTGTTAATGTATTAAAGTTATCGCTACGAAAATGTCTGGAAAGAAAATGACGAAGGGACAGATAACAATCCTAAAAAACGTCTTGATAATATCAATGGACATTTAACAATCCTAAAACAGATCTTAATAATATCAATGCATATAGCAAATTTGGTTAAAAAGCCTTGTTATTTACTCAAGTTATCGTCCGGAAACGAAAATATGGGCGTGTCTCGGGCAGATAACTCCGTAAAAAATTGACGAAATTTGCCCATTAGCAATTCCAAACCAGATCTCCTGAATGTCAATATATACAGCAAATTTTATTGAAATGCCTTGTTACTTACTCAAGGTAGCGTCCGGAAACGAAAATATGGGCGTATCTCGGGCAGATAACTCCGTAAAAATTTAACGAAATTTGCCCATTAGCAATCCGAAACCAGATCTCCTTAATGTCAATGCATATAGCTAGTTTGGTTAAAATCCCTTGATATTTACTCAAATTATCGTCCGGAAACGAAAATATGGGTGTTTCTCGGGCAGATAACTCCGTAAAAAATTGACGAAGTTTGCCCATTAGCAATCCCAAACCAGATATCCACAATATCAATGCACGTACCAAGTTTGGTGAAAATCCATTGATGTTTACTCAAGTTATCATCCGGAAACGAAAAACGGACGGACGGACGTACGACTGACTGACGGACGGACAGACACACGGACATTTAACGTGAAACCATAATACCCCGCCACTATTGTGTGACTGGGTATAAAAAGGAGAAAAAATGTTTACATTGGCATCAGTGGGTGTACTCAATGGGAGCAATCGCGTAGTTACATAACGAATCCTTTGGTTATGGATTGTCATTCGCTTATTCAAATCTCCTGCCTCGCCAACTTATTCCTTATTACAGCCACTGCATCGGATTACATAGATAGCATTCTTAACTTCAGCTTATGTCAGATCTCACTTGAAATTCTCTGTCGCTTTTAATTTCATATTTATCCCCCTCTACAAAATGCTTGCAATGACCACAAGTCGGTCTGTTGCATTTAGATACTACTGTGTCCGTTCTGAAAATTTTGCTCTTGTTATTATGTTTATGTAATTTATCGTAGATAGATATGTTTATGGGATAAGCTTTTCCAGTCCGATGTTTCGGTTTGGCGTCTCGTGGCACTTCCATATGGCCATTCGGTTTCTTTCGATGACTTCGCTCTCTACTTTATTCAAAATCCCACTTCCGTCGTGGTCAAGGTCAAGAAATGTTTAAAAAAAAAAATCAGTTTCTATGTAAAAGATATTAACTTTTGTGACAAACCTACGTATACATAAGTGTTAATTCGAATAGGTGTGCTAGAAAAGTATTGTTTCGTGATTTATAACAAAACAAACAAGGGTGTAAACGTTCCAAAACAATATCTAAATCGGAGCCACCGCCTACAGATGATCATAGTAGCGAGAGTGACGAGGATGACTCGGTTAATGACCTGGTATAGGAATAGGAAGACGAGGTCACGGACTCTCATAAGGAAACGCCTCATAGGAAAATAAACAAAATACACATGCGCAGGATCGTAATTACATTGCAGCAATGTCACCAGTCTCATCATCGGAGACAGATTCATCGGACGATGACAAACAGGATCTGGCTGCCAAGCATTTAAGCAAGCTTACAGGTGCGCTGCCCGAGTGTGATACTTTTTCTTATGGGGAATCCATTACACCTCCAAATGACACACATTCCAGTCAAATTCAAAGAAATATTTAGACCGTTTTGTTACCAAATACATCTTATGCAAACCTTAATGCCCATAGACGTTTCTCTCTGGAGATAGGTCATAACTCCAAAATTAGTCTAGTCCCCAACACAAGGAAAATTAATAGCATTGAACAATGGAGGACCGCCTATCTTCGTTTCGCTGCTACTTACGGCCTAAAATACCCTAGTCAGGGACCTGGTTAACAGAAAACAGGGTCTAGCATGGCTGATGTACGACACTCATTCCGCTACCTTCGCCAATCGCATCGCATAAGTTGGGACCAACTCCACACAGAATTTTGGGTCATGGCTGCCATGACCTCTACTTTTCGCCACCAACGCAGACAACAGCAATCCTTTCAGGACTTCCAATGAAACAGTCAGTCACGACCTCGGTTTCTGCGAGATACCTGCTGGACCTTTAACAAGTCCGGTCGCTGAAGTAACTCAGACTGTCACTACGAGCACAAATGCGGTTTCTGCCGGGGCAGACACGGTGCTAAGTCATGCCACTCGAACGGCCAACGAAGTGCACCTTCACGAAGTGGTCCCGACCCAGTAGCAAAGTAGTCAAACACAAACCCTTAGACCTGGTAGACCTGACATAAGGAACCAAACCCAGTAAAACATCCCCCACCTCGCCTTAGGCTGCCACCACTATTAAAGTGGATATTTTCCTTCCTATCTGGAAAATATTAGTCAAGCTTCCTATCTTGTCGAAGATAGTACCATTGGTTTTCGTCTAGGTTTTCCCGGTCAGATAATTCCGAATGTCTCCTAATATGTCATCCTTTCATAAGTATTCAGTTGTCATATCACACAAAAGGCGGAAGTATCTTCAGGTCGTCTGAAGGGGCCTTTTCCAAACCCCCCATTCACAAATCTTCAGATCATCCCAATAGGTTGCATTCAAAAGAAATCTTCAAGGGACTTTCGTATTATCCACCACCTAAGTTACCCTCCTGGCTCTAGTATTAATAATGGTATTTCGCCGCATTTAGCTAGTGTTTCATACTGCTATTTCGATGATGCTGTTAATGCCCTGCTTAAACTGGGCAGAGGACTCCTATGTGTAAAACTGACATTGAATCCCATTTTGGCTCATTAGGCTCATCATGAATTTCTTGGCTATAAATTGCAATCCCAATTCTACTATGATTGTTGCCTCCCGTTCGGTTGCCGTAGTAGTCATGTCATCTTCGAATGGTTTAGTACCGCAGTTGAATGGATTGCGAAAAACATTTTAAAAAATCCGGATATCATCCACGTGATGATTTCTTCATGATAGGTCCTCTGCTTCTGAGAAATGCTTGACTTACTTATCTTCCTTTCTGTCATTTTGTAAAATGTCTGAATTCCCATCAAAATAGAAAAAAAAGTCAGTCTACCCAACAACTTGTATCACCTTTATGGGGCTCGAACTCGATATTGTTGAAATGGTGGCAAGATTGCCACCTGACAAGCTGAGCAAAGCAAGAGTGCTGATAAACAAATACTGCAATAAAAGAAAAATCAAGCTAAGGGAATTGCTGTCTCTCATTGGTTATCTTAGTTTTTGTTGCAGTTTCCCCGGGCCGCTCTTTTTGCTGCGCCTCATAGACAAAATTAAGAATGCCAGACACCAGGCCCATAGCATTACTTTTACCAGTGAAAGTCGGCGTGATTTACAAGATTGGCAACTTTTAGTGGATCACTTCAATGGAAAAAATATGTTTTTAGTGAAGCTTTGGAGGACGATGCAATCACTGCATCTGCATACGGAGGCAGCAGGAGCTTTCGGCTTTGGAGCTATGTTTTGAAATAGCTTGTTAATGGTTCGTGGCCTGCACAAATAGCTCACTTACCCATCACCTTCAAAGAACTTTTCCCCATCGTGTTGGCACTGGAAATATGGGCTCCTTTCCTTAATATCAATGCTTGGTTGCACACTCTGACAATCTGGCGGTTGTTCATATCATCAACAAACAATCTTGGTGCTTTTCGTCCATTTGTTTGATTTGCGCTTGTTTGGTTTTGTCTGTTTCCTCTTCCTATAGGTATCTGGGAAGGGCTGCGGTTTGTGATCGTGGCACTCCCTGGACTTTTCTCTTACCCTTTATGTGCACGGACACCTACATCATGAGGCTGGTGCGTCGCCTTGTTCTGTCCTGCATTAAACATAATATTCTTTTGCGATGTGTACATATTTGGAGAAAATACAACATTCTACCACATTTGTTATCCCGTTTACAGGTAGAAGAATTTTACCGCCTTGCACCAGATGTGGACAAGATTCCCACTCAAATACCTACCTGCCTTCTACAAGGGACATTTTGAACATTCAGCAATATCTGTTGGATAATCGTTGGCCAAGTCTACACATAAATCATAAAAGCATTCGCTTCACTTGTATTCCATTTTCCATGACTCATTTTTTCTCAGTTAACAAAAAAGGTAAGAGAAAAGTTCAGAGAGTGCCACAATCACAAACCGCAGCCTTTCCCAGACCCCAAGAGGAAGAGGAAACCGACAAATCTAAACAAGCACAAACCGAACAAACGTACAAAAAGCACTAAGATTAGCTCTCTCTTCCCCAAGCGAGGTAATCGCAATACTAAAAGGACTGAAAAACACAAGAACAAAATGACACACGGAAAGACATACAACAAATCGCCTCGTAGAATAAACCACAAAGCAACAAAGAGTAAGACTAACACCGGGACCACCGCCTTAGAACGGTCGGTAGAGCAAACCACCGGGGGTTTTAAAGCACTTTTACAGCTAGCCAACTTCACTCACAAGGCTCCGTTTCCGATCTCGGCTTCCAAATTCTTCAAATTAATTTTTTTGTTGTTTTTGGTGGCTAAGCACTACAAGTCCTCAAGCGTACAATCCATATTATCAGGTTTGTCTTATATTCATGTCCTAAACGGTTGGCCTAGCCCTGCAAGTCATTGCTTGATCAAAAAAATATTGTTGGGATCTAAACGTGTCCGTCAGACATCTTACGGCAGACTACCAATTACAAGGAAAATCCTTCGTAATATCATAAAGAATATTTCACGCCTTTTCGTCTCGGTGTTTGAGCAAACCCTATTTCGGGCTATGTACTCTTTGGCTTTTCATGCTCATCTTCGGGTAGAGGAATTCACAGTAACAAATACATCAGCACATGCCATTCAATTCAAAGTGCTTACTTTTCAAGTGAAGGGACACACAATTATCAGTTGTAACATCACTCTACCTCTATAAGCATTCACTCAAACCTACTACATTACATATTCCCAAGTCCCGTGTCTCCGGAATTTGTCTAGTGGATAACCTGGTCTGATACTGTAATCTTAGAGGTATAAAAGATGGTCCTCTTTCCTTAGCCGAACAGACCCTGCTTGGCTGGGCGGCTTGTTGGCTGACCAACAAGTTTGGCGGGTTTATTTCGCCCAGCGTTGGAAAACTAGTCCTTATAATACTAGTCAAATTTTTAAATGTGATTTAATATGTATCTTGTTTATCTTTTCAAGTTGTGGATTCAAATCCAGGCATTTAAACAAACGGCATATATTTAAAATAAATGCTCTATAACAAATTTCATTCTTCCTTTTATTTTACCAACCAAGCTGCGCCGGGTCTGGTTTATTCTTACTTTATTTTTAGGATACAAAATATGTTTTACACATAATGTCTTAGACCATAAATGTATCGTAAATAATATCGTAGATAAATATGTTTATGGGATAAGCTTTCCCAGTTCGGTGTTTCGTTTCGGCGTTTAGTAGCACCACCATATGTCCATTCGGTTTCTTTTGATGACTTCGGTCTCTTCGTTATTCCAAAGCCAACTTCCGTCATTGTCAAGGTCAAGAAAGTTTGCAGAAAAATTCAGTTTCTATGTCAAAAATATAACCACAACCACCCCCTCCACCGACCTTTCTTTGGGAAAGCTTATCATACTTTGAAACTGACGGGTTTGTTTCGCTCAGCGTTAGGCGGGAATGCCTCTTTATATGATTTTCTTTCTTGGCGTTTCTTTTTTTCATGCGTAACCACTAGGGGGTATACAAAACAGTACGAGAATCGATCCATGGTACAAGTACTGTTGTTAATTTAATTGGTGTTCTCACAAGCTCTGGAACAGAATACGAAACTATGGTGAGTAGATGTTTTAGGGGAAATAACCAGTCAGAAGCAGCCAAAGACCGACTTTTCCTTTTATCGGTCTGGGGCTGTGTCCAGTTGTACACCCCTAGTACAAATGCCACTTGCACACAAATTGCATATATCAATACATTAAAATGCAAGAGTACACTTTTAAAAATATTGAAGTACATAACAATTAAAAAGCATGTAGGCCCAGATCAGACGGCTCTTCCAGCAGCAGTCTGGTCTGCATCTACATATTTCTGATAAATTAGAATTTTAAGAATAACCATTCTCCGATTTGTCCAGTGTAGTGGCCTCCTTTAATTCTCAAATATTTGTTTAATGATGACAGTGATAAAGACTTCAATAAGAACCCTATGCCTGTCAGGTGACTGTCTTACCAACACCACCCGACAAGCATTGGGCAGGAATGAGCTTTACTAAAATAACTTATATGTTTTGCAAGTTACTACAATCTCAACAGATGAGGAGGATACCATTCTATGGCATCCTGCTCATGTGTTGAGAACACCCACGCATCTCTTGAACAGCTATACCTTAAAGTAGGCGCTAAACCGGTGTTCGCTAGAATGTCAGACTGAATGCTTTTCTGAATGCTTTTCGGTAACACAGCCACTTACCAGATTTTATGGAATCTGTAGCGAGTACACCTGTCAGCCCCAACATCTTGAAATACTTCTTCGCGCTTCTGCATTGTGCTGTGACCATGCTGTGAACATCAAGCAAGTGTTAAGAAAACATGCAAGGTGAATGAATACGAGATTGACCACCATTTTCTAAATTACCTATTTTCAATTTAGGCAATTGCAACCGCGTATTTCAATTTCAACATACGGCTTAATAAGACCATCGGAAGAATAAATAATTACCACAAAATATGGAGAGAGCACCATAAATAACACGTGGCAGGAACAAAACGCTTTCTGTTACTCTATGAGTGACGATGTCGACGATACTAGAACCACTTTGGAACTGAACTCTAAATCAACGAAATCAGCAGAATCGCATCAGGGCTAATATAGATCTTCACCGTCTGTACTTTTAGTGCATCTATAGAACCTGTTTCATCATTGGCGAAGAGATTGCAATCATAAGTATTAAACATTAAATATACTTGCTCTTTAAAAGTAACACTTAATGCAAAAGTTCGGCAAATCATCACGAATACATGCCTATATAATTTTGACCCCCTTAAACCCCACTTTTATATAGTAAAACTGGGGTTTACAGGGTATACATTATTTTTTTCTTATTTCTGCTTAAAACATAGATTGTGGTTCTCGTTAGAACCGCCTCGCCGAGTCGGTTCTAACGAGTACCCACAATCTATGTTTTGAGCAGAAATATAAAAAAAATATCAGCGTTTATTTATCTGAAAAGTTTTAGTTTTTGGAGGTAAAATTTTCTATATATTTGAATAGGCGTGTTTTCGTAATGCCAAGTGATGAGTAAGTGTAAACTCGTCAGGGCAGATTCGTTCAATAATGCAATCACATCTTCTTGTTAATTATTCCAACGTAACTGACTTCTCAGAAGCAGTAATGATAAATTTTAGAATGCCAAGGATAGAAGTTTTCACATCAAATATATTTTTGATGAAAATTCTAGTCCATCAATGCAACACAGATGCCCACTGTCAAATTATTTCATCCACTGAACTGAAACGAAAATAGTTTAAGCTAGAAACATGTATTCTACCAGCCAATCAAATGTTAACAACAGGCAAACAATCAGGGCCGAGTCGTTCAAAGCGACGTTATCTTAACGAGCTCCTTAGTCCTTAGTGGTCAAAATGGTAATTTTTCTAGTAAGTACAGTATCTAATTCACAGTCTTTTGCTGAAAATATGTAAGTAGCTCTTGCAAATGCTACTCACAGTTTTTCAGCAAAAATATTAGCGTATATGCCATATTTAATTATCAAAGTTTTAGCGATACGTTTACTAACGACATCGTTAGTTTTGAGCATCTGGGCCCATAAGACTTAATAAACTATCGATTAAAAAGGTATATATTTTGCTACATTAACCAATATATGAATTTTCAGGAATTTAATACAAATGGGGTTTGGGGAAGAGGTAATTGGTGGTTTTGCTTTTCTGCAGCAAGGTATACAGGTCCATGAGTTCTATGGTGCTCTAGCTAATGTGTTCAGGAAGAATGTTGGCAAAAATGTTTTTGAAACAGTTGAGAAAGTTTGTTAGCCGTTATAGAAATAATAGGGTATGCTTTTGACATTATACAACAGATGCCTGCCAAACTATTAACCAAAATATGGTTGATTGGTATGCGTTCCACGGTCATTTCACAACTGTGGGTCGTTTTTCAGAGTCAAGTCTTATCCATGTGTGTAGGTGCCTGATACTATGTTCTTATCCTGGCCCACACTCGATCAACATTTGGTTTTCATTTGCTCCGGATACCAGTATATAAACTTTGTTTAAGGTGATTTAAATTTTTATGTGTGAGGGAAGCCTCTGTACCGACCGAGCATTTCTGTGTGTTACTTATAACGACTGAACCGAAGGCAACGAATGGAGCCATTGTTTGTTATTTATTTATTTATTTATTTATTTATTTATTTATTTTCATCGCTGAGAATGCTAAGTCTATTGTTCTGTCTTTGTATTACATTACGGAGCTAGTTTTGTTCCATCCTGTTCGATGTATTTTTCTTGCGTTTGTTCTGTCCTGCCTAGCTTTGTGGCCACCATGCCTGGCTATTCAATTCGTTATATATTAATGCTGTGGGTGAAACAAAAAGAAACTGCAATAGAAGTAAAGCCTTAAAATTGAAGTGTATTGCAAGTGTTCCATTGCGTTTTGACATGTTTTGTTCCTCTTTCTGTTTCTTCTTTCAGTGTCTCGACAAGGCTATGCTCATCTTCTCGCCTATATAAATTTGACCTCTTTAAATCCCACTTTTATATAGTAAAACTGGGGTTTACAGGGGTATACATTAGTTTTCGTATTTCTGCTTAAAAATATAGATTGTGAGTACTCGTTAGAACCGACAAGGCGGTTCTAACGAGTACTAACAATCTATTTTTTTGAGCAGAAATATGAAAAATGTCAGAATTTTTTATTTGAAAAACTTCAGTTTTTGGAGTTGATTTTTTTCTATATATTTGAATAGGCGTGTTTTCATGCTGTTCTTGATTGTGAAATTTCTGGGTTCTTGACTTAGATGTTTGAGACTAGTTGTACGGATATCTAAAAAGCCCTTAATCCCGTTACTGTTCAGTTGGCATATGGTTTCCCTAACACATCACTAAACCTATCCCTAAGGTTTAACATACCTGACAGTCAGAGGCAATGGTCCGGCCCAAAGTAGTCCTTATAGAGTTTTTCGTTACTCTTAGTTCAGAGTGCTACCCAATCCTATTTTTCGTTTGTTTTTTTTTTTTTTTTTTTTTTTTTAGTTTTGAGATTATATTTGCTTCACTTTGACATCTCACTGATGTGTTAGATTGCCCTATAGCGAACTGAACATGCATTTGTAATTTTGAGTGCGTCAAGATTAAAGGCGACGTTTTGCACTAAATCCCCAGCTCCGAACAACTTTTCTGCTGAACGTGTCAATGCAGTGTCTGCTGCAGGTCCGATATGTTTTCTTGTTCATATTTCTATGTCTGCGAATGTGCTGAATTGCTGATTTCTTATATCATTAGTTTTTTTCTTTTATTTCTTCATGCGGTGCCTTTCGAATCCTGGCCAGTGATTGGGAGCTGTCCTATGTAATTTTGTTGGTATTTTGAAGTTTTAAATTGCTATGCAACATACAAGTAATTACTGCAATGAGGCGACGACCCTCTTTTCTCGCTCCATTTCCCCGCAAAGTTTCTTGCTTTCGTAGTGCATTCAGACAAGCTGTTATTCACAGATTCCTTGTATAATCATTTGAACCGTAACGTCAGAAAACGTTACCTCGGACATGTGTGAGTGTGTGTGAAAAGTGATTATTCAGACCAGGCTGTAATTTCGAGCAGTCTGATCAGAATTTTCACTGGACGCATTTGGGATAGCCAAATATGCAAAATTTGAAAATGTGCAACGAAAACTTTTCAGACTGATTTATGTCTTCGATATGCAAACATGTCAGTAGGTACCTTTACGAAAACACGCCTATTCAAATATATAGAAAATTTCACCTTCAAAAACTGAAAATTTTCAGATAAAAAATTTCCATAATTCTGCTCAAAACATAGATTGTGGACACTAGTTAGAACCGCCTCGGCGACGCGGTTCTAACGAGTACCCACAATCTATGTATTTGAGCAGAAATAAGAAAATGTATACCCACAGTACTATATAAAGGTGGGGTTCAAGGGTGTCAACATTATATAGGTATGTTTTCGTGATGATTTTGCATCTTGCGGCTCATTAGAGAAAAAAAGGGAAACAAGGGCATAATTATACAGATAATAAATGTCTAGATCAGTGACATGATGGACTTTGTTGACCACTAACACAAGGAGACTGGATAATATATAACAAATTCATAAGAGTGAGTGTGAAAGACCCTGACCGGGGTGATAAGAAATGAACAGGCTGATCGGAGCCTCTGTAGGTAGAGCACATTTTCACATGATGCTGTTCTTATTTCAAACACACTGTCTGTATAGCATTTTTACACATATATTTTTGCACAGTTTATTTCACACATTACGAAAACATGCCTATTCAAATATATAGAAAAATTTCATCTCCAAAAACTGAAAATTTTCAGATAAAAATCTCTGATATTTTTCTTGTGTCTGCTCAAAACATAGATTGTTGGTACTCATTAGAACCGCCTCAGCAGCGAGGCGGTTCTAATGAGTACCAACAATCTATGTTTTGAGCAGAAATAAGAAAAATAATGTATACCCCTCTAAACCCCAGTTTTACTATATAAAAGTGGGGTTTAAGGGGGTCAGTATTATATAGGTGTGTTTTCGTGATGAATCTCAACGTTTCGGCTGATTAAAGCCTTTTTCAAGAGAGTTAAGTTCTTTCAATGCTACACCATTTTCTCATCAATACTGTCAACCATTTTAAAAAGTGTATAGTTTTTGTCGCATTCAGCCATTATTTTCACTACACCATAAACCTCAGGCAATCAAACCGCTTTCCGAGAGGAAGTTTGTGCTAGAAAGAAATAATTGCCTGAATGGTGTATGAGTTATTAGGAGGAAACAGATACATTTTAAAGGAGGGAACTGTCTAAATCGGTTTTGTCTCTTCTGCAAAATGATCTACTCTAAACGGAAAGAATTTGCTCTTAAAGTGAGCAAATTCTTTCTTTTTTACGAGACTCCTTTTCAGAAAGAACGTGATGTGCAGAAAGGCAAACGGGAAGTCACGAACTATATCTCCTTTGTAGAGAATGGCGGAAACTCTGCTAAGTGTTTTACCCCTAATAAAATTAGACCACTGTAATCTGGGATAGTCGGAACTCATTTCTATTATCCAAAATTTAATGGTTTTCGTGTTGTTTGAGTAGCTATAAATGTTATGTCTTAGTGCTATTTCGGATTGCATGCTAGTCTGCAAAGTAATCATTAATACAGCCGCGACAAGCATAAATGATTGTAATCACATGTGCAAATGGCTTTGATCGAGTTTGTCCGCGTCCAGACAAAAAGGTGAAATAAGAGCTGCGCTTGCAAACCAGCAAACATAAGAGTTTATAATGTTTACCACTTTCTGGAAAAAATTAGCATACGACAAATTGATTGTTCTCATTTTGCCAGATAACAGGCTTTGATGTTTCATGCAAGAACACAATTTGCATTAAATGTCAAAACCTATTTTCTAGGAAAAAGAATAACAATATTTCAAAACGCCATCTACTTAAATTTTACCAGGCGTGTTAAGCATAAAATAGAACATATATATGAACACCAGAATAAATTGATCAAGTCATGAGAAAGGGTTCTTATAACGTGTGCGAACAGGAAGATACATCAACGAAGAATAGCAGATAACTGATGGCCATTTTTCAATATTATAATAGAGGTTCTTAAAACGAAGCCCACTTTACATCCTAAACGTTGACAGTTTCCTTGTCAAAGTCACACCACACGCTATGTAACGTCAGATACGAAGTTGATATCTCATTTCACCGCCGTACGCGCCTTTCTTCGCACGATAGCTTCTCATTGTCATTTAGATATGCCGCTATATAATTCTATGGAATGACTGTCGCAATCCTTAAACTCCTAAGACGCCTGATTGCACCTTATCGTTTGGGGTCCGTGGCTTGGGTACGCAGACAACATATTTCTTGGTGTCAACAAAAATGCCTGGTCACTTTGCACAGTTGCAAGCTTCAAAAATTTCCTTTTGTCCGAATTAGGGTCCCAAACATGCTAAAAAAAGCAAACAAAATTTCATTTTATTTATTTTCTGACGTTGAGAACTTTAACTAGAAGTCCATCATAGTTTTGTCCCAGTTGATTTCCCGCTAGGTTCCAGCAAATAGGCATATGATTTATACTTTCTGGGTCCGTTGAAACATCCCCCAACATACCCACAAACAACGCTAAAACCACCAAAACCATACCCAAAAACATATTTTAATTTTCTTCAGTCACAAATCAAAAAGTTGAAAATCAAACATGAATCAATATTATTTGATTAATCATCTACATACATTATAGGAAAATT
Source organism: Anodontia alba (assembly GCA_964016985.1). Taxonomy (NCBI): domain Eukaryota; kingdom Metazoa; phylum Mollusca; class Bivalvia; order Lucinida; family Lucinidae; genus Anodontia; species Anodontia alba. The sequence goes on from OZ024828.1 coordinate 99,046,016, forward strand.
AACAAAGTATTTCAACATAGCTTCTGATGATTAAAGGCACCTTACCTAATGATTGTCTTGTTTGTTTCATAGTATGCAAGATGTCTATAATGGGTTGGCTTCTTTGGGTGTGAAATTATAGGGCAAAAAGTTTATTCATTCATTCTTTCTTTCTTTCTTTCATTTATTTCTTTGTTTCTTTGTTCGCTCATGCGATCGTTCGTGCATACCTAGTGCGTGTGTTTAAGGAAAAAACGTCACATGCGGGTCCAGTGGAAGAGTGAGCGGATGCCAGACAAAACGGCCTTACGTATTTTTTTCTATTGCAAAGATGCTGCTCAAACTGTGTGGATGCATACGCACATGCTGGTCTGGAACTTTGTTGGTCATATGTTTTCTTGCACGCCGTCACATATTTCATGTGTCTTTTTCTACTGTAAAGACTCAAAGACCTTGATCAGACTGCGCAGAGGGGCACATGCATGTATATGCTGATCTAGAACTTTGCTGGTAAGCTGTTTCTTGGGCATCACATTTCATTTAAGTTTTTTTGTTTTTGCAAAAGTCCTGACCCTCCCATTTCACTTACGTTTATCTGCTGCAAAGACGCAGATCAACCTGTATGGATGCTCATGTTACTGAGTTATCAAACATCTTTGACACCACATTCCACTTGAGACAATAAATAAATTAATTTAGAGTGAAATATAGATAAAGTAAGTGACTTGGTGTGAAACGGTAAATAAATAAAGTGGTTTGGGGTATTTCGTGGTTGTTTGTGGTGGTTTGGAGTGTTTCAAAGGAACTAATTTATTTTTTACGAAAACCTCTTCGCGCCATGTGCATCATTAATTCTACCAAACTGTTATTCAAAATAGAGGAAGTTTTCTTGGACTTTCAAAGCTCGACTTTGGTGTGAACTTGAAGATCATATTGTAAAGATAATTGAAAAGGCGCACAATAAAATTTCAGTTAAAGTATTTGACAAAAATAACCATTTCATGAGATCAGTCATCGCTTCAAGGTACATACATTCTTCCATACAGAGGCTGACAGACATCTAATAAGACCGTCAAAAAATAAACAGTGTCGAAAGTTACCCGACATAACTACAAAGATGTTTCCACTATATGTACGGTCATACTCAATGATGTAAAATTGGCGGAAAACATATCAAGTGTATCAAGTTTCCTTAAAATGTTCTTTGGAGGACAGTCACGATCTCGGCAGAATTTTCTGTCATTTATTATAAGACAACTTTTGTGACTTCCTATTTGTGTTTCTACATAGCGACTTTCTTCTGAAAAGGGCTTGCTGTAAAACGAAATAGTGTATCTCTTTAAACGGAGAAAATTATAAGTTATTTCATTTTAGCGGAGACCCCTTTACAGAAGGCATGCAGTTGGAATATATAAAGAATGCCCTTGCAACAACCGTTTTGCCAGAGTTGTCTTTTCCGTTATATATGCTATATAGAATAATTTTGACAAATTCGTGCTGAATAATGACGGTGTAGCATATGTAATGGGTGAATGGATACTACCGAAAGAGAGATCAATATATAATTTAACCCATTTATGTCGAATGGACTCTTCTACCGTAACTCTTTGGACCGGTCCATTTTCAGTTAAGGGGTGACTGGCTTGTATTTAGAATTACTTCTAATTTTAGAAATTCCTGTATTTAATGCAAACAGTGTAGACCCAGATCAGACGCCGCCTTCTGTGGCGTCTTATCTGGGTCTACACTGTTTGCAAAGGTCCCATTTATGGGACGCTTGGGTTAAATGTTGCCAATTCCCAATCAGGGGAAGCCCACGCTAGCGGTAAAGGACTTTTTTCTTCTCAAAGAAGTTAACTAAAAAAAAAAAAAAAAAAAAGGATTGCCCCTGCTTGGGCAAATTCTTTACTTTAGGGTAACCTATTTTTGAAAAGTTAGACCAATACGTTCAGATCCGAGTGATTTCCCCTACAATTGATGCTCAACATGGGAAAAACACCCTAAAGCCAGCATATTCGAACAGCGAAGGTTCTAGACTAGCTACAAGTCTGATGATAAGACTCTGATCAGTTGTTTTTTTTTTTTAACTTAGTATTATTAAAATTGCGAAAGGAAACAAGACTAGCTAAAATATTATACTGTTGATTTTAATGCAAATAGATGGCTTTGTTGCTATATTATTCATTTTAACGCCTAGCGGCTAGACTACGACGGTCCATATGAGCGTGCGTATCCGTGCAGTCTGATCTGGACATTCTCTCTTAGTCGACATATACTACAATATCCATTGATTCTGTTAGCGGGCAACGAAGGCCCTGATTAGCCTGCGCATTTGCGCAGGCTAATTAGGACCTGCGTTGTCCGCAAATCGCATAAGGACCTTTTTCGTGCGTTGCGCATCAAATGTGTCGCTTCACCTTAATTCTCTGCATGTTTGGTTAAAATTCCAGCTGACAACATTATTTTCCTTTCTATCCCAAAAAATACGAGGCTTTGATCGGGTGGTTGGGCTCATCTCGGTACTGTTTATGCTTTTCTTGTGTTCTGGATTCAGATTGCTTTGTTTCATTACAATGTTTGTGATTATATTGGTTTCACTGTGATATTTCATAGATTAGGTAGCGGACCTCTATGCGGACCGAACAGATCTTTGCAATATAGGGTTGCGTCAGAATTAAGGGTAAGATTTCGCGCGAATAAACTGGTTTAAGCCCCCATTAGTTTTTCTACTAACCTTTCCAAGGCGATTCCTCTGTTGCAGTTCTTCTTTTGTTTGTGCGTCTGTGGTTTCATATGTGGTGTTTGTTTTGTTATTATTTACTCCTTTTAATCTCTTCTTTTTCGGTGCCTAAGGAAGGTTCTGCCTCGTGGCTGTGATGTTTCTTGGGTATCTTTACTTATGTTTTGGTATTTCACGGAAACTGTCTCCTTCAATTTGCATGACATCACGAAAGCATACCTATATAATTTTGAGCCCCTTAAACCCCACTTTTATATAGTAAAACTGGGGTTTACAGAGGTATACATTATTTTTCTTATTTTTGCTAAAAAATTAGATTGACGGTACCCGTTAGAACCGCCTCGTTGAGGCGGTCCTAACGTGTACCCACAATCTATGTTTTGAGCAAGAATATAAAAATATCAGAATCATTTATCTGAAAAATTTCCTTTTTTAGGTTGTAAAATTTTCAATATATTTGAATAGGCGTGTTTTCATAATGAAATGACAAGGCCTATTTCCTGGGCAAAATAATAAATACGACGAATTTGTCATCTGAAGAATTAGCCTATAGGGTGGTGAAGGTAAAATACAAATCGAGACAAGATAAATACCACGTTATGTGCATTACGAAAAAAAACACTCAGACATCCTTTAACCTATGAGTGCACAGTGCGATCACAATCATCCATCTACGAAGGTATACTCATACAGTCGACTCTCGTTATCTCGAAAAACCGCTTATCTCGAAGTGAAACTCTGGTCCCTGTTTTAACACAGGGATCTACCAACAGGCAACAAAATACTGAGGAAAAGAGGAGAAATTGCTCTCCTCTTTTCCACAATATTTTCAATATATCTCTAACTTAGGAGTCAAATTACATATTCCATATGATAAAGGTGTTTGTTCGATTAATTGATGTCCTTAGTTCTGCAAATCTGATATGTCGATGTACGGATATCTTGAAGTGTTTCATAGGGTCCCTTGGATTTCGAGATAACGAGAGTCCACTGTATATACCTGCATACTGATATTACACAACATACTCTGTTTGACGTGCGTAATTGTAGAGGTATGTGTCCATTCCAAACATGCATAACAGGACCATGACAGATTGCGTTTTAAGAACATATCAAAGAAGAAAACAATATTACAATGTTCAATTGTTTAATTGCTAGGAAGCATTTGTGTCTAGTCTATAGGAGACAACCAGGACTAACCGGCTTTGGTTCCATCACGAAAGCATGCCTATATAATTTTGACCCCCTTAAACCCCACTTTTATATAGAAAACTGTGGTTTACAGAGGTTTACATTATTTTTCTTATTTTGATTAAAAAAAAAAAAAAAAAAAAAAAAACATAGATGGTGGGTACTCGTTAAAACTGCCTCGCTGAGGCGGTTCTAACAAGTACCCACAATCTATGTTTTGAGCAGAAATATGAAAATGTCAGAATTTTTTTATCTGAAAATTTTCCTTTTGATTTTCAACATATTTGAATAGGCATGTTTTCGTAATGTCCGGACACTGTAATTAAATGCTTTGAACTCAAACTGAAAATGGAAATTGCTTTACTTTAATCTATTTTCGTGCGAGTGTAACATTTAATATTTAAAAAAAATAGCAAAGTCATGATAAGAATGCGTCAGACGTTTAAACTTTATCCAATTTTACAGTCTCTGGGGAGCAAATACCTTCCTTTTAGTGTAGATCCCTTTTTAAAAGGAAGGAAACAAATAAATTTGACAGAGCTTTCTCTCCTTAAATAAAATTATCCCGATGCTTGGAGTGGTAGTGGGGTGTGTGTGTGGTGGGGGTATGGGGAGCATATGCAGCCCTGCAATGCTGTCATATTGTCATATGAAGAGCCCCAGTGACACCGAGACTCCTGTATAGTTCTTTTTTGTGTTCTTTGTTTCCATGGGTAATCTTTATATAATATTTGTTACGTGCCATGTGGCGGCTGTTAAAGTCTGCCCGTATTACAACATAGTGTTTTTCTTTTCTTTCTTTTTTTTTTTTTTTTTTTTTTTTTTTTTTTAATTTTTTTCCTTAGAATCACATTACGAAAACGTGCCTATTCAAATATATTGAAAATTTTACCACCAAAAAATGGAAAAAAATTCAGATAAAAAATCTGATATTTTTCATATTTCAGCTCAAAATATAGATTGTGGGTACTCGTTAGAACCGCCTCGACGAGGCGGTTCTAACGAGTATCCACAATCTTTGTTTCTGAGCAGAAATAAGAAAAATAATGTTTACCCCTGTAAACCCCAGTTTTACTATATTAAAGTGGGGTTTAAGGGGGTCAAAATTATATAGGCATGTTTTCTTGATAATTTAGCCAATTCTGGTGTATTAGAAAATCAAGTTCCGTTTAAGCCGGAACTAGGGGGGCGTATGCAGCTCTACAAACTACACTGCTGTCAAATAAAGAGTCGCAATGAAATGTGTTTTGTTCATTACGAAAACACGCCTATTCAAATACATAGAAAATTTCATCTCCAAAAACTGAAAATTTTCTGATAAAAAACTCCGATATTTTTCTTATTTCTGCTCAAAACATAGATTGTGGGTACTCGTTAGAACCGCCTCGGCTAAAAACATAGATTGTTGGTACTCGTTAGAACCGCCTCGCCGAGGCGGTTCTAACGAGTACCCACAACCTATGTTTTGAGTAGAAATAAGAAAAATAATGTATACCCCTATAAACCCCAGTTCTACTAGATAAAAGTGGGGTTTAAGGGGGTCAAAATTATATAGGTATGTTTTCGTGATGTTTTCCACGGGTAACCTTTTATACGTTGTATTTATCATCTTGAATTGTTATTTATGGCTGTTTTAGAATTGACTCCTCCGTCAGGCAGTTATAACCACGCCCACGTGAATTTCCTTAGACAAACTTTGTATTGATATAGCTGTATTTACCTGTAAAAAGCACGTGTTGATTTGTTTGTCTAACTCAAAACATTGACAATTACCTAATTAGCTATTTTGAATGGTCAGTTGCGGTTGTCAGTTAAATGGTCAAGTGACTTGACGGATGAGTCAATTGAGCTCATAATACTTTATGGTAACAAAGAGATATGGTTTCCTTCCTACTAGGACACCAGGTATACGTGTATAAATGAACTTTCCGATAGCTTACAATTGTGTGCGAAGGCAGAAAACCACTTTGTACAAGATATTAATGCCTAGATTTGTAAAACTTGTTGAAGTGGTTGTTTAAATCCTGATACAATTGAGCTGCAACGTCAAAAAAAAAAAAAAAAAAAAAAAAAAAAAACATACCCTCGAATATATGCGATTAGTCTGATCAGAATCTTCAGTGGGAGCATTTTGGATAGCCAAGGATGCAAAGTTTCTTCATGTAGACAACGAATACTCTGATATGACCGTTCAGTTATGCAGGCTGATTTGAGTCCATTACAAAAACATGCCTATTCAAATATATAGAAAATTTCACCTCCAAAAACTGAAATTTTTCAGATAAAAAACTCTGATATTTTTCAGATTTCTGCACAAAACATAGATTGTGGGTACTCGTTTGAACCGCCTCCGCGAGGCGGTTCTAACGAGTACCCACAATCTATGTTTTTGAGCAGAAATAAGAAAAATGATGCATACCGCTGTAAACCCCAATATTACTATATAAAAGTGGGGTTTAAAGGGGTCAAAATTATATAGGCGTATTTTCGTGATGCTTAATAAGGCGCACATGTCAGAAGGTACATTTTCTAATGTTGTGGCTTATTTCATGTTGAAAAGAAGATTTGTTGAAAATAATATCCCCGAAGGAAAATTAAATACAGTATTTAAGATGCTTTCACTTACTAAACAGGCAGGTACGTGCTATAAGAAGCATATTTTTATAAAGTTTATTCATCTTGTTATTGTATTTGTAAGTTTTCTTCTCTCAGGAAAGCAAACATTTTTCTTGAAGTTTGTCCATGTTTGATCAATAATTTCAATCTAATCTAGAATAAAGAAGAAATTTCCTTGTCTCATGAGAATTTTTAAATCGAATCGATCAGTATCGTTTTCTCGGATTTCCCGTTAGAAGAACAATAGCGATTAAGGTCAGTGAGAAACTGAAATAACATTGCGTGCCGAAATAGTGCAGAAATGGACCACGTGACGATAAAAGGTGCGCTTTGACATATATTTGAGTAACCATATCCCACACAGACCGGCGCTTCTTTCGAACGCTGTTCATATGCACGAATTAATACGCTTCTTTTTATCTATGAAATTACAAAATGGAGGAGTGTAAATGCAAAGATAAAGATGCGCAGTCGCTGTTTGCAAGGTTGGCATGTGTCGTAAGTTGCCTTTATCTATGACGCGACCAAAACTATTTTCCTTATGGTTGAAACAAAATTGAATCAGGAAAAACATCAAAATAAGCCTATTTTATATCATATTGTGAACAATTGATGCACAAGACAGGAAAAAGGGTACTTATGCCTTATGCGGATCAGCCTACATATCCTTACAATTCAATGAGAAAATATATACGTGGCAAAAAAGTTAGGGATATTTTTATTCTTGAGTGAAATGTATAAAAGATATTAATCCAATCTATTATATTATGGTGTAATAATAAAGTTTATTCAAAAACAATAAATTTTGTAGAATTGAAATCAGTTCACTCTCTTTTACAGAAAAAAAAAACATGCACAATACAACAGTAGGGTTGAGTGAAAAATGTCACAAATACACAATGCTCAATTTTCACCGGTGAGCTTTGCTCATCACCTGAATTTGAGCGCTAACCCTTTCAAAAGTGAACAAATTTCTGGTTAACAAATCTATTGCTTTACTATTGACAACATCTGTTCTACTAGCGTTAAAATGCCACAACGTCGACATCTGCCAAACGACGTAGCGCTATAAGAATGCTCGAAGCTGGCATGAGGCAAGTCGAAGTTGCTAGACGTTTGGGTGTTTCACAGAGTGTGATCAGCCGCCTACGAACTCGGTTTGCACAAACCAACGACACGTTAGATCGACGTCGAAGTGGGCGCCCGAGGTCTACGTCGCAAGCCCAGGATCGGTTCCTGCGTACGTCAGCCTGGAGATCACGATCAGTAAGCGCCGAACAACTGAGCGAACGTCTCTCAAGAACTGGAACAAGATTGTCTGTTCAAACCGTGCGGAATCGACTTCACAGCGCAAGACTTAGAGCTCGGAGACCTTACGTTGGGGTGCCACTTTCCCAGAGACATAGACAAGCCAGGCTAGCATGGACAAGGCAGCATCGTCGATGGACTAACCAACAATTGGCGACTGTACACTTTACCGACGAGTCACGTTTTCTGCTGGATATGCTTGACAGACGACGTCGCGTTTGGCGTCGCAGAGGTGAGAGGTACGCGAACTGCGCCATTGTTGAACATGACCGGTATGGAGGAGGAAGTCTTATGTTATTGGGCGGCATATCTGTTCGTTCCCGTACAGAGCTGCTTGTGCTTAACAGATCTCTGACAGGCCAACGCTATATCAATGAAGTGCTACAGCCGGTTGTTCTGCCGTTTGTTCAACAACACCACGTAGTGCTGCAGGATGACAACGCAAGGCCTCATTGGGCAAGGATAGTACAGCAGTTCCTGCAGCAGAACAATGTGGATTATCTCGATTGGCCTGCTCGATCTCTGACTTGTCGCCAATCGAGCATGTTTGGGACATTCTCGGCCAGCGTGTACGACAGAGAGTTCCACGACCAAGAACGCTCCAAGCTTTGGGCGCAGCCTTGCAGGAGGAGTGGAGGAGGATACCTCAGCTACAGATTGCCAGACTCGTCAGGAGTATGCGTCGTCGTTTTGTGGCCTGCATAGATGATGCAACAGATGGCCATACGCGATATTGACAGATTTGTGAGGTTTTATTGGTGACCCTAGTGATCTTCCATACAAATTTTCTCATTCACATCTAGTGCTACAGACTCCAACGGATGGATTTTTGTCTGTAAATGGAATGTTGTAATCAAATATATCAATTTCAGATTTCTGATATGTCTAAGTTTCCTTTTATTTCACCGTACATACAAATATCCCTAACTTCTTTTGTTACGTATAGTTTCATAGTAGGTAACTATTACGAAAACATACCTATATAATTTTGACCCCCTTAAACCCCACTTTTATATAGTAAAATTGAGGTTCACAGGTGTATGCATTATTTTTCTTTTTTTCTGCTCGAAAACATAGATTGTGGGTACTCGATAGAACCGCCTCGCCAAGGCGGTTCTAACGAGTACCCATAATCCATGTTATGAGCAGAAATAGGAGAAAACTATCAGAATTTTTATCTGAAAACTTTCAGTTTTTGGTGGTTAAATTTTTAATATATTTGAATATGCGTTGTTGTTTTTTTCTTTTTGTCTGAGAAACTTTTTTTCCCTTCTGAAAAAGAGGTTTGCTCTAAAAGGGTATTTTTTTCTTAAAGAAAAAAGTTTTTTCTTTAAGTAGACCCAATTTTAGAAGGAACTTAGTTTGCAGGAAGGCAAATACATACATGAGGTCACCAGGGACAGATCCAGATTTTTAGACAGAGGGTTCAAATTTTTGCCGAGGGGTTAGATTTGACAATTTTATCTGTCTTTTCTCAGAATTCCACATGAAAATGAAACAATGTGGACTCCAAGGGGGAATCAGTCGAACCTCACAAAGCCGCCACAGGTCACAAACGCAGTCTCCCTTGTGAAAAATGGCGGAAAGCCACCAAATGTATACATCCCCCTTCGAAGTACAAACATTCTGACCGACTTAAATCATCCTCGCAGTGTAATCAGAACCGCCTCTGTTCTTCTACAGTACACAAGGACTTTGTAAGCAGAGCACGCAGACCCTGATTATATAACGCGAAGACATAATTTTACCTGGGCATTTGTATAGTATAGGAGACAATTTCCTGCGTTATATATTAAATGATCTATTAGGACGAGTCAAATGAACAGATATTATTGACTATACACGAAATGCACATATTCTGATTATCCTACATAACCTCACAGTCACATCAGCGAACTTTGTGTCCATTAATACATTCCACAATACCCGTGATACCGTATAGGCACAACTAAGGTCCTTATTAGACAGCTTGTATGCGCAAACTTTTTTTTTTTTTTTTTTTTTGCATGCATTTGCCACGCAGATATCTTTTTCAATGTGTGGCAAACATCAGCCTTGCACAGCCTTTCACAATATTCGACCTAAGTGATCAGGGGCGCAGATTAGGCCTACTAGAAGTCTTAAGACACCTTCTGCATCCCATTTGTATAAGTGTGCCTATTTTTTCATGTGCTTTTGCAACTGCTGCATTATACCATAAAATATTGTTTATACCAATATTCGAACTATGGAAAATCTGATATCGTGTACAAGTATACCAATGCCTTTAGGCCTAGCACATGTACGAAGTGATCCCACCCCATCAATCCTTGACAAAACTTGTAATTTGCAAAAGTTAATGATGTCATCTGTATTTGCAATCCAAATAGCTTAGAATGTGTTTTGTGCTGAATGAAAGACATTCTGACGGATCGTCACTTAATGGTACTCGTAGGAATAGAGTTATTACAAAATTCAACAAAATATCATTTTACGTTAGAGTACGTCTGTCCCAGTCAGTGCCGTCCTGTCCTTAACTCTTTCACTGTCATAGGCGATAATAAAAATAACGTAGATCCAGAAAAACGGATCATAATGAGCCGTCTCATCAAGATCTACGCTGTTTTACATTCAGTCTTTCAGCTTTACATATAAACTTCTCTCCAGTCGATGGTTTGTTTAAAAAATTCCAAAGGAAACGACACATGTAGTCTGCAAATTGGCACCGAAAGAGTTAAGGGAAGTGGTTAAACTTGATAGATATTCTGCTATTTCTGCTAACTGAGACAAATTTCTTTGAGTTTGTGTTTTCCTGGGCCCAGTTGTTCAAAGTATCGTTAACTTAACGAACTCGTTAGTGGTCAAACTGTTAACTGTTCTAGTAAGTACAATATCTCATCTACAGCTATTTTCGTTGAAAAAGTGAGTAGCTTTTGCAAATGCAAAAGCTACTCGCATTTTTTCAGCTAACTTATTAGCATATATCCTATATTTAATGTTCGAAGTTTTAACGATACGTTAACTAACGACATCTTTAAGTTTGAACAACTGGTTCCTGCAGACCAAGTCCCGTCGGAAAAGTAGTCCAGTCAAAACAGAAAGAGTTCCAGAATCAACTTAAAAAAAGTTGCCTCCCATGAAAGCGTAGCGATACCACTAAAGGAAATGCACTACGATATACTTAAACGTTTATTGTCGTTTCTAAACCCATGCCAGTGTAACATTACGAAAAATCGCCTATTCAAATATATTGAAAATTTTACAACCCAAAAAGGAAACTTTTCAGATAAAAAATTCTGATATTTTTCATATTTCTTCTCAAAACATAAGAGTGTGGGTACTCGTTAGAACCGAGGCGGTTCTTACGAGTACCCACAATCTATGTTTTTCAGCAGAGTAAGAAAAATAACATATACCCCTGTAAACCCCAGTTTTATCATCTAAAAGATGAGTTTAAGGGGGTCAAAATTATATAGGCATGTTTTCTTTATGAAGTCGAAATTCGAAATCTACAAGGGAAATTCAAATGCTTTGAGAGGCAGAAACTTTTTCATAAATTACTTTCTCCTGTGTGAAAAGAGGTTTACTCTAACAGGAGGCACCCGAGTCAGAAGAGATTCCCTCCCTTCTGAAAAAGTGTCTACTCTAAAGGAAAATAATTTTATCCCAGAAGGGGCAGCAAATTCTGGTGTGCAGGAAGCAAACAGGAAGTCACAGAAGTTGTCTCCCCTCTAAACCAAAAAATAATATTAATCCAGTAAGTGTACACAGTATCTTTGAAAAGGCTGCGTCCAGAAAATGGTGTTACGGATGTTTTCTCAAAGACATATGCGAAGCTGTTAGAACTGACAGCAGAAAAAGACTAAGATTTAAGAAATACCTTCTTTGACGTCTATGAAGTTCTAAGGATCAGAATGAGTTGATTTATCTTCTAGAATAAATATAGAGAAACAGTGTCCCTACATGGGTTCTCTAACTCCCCTACAGATAGTAATGATGACTAAAGACACTTTTCTGAAGAACATTTTTAAAACACAAACAAAGCACAGCTTTATTTCTATTTTTCCTTGGGCCTAGGGTCCAAAGGAAAAAAGTTATAAAAACTTTGCATTCTGATATCTTCGAAAATTGAGTTCCGGTACTAGGAAGCGTATGCAGCCCTGAAAACTACAGTGCTGTCAAGGAAATAATTTGCTCCCTCAAAAAAGCAAATTTCTGCCATATAAAGTAGACCCCATTTTGAAGGGGATTGGTGTGCAAAAGAGCAAACAGGAAGTCACAAAAATCGTCTCCTTTGTGATAAACGGCAGCTAAATCTCCAAGAGTACGTATACACCTTAGCCCAACTAGGGAAAAAAGCATATCTGCCTATGGTTTCATACGTGGCGTTCGTTTTGTATTGATTTGTTCCTCATCTCTCCTTCTTCATCACGAAAACTCGCCTATAGAGCGTTGACCCCTATAAACACACCCTTTTATACAGTAAAACTGGGGTTACAGGGGTATACATTATTTTTTTTTTTATTTCTCCTCAAAAAACATAGATTGTGTGTACTCGTTAGAACCGCCTCGCCGAGGCGGTTCTAACGAGTACCCACAATCTATGTTTTGAGCAGAAATACGAAAACTACCAGAGATTTTTTCATCTGAAAGGTATCATATTTTGATAGTAAAATTCTTAATATATTTGAATAGGCGTGTTTTCGTAATGTTTTGCGCCTCGGAGGCCTGTGCTCCACGATGGTGGCATTTCCGGGGCATCATCGCTTAACCTTTTATCATGTGTGCAATAAATGTCGGTAAAGCGTGCGCATCCGCACTGATCACAAGGTCTGTATAATCTGCTGGTAGAATCAATGGATATTTAAGAATATACCCACGAAAGCGAACGACCCATTCGCATATGCCACAGTGCCTGCTTACTTAGATTAGTCTTTCTTGGATAAAATCATACTAAAGCTAAACCAGTCTTGTTCGTAGCTCTCTAGAATTTCCGATTTACCTTCACAGCAATCAAATCTTCGTTCGTTCATTTGTCTTGTTTTCGGGGAATTTTTTTTTTTTTTTTTTTTTTTTTTTTTTTGTTTTGTGTTGTCTAAAGCTATATCCAGACAAGACTCTTTTCCGTAATTTAGCCAGTTATGGATATCTGTACATCCATGTTACGGACTCATAATTCTTGGTTATACTGGCCTCCGTTTAGTTCTCGATATGACAGTGATACATAAACCACAACTTGGAAAAACGTACCTTCTCACATGTGCGCCCGACGAAGACTCAAATCAGCCTGTGCATCCGTGCAGTCAGATCAGTCTTCGTTGTCCGTATTAAGAAACTTTGCATCCTTGGCTATCTGCAATGCGTCATTTAGATCAGCCTGAGCGAATGCACAGGCTGATCTAAATCTTCCCTGGATAAACATGTCCAAATGTGCGTTTTCTGACATTACGGCGCACATGGTTACGCGTGGTAACAAGTGCTTGTTAGTCGGGTATCTCAATTCCTGTATCTTGCAAAAAACAGGAAAAAAAAATAAAAAAAAAAAATAAATAAAAAAAATAAAAACGAAAAAACACGTAACCTACTATCGGAAAGATATATGGCTGAGTTTTAGTATATATAAAGCCCTGAAACTGGTTCATACAAACCGCTGTATAAGCAATTCAAAATTAATTACATTTTGGAAAAATGCATGCATTTGGCATAATACTGATTTAGAGCTTTGGCAAGCGTATGTATGTTCTATTAAGCGGAAATTACACGGGTAAAACGTGCATCCGACTCACAATAAATTAATCTGTTCAGTTGATGTCTGAATATAAATAAGCACTGATTCTTTCAAATTCTTGTCGCGTTTTGTGAAACGGCGTGTATTTTATGGAACTTTGATGAACATTTTTGTTTGCGGAAATTACGTCACTTATTATGTTTGGACTTTATACATATTTACCGAGTATAGTTCGTCAACAAAGGTTTTGAAATTATGGACATGATGAAATGCGCGGCGATTCCCATCAACATGCATGTTTAAGACTTAGGTAAGTTTAATACACGGTTCTATATTATTTTATAGAAAAAAAAAACAAAAAAAAAAAAACATAAACATGACCGCTCGAAAAGTGTGAAGTAAAATATAATATGTGACATTCAAAATGGTGTCATAAAATTTGCATCCAAACGTTTTCTTAGAGGTTAATCGTTGCGGCCATATTAGACGAAAAACCGAACATTTTATCCCCCGACGTTAGTCGAAGGGGACTATAGTAATGGGTTCGTCCGTCAGTCCGTCCGTAGACACAATCTTGTCTCCGCAACTCCTCCTACAGTTTTCAAGGGATTTTGATGAAACTTTCCTGTTATTGTTCCCATGACCTGAAGATGATCATATTTTATCGAGGTCATGCTCGACTGATTTTTACCAGAGTTATAGCCCTTTGGTAATTTTTCAACAATAAGTCTTATCTCTGCAACACCTCTTGTAGTTTTCAGTGGATTTTAGTGAAACCTCCCAGTTATTGTTGCCATGACCTGAAGAGGATAATATTATACCGAGGTCACGCTTGACTGTTTTTTCACCAGAGTTATGGCCCTTTGTCAGTTTTAGCCATTTATCAACCGAAGTTCTTGTCTCCGCAACTCCTCCTACATTTCTCAAGGGATATTGATGAAACTTTCCAGTTATTGTTTCCATGACCAGAAGATGATCAAATTTTATCGAGGTCATGCTCAAATGATTTTTACCAGAGTTACAGTCCTTTGGCAATTTTTAACGGCAAAATAAAAGTAAATAAAGGATTGCCTTTGGAAACAAAGAACACACAAAAATTACGAAAATCGGAGACTCGGTTTGATTGAGCCTCTTCATATACGACACTGTAGTCTGCGAGGCTGCATACGCCCTCTAGCCCCGGCTTAAGCGGTATTCGATTTTTAAAATAACCAGGATTGGTTCAGTGAGCAAAAAAGGAAATAAAATATAACCTGCACTATGATGATGTTCGGGGAGACTTTTTACGGCCGCCACCCGGCACAGCACCAGCTACAGTAGAGTAAAATAAAAGTAAAAAAGGATAACGGTCCTTTGGCATTTTTTAACAGTAAGTCTTGTCTCTGCAACACCTCTTGCAGTTTTCAGTTGATTTTAGTGAAACCTTCCATTATTGTTGCCATGACCTGAAGAGAATCATATTCTATTGAAGTCACGCTTGACTGCTTTTTTCCAGAGTTATGGCCCTTTGTCAGTTTTAGACATTTATCAACAGAAGTTCTTGTTCGACGTGTTTCAGGTCCCGATTAGTAACAGAATAGATACCTTGTGTGCAACTAACTTACAGTTTTCCACCCATCATTTTTAATCTATGCATACTTGTTCTACATGGTCTGAAGGTGTGCGTGTGGTTTTGGGGTTATCCTCCCATTGTTTTTTATCAACTTTTTCCACTTAGTTTTTTCAGGTCCAATTAGTATTGGAATAGATACCTTGTGGCCGCAACTCCTCCTAGAATTTTCTACCAATCATTTTGAAACTATGCATATTTGTTCTACATGGTCTGAAGATGTGCGTGTGGTTTTGGGTTTATCCTCCTATCATACAGATTTCAAAGTCACAACCCTTTACTGACAACGCCATGACGTCGGGGGACGCTTGCCCGCAACGGGCTTTTATTTGGTTTTAATCCATTTCTATATACTTTCTAATAAATGCTATAGAAAACGATAGAGAAGGTTTATTTGAAATGCAGTTTGCATGCGAAATTAAAAAAAAAAAAAAGATAACAGACGTAAAAACTGGGTACTCTCTGTTGAATGCTAAAAACAGCTGCAGTGTTACTCAAGGCTTCATGTTTGCATATGTGCATGAGAAAATAAACATTATGCTTTCTGTTTTGAGCATTTTCTTCTTTCTTTTTTAATAATTTCAACCTGAACACACAAGGTTTTGTGTACTAAGAATTTGTTAAGTAGCAATTGGGCCATTATACCTCTATGTATCAACTGGGCCTTGATTCTTGAGATTGTAAAGATTCTAAATTTTGTTATCAACCAGCGGGTCATATTGTCACTGGTAACTTGAAGATTATAACTGATTCACGAATCCGTTCAGTTATTTCAAAAGGACCTAAATATAGATTCCCAGCCCACATTGATTTCAATAAATGTCGGGAAACAATTGCCAGTGCTTTAAATGATCATTGTACGCGTTGGTGTAAACGAGAGCATGTTGAGTCTAATGCTTTAAATAATTGGAAATTAAAGATTTTTAAGATCATTGATGAACGTGTGTTATTTTACTGTAATAAACTTGATCTTCTCCCTCCTAAGCCTAAATTATCTTTTCGATATTTGAAACAAGGTATCCAAGAATTTCATAGGAAGTCACATGTTAATAATGTTGTTGTTGTGTGACGACTTTATTATATCAATACTCTAAAACAAGAAATTGGTAGTACCAAAACATATGAACGGATTTCTACTGACGAGAGATCTATTGTCAATACCCATTCTATCGATATTTCTGCTAAGTTTGCAGTGAGTATTAAAGAAAAGCAAGACAGACTTCCTACGTTATATTGGTTACCGAAATTTCATAAACGACCTTATAAAGCACGTTTCATTGCAAATTCTAGTTCTTGTACGACTACTGTTTTGTCCAAACTGCTAACCTCATGCCTTAACTTATTGATTTAATTAACCAAACGTTTATTCGGGAGAATACCCAATATTTGGCTTGCAACGAAGAATGTGCTTTTTTCACTTCTGATGTATATAATAATCACAATTTATGGTCGTGTCAAAAAGTCTGTGATGCCATTGTTTATCTTTTGGATAATATTTTTATTAGATTTTGAACTAAATTTTATAGACAAACTATTGGTATTCCGATGGGAACTAATTGTGCTCCTCTTGTTGCAGATTTGTTTCTTTTTTGTTAGGAGAGAGATTTCACGAAGTCTCTCTCACGTGAAAATCAGTCTGACATTATTGAGGCTTTCAATTAAACTTCAAGATACCTTGACGATTTATTAAATATTGACAGTATTTACTTTGGCCAAATGGTGGACCGGATATACCCTACAAAACTCCAATTAAATAGAGCAAATTCTTCCGATACCGAGGCACCTTTTTTGGATTTGAATCTATGTATATCTAATGGTACAGTTTCCACCCAAATTTATGATAAACGGGACGATTTTGATTTTGATAATTTCCCTTTTCTGGATGGCGATGTCCCCCGGCGTACCTCATATGGGGTATACATATCTCAATTTAAAAGATTCGCCAGAGCTTCTTCAAATATTGATTACTTTAACTGCCGTAATAAAGCCCTTACTGCCAAACTTCTTAAGCAGGACTATCGTTATTTTAAACTTCGTAAGGCGTTTTCGAAATTTTATCGCAGACACAGTGCCTTGTTAGAAAAATATAGCGTCAGTCTGAAAACACTTCTGCAACATGGTATATCGGAACCTGAATTTTACGGTGACTTAGTGTACAGATTTAGAAAAATTGTAGGTAAATCTAACTTTTCGGAGCAATTCAGAAAACTTATTAACCGTTATAAAAGAATTGGGTATAGCCTGGATATTATGCGGCAGACTGCATGCCTAGTTGTCAACCCAATCATTGTTGATGGCTATGCTTCACTCTTTAATTGCACGACGGCGGTTCGGGCCTCAGACTCAATGACGGCCTCTTCGTAAAACTTAACCAGTGGTTTGGGGCTTGACGATACGTCTTGGCCCGCCGTGGTTCAACTATTGGTTTTCATTTACTCTGACATACAGTAGAATTAGCCATGAGTACTCGTCTTTGTTTATTATAGTGATTAATTTGATTTTTATGTTTTCGCTTTCATGCATTGATTGAGTTGGGAGCCTTTATGCGAACCGAAGTTTTATGTATTTCTGTATTAAGAGTAGCATCGGGACCCAGGGTGAAGATAGCTAGCTGTAAAAGTGCTTTAAACGCCCCGGAGGTTTGCTCTACCGACCGTTCTAAAGCGGTGGTCCCGGAGTTAGTCTTACTCTTTGTTGCTTTGTGGTTTATTCTACGAGGCGATTTGTTGTATGTCTTTCCGTGTGTCATTTTGTTCTTGTGTTTTTCAGTCCTTTTAGTATTGCGATTACCTCGCTTGGGGAAGAGAGAGCTAATCTTAGTGCTTTTCGCACGTTTGTTCGGTTTATGCTTATTTGGATTTGTCGGTTTCCTCTTCCTCTTGGGGTCTGGGAAGGGCTGCGGTTTGTGATTGTAGCACTCCCTGGACTTTTCTCTTACCTTTTTATCTCTATATAAACGTGCAAGTGTTTGCGAAATGCAATGTCTGTGTTATACAGTTCTTTTTATATACAGACATGGCAAGGCATTCCTCCTATATCGAAATAAATATATATCTTTCCTATTCTAGGATTAGCAAAACATTTGTACTGGAACCCCTACTATGTCCATATGGAGTCAATGGCTAAAGATCGCAAAATATGATGACAATTTAGAAAAGCCGGGAGTGAAAAAAAAAAAAGAAAAAAAAGAAAGAAAAACTGAAACTGTCAACATGATATCATGATACAATGTCATATTCCTAAGGTCTAGAAGACGATATATTCTCTAACACATCTATATTTGTTTCATACCTAATGTATTATTAAATGCCCCTCGCATGACGGCAGGTTCGGCATGTATATGTTTTCTTGTAAAGTTTGCAAAACCATAGTCGTGTATACTTTATATTCTCTTCTAAACTATGCCACGTTTAAAATGATTATGTAAATGTGTGCGTTATGGTGTTTTCGTTGGTTGATTGTATTTGATTTGGAGTCTTCAGGGGCACAAAAATATTGTTATATCAATATGAATGTACGCTGCTGAAATTCTCATTGTTGACGGTACAGCAAAGGGACAAACATCAATATGATTACAGAAATCATCATGTCTGTTTCAATTTATGTCTGTATGTATATCATAACAAAATGGACAATATCACTAGGAACGTCTCTGAAGGAGAATGAATAAAAGTTTGTCAGAAAACAAGCCTATTCAAATAAATTGAAAATTTCACTACCAAGAAATGAAAACATTCAGATAAAAAATTCTGATATTTTTCATATTTCTGCTCAAAACATAGATTTTGGGTAGTCGTTAGAACCGCCTCAGCGAGGCAGTTCTAACGAGTACCCACAATCTATGTTTTTGAGCAGAAATAAGAGAAATAAGGTATACCCCTATAAACCCCAGTTTTACTATATAAAAGTGGGGTTTAAGGGGGTCAAAATTATATAGGCATGTTTTCTTGATGGTTTGTTTCCCTTCAGGAAAGGGGTCTAATCTACAAAAAACCTGATACTCCATCTTATCTGGGGCTACGCCAGGTTAATATGCGTGCGTGCGTGCGTGTGTGTGTGTGTATTGAATTCACTGCAGTTACACTCAACATTGGAACTGCTTAACTCTTTTCCAAACTTGAACTTACGTATAAAAAGCTTCATTTTTCTATTTCTCGATGTGTCTTGATATTGGTGAATTAATGAAAAAACAGCGTCATCTCTGATCAGAGTGTGGATGAGTGACACAGAGTGTAGACTCTCAACAGATACTAAGTTCTGTGGTGTTTGATCTTGCTCGTGCTTCCCTATTCCGATACTACGATAAATATGCGACATTTACGGAGCATATGAAAACATAAATGCCATCGCTTCAGTTTTTAGTTTATTGTGCCGTTATATTTGACCCCTGAACAGGGTAGTTAAGTGTTGCAAAAATACCCTGCTTATGCCCTTACAGGTGAAAGTCACCAAAAGCAGGATGACAGATCTAATTATCACAGTCAAATCTGATATCACTTCTAATATCATATGGTAAATGGCATTTGTCGAATTAGCAATACAACTGTTATTTTCGATGAAGCGCAGTTATAGAGAAAAAATGCGGTTTCCCTGAGGATTAATTATAAAGCCACCAATACAGCACAGACGTTATATAGTGGTGCGGTTACCAAAACCTGACAGAATTTGAATGAAACTGAAACAAATCTTGGGACGTATAGACGCTGAAGTTGCATACAAAATATTGTAAGCAAAATCGCCCCCTTGTAACGTTCTCAAAGCCCTTACGAACGTAAAACAAAGACAAATATCTTGCCAGTATGTAAATATTTCATTTCACTCTTACAACTGACAGTCAGGAGGTGACGTGCAGTTGGCCCCACCCCTTCTGTACGTTCATATTTTTACCGCGTTTCATGCTGAAGACGGTGAATAAAGCTTTTAAAAAGCTGATCATTGACTAAAAGGGCTGCCACATTGTGTAGACAGTTAGTGTTAATTTACCATAATTATCTCTCCTCAGGTGCATTCCAGTTCTCTTAAGATGTCATCAGAGGTTTTGATTACTTTTATAAGTTAGCGCGCGCTGGAAATTGTGAATTTCCATTTCATTTATTTTTATCTTCTATCAAGGGTATGGTGAATAAGCGCTAATTGTGCCTAAAGTTTCTTGAAATACATTTGACTCTCGTTATCTCGAATTCCAAGGGACTCTCTGAAATACTTCGAGATATCCGTATCTCGACATATCAGATTTGCAGAATTGAGGAAAATAATTCAATTAACCACATTTAACAAATATATATGTAATTAGATTCTTGAAGTTAGGGATATATTGAAAATATTGTGGAAAAGAGAAGTTGCTCCTGAGGAGCAATTTCTCCTCTTTTCCACAATATTTTTTACCTGTTGTTAGATTTTCATGTTTAGGCAGGGACCAGATTTTCACTTCGAGAAAAGCAGTTATTCGTGATAAGCGAGGTCGAGATAGCGATAGTCAACTCTATTTCTGTTGTAACATTTATCGTACGATTTCCCACGAAACTCAGGGAGATATTGCTTTACATGATTTACTAATTCGTATACAAGGAACCGGTATATAAGAGCCTGCCATTCTGAGGTATAGACGGCCGGCTAATATCAAGGCAAAGGGCCACACTTGTCTCTCTGCCAAGGCTGCACATTAGTTAATAAACAGGGATAATTTATTTGAAATATAGGATCCGGGGTTCTGGTATCGTTCTGTTGAATATCGGCAAGGCAAATTCGAAAAAGCACAACCTAGATGTAAACTGTCGGTCGGCAGAAGGTAATACTTTTTAATATGTTGTTATTTAAAAACGTAAACTAAAAAATCTAAAAGGTTCCGTTTGGAAACAAAGGACATACAAAAGAACGAAAATCAGAGACTCGGTTTTATCAAGTCTCTTCATATATAGCTATGTAGTTGGCGAGACTGTATGCGCACCCAAGCACCGGCGTATGCGGTATTTGATTTTTAAAGTATAGTCTGAATGATCCCGGAGGAAATGAAAATGTAATCTGCACTATAATGCTACCATCTGCAGTGAAGTGAAATAAAAAGCTAAAACGTTTGCCTTTGGAAACAAAGAACACAGAAAGGAACGAAAATCAGAGACTCGATAAAGTCTTATCTTGAAGTGAATTATAGAAAGACTGTTCAATTTATCATATGCAAGTCATAATTGTGTTACGGCGTTCATAACTATTAATATGTATTTTGTCACCGTGGGCTAGGGAAGATTTTGAGAGGAAAGAACTTTGTTTGACTTAGCATAGGACGTAACTTTCCCAAAATTACGCTAACGCCGGTAAGTGTCTTTGAATTTATTAGGAGTTGCGGAGACAGCAATTAGATAATGTTATGTCTTGGCAAACGTACAGAATTAGTTTATATAATATGTAAGCCGTTCTTTACTTTATGGCACGTCAACATGTGTTAGAGAGAACCTACACAAGCGTTTGTGGAGATTGTTGCGTTTGCATCCGGCCCAATTTGAAATTGTGGTCATTGTCGGCTATCAGATTTTCGTCAATAATACTGCCATTTCTCCGTGGTAGGGTGGGGTTGGGGGGGGGGGAGGAGAGGTGGGAAGACCTGTCTCATGTTTATCCAACAAGGTTTAATTGTATTAGTCGTCTGCAATTTTTCAGGCGTCTGAATAGAACTGGAGAAATTGTCTAAATAATGTCTAAAGAATAGCGCTGAAGAGTGATGAAATGATGAAAGAGTTGTACTTAAAAGAACACTTCACGCGAAATGTAAACAAACAGGGCTAATCCCAAGGAGCTCAAGTAACTAGTCTAAAATAAGTGTGTAGTTTCGGATGTCTCATTGTAAGAAGGTATTTCGCCCAAGAGTGAAACAACCATTTGTATTACCATTTCCGACTACGATCAGTGACATAAGTATGTACTCACGACTGGTCATCAGAACAATTCTGTGTCAGTACTTGTTTTGTCTAGATGTGATATAATTGTTTGAATGGTGTTAATATCTATACGTAATAAATTTAGAATAAAGTAATTTTAGTTGTAGTGTGTGCAGTATCAACTGGAAAGGAAGTCCCCTCGACCAGTCCTGACTGCAACTTTGTTCCCGTCGGCACAAGGTTAGTACTTGGGCTCGGCACGTTTTCACTTGTGCAGTCGAGTATTTCGCAGCAATTGCAGTATTTTACTTTGTCGCGGGATAGTAGGCCTGAGAAATCAGTGTAGACTCTTATTAGACGCTGCACAATACGGAGTCTAATCAGTCAACACGGTTTGCCACTAATCCAACAATTTAGACGCATCAGTAGTTAGCAAAAAAGATAAGAGAAAAGTCCAGGGAGTGCCACAGTAACAAGCCACAGCCCTTCCTACACACCAAGAGGAAACAGACAAAACCAAACAAGCGCAAATCGAACAAACGTACGAAAAGCACTAAGATTAGCTCATTCTTCTCCGAGCGAGATAATTACAATGCTAAAAGGACTGAAACACACAAGAGCAAAATAACACAAATAACATAAGGCAATAGACCTAATTAAATTTTAGGATAAGTATGGTTAAGGTGTCCCAATACTTAGAGTAAATATGGTATATCAATTTATCCTTCTGGTCATTTACTTATTGATAAAGTTAGACCTGACGTCTTTAGGGATTCCGTCTTCATAATAAGTCTTTATCAATTCAATATCAAATATTCGATTCATCCTACTCGGTGATAGGTCTTGACCGCTCCAACAAAACAGTTAATCCATTCTTTTTTCACAACATGCTTTGCCAATTTGTTACCAACACGAAAACCCCATTCATTCAAATATAGCTTCCAATAAACAAGAAATGTCTGCTTGCATGTTTTCATATCATTCTACTGTTTCTTGTGCTTATCTTAACAAAGAAAGAGATTCCAAACCAGTGCTTGACCTTTCGGAGCTTTTACATTAAAGTAGACATGTCGTCAGTTATTGAGAAATTTCTTCTTGAGTTTCATACTCCGGTTCCTTTCATGGTTAGATTCTGACAACTGTTTTTTTTTTTTTTTTTTTTTTTTTTTTTTCTTTTTTTTTTTTATTATGGAAAACAATCTGAACGTGCATATGAAACTAACACGATACAGATAAAAATATCAAATTGTTTTGATAATTAAACTAGTGCAGTCAGTCGATTTCAAATCAAGGTTCAAAGGCGAATAAACTCCCATAGTAGCAAAAACAATACTGCTTATTTTCTTTTCTATTTAGTCAGTAAAATTAGAAGACTGCGTAACTAATTTCTTTTGCTAAGAGACATTGTCTCTTTTGTTTGTTTCTTTAGTCTATGCGGGCTTTACATCGCTTTCAAGAATTGTTCAGTCATATCGCGACGGTGTCTGGATGTGGCAGGGAGTTCAATGATCATTTTTAGAGTTTTAGAGTGTTGCCTTGTGGAAATATCACGCCCGAGACACGACATGATATTCCACCCAGAACATTATACTGACACTGAGCCAACCAGTTCTGATTCCTAGCTCTACTTTGTTAATGCTAAGGTCAAAGCAAAAAAGCAGCCAGTACCATTTTTAAAGTCTTTAGTATGACTCGGACGGGACATTGTCTCTTGGCTGATACGTTTATGTGCGCACTTAAGGGACACAGATCCATCACATGAACGTCCCATCACGAAAACACGCCTATCTAATTCTGACCCCCTTAAACCCCACTTAAATATAGTAAAACTGGGGTTTACAGGGGTATACATTATTTTTTTTATTTCTGCTCAAAAACATAGATTGTGGGTACTCGTTAGAATCCCCTTGCCAAAGCGGTTCTAACGAGTACCCATAATATATGTTTTGAACAGAAATATGAACAATATCAGATTTTTTTACCTGAATTTTTTTCATTTTTTTTTTTGGTGGTGAAATTTTCAGTATATTTGAATAGGCATGTTTTCGTAATGCCTTAATTTTAGCCGCAACCCTTGCTCCGCCTTCTTCCCCTCTTCATTGTACGCATATAAAGTGACGAAATAGCGGATTTGCCTCTACTTGTCCTCCGACGTTAGTCGAAAGGGACTACTAAAATGGGTTAGGCCGTTCGTCCGTCCGAGTTTTCGCCCGTAGACACAATGAGATCGGTAGCTTGTGGACTCAACTACTCTTACAGTTTTTAAGCGATCTTTTTGAAACTTTGCATGTGTTTTTGACAATGTCAGAGGAAGTGCATGTGGTTTGGGAGTTATCCTCCCGTTTTTTTTTTTTGTTTTTTTTTGTTTTGTTTTTTTTTTTTTTTTTTTTTGTTTTGTTTGTTTGTTGTTTTTTTTTGTTGTTTTTTTTTGTTGTTGTTGTTTTTTTTTTTTGTGTGTGTGTTTTTTTTATCAATTTTTCCACTTTTTTGGCTTAATTTTTTCCAGGTCAGATTACTATCATAAAAGATACCTTGTGGACACAGCTCCTTCAGTTTTTCACCAATCATTTTGAAACTATGCATGCATACTTGTTCTACATGGTCTGTAGATGTGCATCTTCGCATTACTTTCTGTCAAATTTTTCTACCTTTTTATGCCCCGCCACAAAAAGTGGCCAGGTATTATGTTATACCGTCCGATATTTTTAGTGTCTGTCCATCCGTCCGTCTGTCCAACCGTCCGTTCGTCAGCGCTTCATAATTTTGTGTCCGCTCCATAACTCTGTTACATTTTGAGATATTTTAACGAAACTTCACACCAATGTAAAGCACCATCAGACAATGTGCAGAACTTTTTGCACTTGTTTTACTTAGATTTTTTTTTTTAGTTGTGATGTGCATGTGCTTTTGATGTTATCCTCCCATCATTTTTTTTATCAACTTTCTCCACTTTTTTCGACGTTGTTTTACCGGTCCGATTAGTATTAGAATAGATACCTTGTGGCGCAACTCATCCTACAGTTTTCCACCCATCATTTTAAACAGTGCATACTTGTTCCTCATGGTCTGAAGATGTGTGTGTGGTTTTGGGGTTATCCCTCCCATTATTTTTTTATCAACTTTTTCCACTTTTTTTACGTAGTTTTTTTTTTCATGTCCAGTTAGCAATGGAATAGATACCTTGTGGGCGTAACTCCTCCTAGAATTTTCTACCGATCTTTTTTAAAATATGCATTTTTGTTCTACATTGTCTAAAGATGTGCGTGTGGTTTGGGGTTATCCTCCTGTCATATCTATTTAAAACTCACAGCCCTTTACTAACAAAGCCATGACGTCGGGTGGCGGGGAGGGGGACGCTTGCCCGCAGTGGGCTTTTATTTGAAGTTGTATTTGAAACCACAAAAGTATTTTAGGTTTTCTGTTTATTAAATCACTTGTTAAAAGGGACTGGAGTCCAACTGTGAACAAGCACCCTAGGGGCAAGAACGAATATAGGTGATTATATGTGGATTCATGCGTATAAATGCCTTATTTTGTCTCAAAATAAACTAGAAACCCTTATGTTTATATTTCAGTCGGGTTTATTATTCTGCACTTCTTAGACGACCTCATGTAATTAAAGTTAGAACGTCATAGGGGTCACAGCGTTTCATCCCGAATTGTTATTGTTCTTGTGTTAGTATAGGAAACTGGGGAATCGTGTTGACCAGTCTTTTCACTCTTTTCTGTGTACTCTTATTCCGTTGAGGCTCCATATGGGCAAAACAATTAAACGTTTCCAGGGTTTATTGTGTGTGCGTTTATTTTGCAAGAAATTGATTTTTCGGATATAAATATGCCATCAGATATTGGAATAATTTTTCTAGCATGTAATTTATTCCGTCTTGGTACAATAGTTTTAAACAAATTATTATTTTTTTTTTGAATGTTAACCTTGTTACACTTTACTAGTTTTTCCTGCTTGCGTTTCCTTTTTGTCTCTCCATGCTTGATGGATTTTGTTGTTGTTGTTGTTGTTGTTGTTGTTGCTTGTAGAAAACAAACATTGATTGACAAACATATAAAAAAATTGTGACAAATCATTCACATTCTCAAATAGAAAAAGAAAGATATTATTTGACAGTTTTTGAAGCAAAGTCTAGTAAAGTAAAACATTAAAGAAGCTTGCACTAAGAAAAATATAGATGTCATAAACATTTCAGATGTTACAAATATATGTTTCAAACCTTATGTAGCAGGTCCAGCCTGTCATACATATATGTTTAGTAATCTACTTGATATTTCTTTTACGACCACATACAAAGTATATGAAAAAAAAGTCAGAGAAAAGTCCTGGGAGTGCCACAATCAGGAGCCGCAGTCCTTCCCAGACACCAAGAGGAAGACGAAACAGACAAAACCAAGCAATCGCAAATCGAACAAACGTAAGAAAAGCACTAAGGTTAGCTCTCTCTTCCCCAAGCGATGCAATCGCAATGTTAAAAGGACTAAAAAACACAAGAACAAAATAACACAAGGCAAGACGTAAAACAAATCGCCTCGCAGAATGAACCACAAAGCAACAAAACGTAAGACTAACATCTGATCACCGCCTTAGAACGGTCAGTAGATGACACTTGGCAATCAAGCGATTTCGTACTTGTTAGAAAAATATCAAATGATATACCACAGATATTTATTAAAAGTTTTTATACTTAAAGGCATAGATTTAATACTGAAAAACAAAAACAATACGTTTTTCTTTAATGGACAATATTATCGTCGGGTTAAGGGAATAGCCATAGGTACTAAGTTTGTCCCGGTTTATGCTACCATGGTAATTCGTTATTTGAAAGAAACTCTTTATGAGAGTTTTAAAGGACAGTTTGAAAATGAATAAATCACAGAATAGAAATTACATCGGAAACGAGTTTTGGACAATTGTTTTCTATCATGGACTAAATCATCAGCAGACTTAACAACCTTAAACAATATAGTCAACACTTTACATCCCGATATTAAATTGATAATAGATTATGACACTATAAAATTGCTATTTCTGGATGTGTCGTTGATTAAAATGGACATAGAAATACAACCAGATACTGATTACAAACCAACAGACAGCAAAATTATTTACTGTTTTCATCTTGCCATCCGAAGCACATTAAGACGAGCATACCTTTTTCTTTGGCTTATCGCAGTTATCGCAGAAGAGGTATAGCCACTGATGAGAACAACTGGACGAATTTAGGAGAGCATTCTTGAAACAAAGATATCCAGAAACTGTATTAGAAAGAGGAATAGATAAAGCGATGCAGTCTAGATCTCATGAATAGAAAAAAAATTAAAGAGAAAAGTGATGAGAACGTACTAAAGTACGTATCGACTTTTAATCCATAAAATGCATAAATATTTCCGGCAATCCGGCATTATCAACCAATTTATATGAGGACGAGAAAATGAGAGAATTTCTACATGAAACAAAGTTAATAAAAAGTAAACGGCAACCTAGCAATCTGAAGAAATTATTAACAAAGGTAAGATTTGAGGACAATCCTAAACCACCCTAGATTAATCAAATTATAGTGTTTGACCTTATCACATAACAAGTAAAAGTTTTACATTTAAATGTGGGGAAATATTTAGATAAAAACAGACATATCATGTAATAGTAGAAACTTGATAATGCATTACAATGTGCCGAATGCCTAGAAGAAGATATAGGAGGAACTGGTGATACCTTGAAACACAGGATGACAGTGCACCGACAACAGATAAGAGATATAAGATACAGAGTAAAATATGCGAGTCCTCACATAAATAATTGTGTTAGAGGTATGAGTATCCGATTTACCATCTTTCCATTATACAAAATGAATACTAACAGTGTGATGGCAAGAAAATCAAGAGAAAGTTACTTCATTAACAAATTAATACCTAAAAATAAATAGAAATATTTAATGTTGTAATTGACAGGATATGACGTCACCTCCTTTCAATGTTTCTAACGCCTTTGCTATAAACACTAACGTCGTTAATTTCCATTTTGTTATTGTTCTTCTGAAGATCTACCTTTAATGGTGAAACCGTTTAGAAAGATACAGATTACAGGTGCATTTCATCTTGTGCTTTGATTTCAAATTTATTCTCTATTGTGGACTTAATATGTTCGGAATATATATACTTCACTCAAACGCAGAAAAAAGTGTGCATTCTCAATTTGATGATTTGTTTGCAAATCCCAGAATGGAATATTATTATGTGTTGTAGCTTGTTTAGCTTATTTAATTACCTTTCTATCAAGACATGCCGTTAACGATTCACATTATCTACGCAACGCCTTGCAGGCGGAATGTTGTATTATTAATGCACACGTCCTCCAACATTAAGTAAATACCATACGGCAACGTAATCTAGAATTCATTTGACAAAATGACGTCATAGCTTATACATTGTACTTAGATCATTTACATCATTTTGCAACAAATAACAGTGAATAAAAGTAAAGAAAAAATGCTAAAATGGTGCAGATAAACAAATTATTTGCACTGTTATGCTTAACTCTCAATATTTAGTTTAACCCCTATCATTTCAGCTTCCTTTCTGAATATGAACAAGTCAAATTCTACTTATTCTATGTGTATTTTAAATCTCGATATATCCCTATATTTTTGGCTTTACATATAAATGATGGATTTTCTTCAAAATGTGTTTTCATCCCTATATAGGAAGAGCAGGATTTCCAGATATATAACTAATTCTCTACAGGGTGGCTATATCCAGAGGACTTATACCTGGCGTTCTTTTACTACAGCCAAGCCATAAACAGATGTTCAAAGCTCCGGACATAAATTTCACATTTATTCAGTCGGTGATGTTTAGTATGTAAAGGTAAAGTTGCCACATAGCTTTGGGCCCGTATAGACGATGGGAGTTACAGCCCATCCTTACGTTGGCTACAGCATAAAAAAAGATGAAACCTAATACTCCCCTTTCGCTGCTTTAACTTTCCCGCGAACGTCACTCTTTAACCGCTGGGTAAACCGAGAGTTTCAAGTCGATGTTCTGAGTTGGGTTCCAATGTTTGACCTTTAGCACCACTGCTAGAATAACGCAAGTTTCAACGCTCTAACTACTCATATATGGCATCTCTGGATTCCGTATGTATAGGTGTACACCTGTAAGATCTAAATATACACAGTAATTATTTACAAAAATTAAATTCAGTATTTATAGATGTACCTCCTAGATTTACATTACGGAAACACGCCGAAAATTTCTCCTCCATAAACTGAAAAATTTTCAGATAAAAAACTAATATATTTTCATATTTCTGCTCAAAACATAGATTATGGGTACTTGTTAGAACCCACAATCTTTCTTTTTGAGCAAACATAAGAAAAATAATGAATACCCCTGTAAACTCCAGTTTTACTATATTAAAGTGGGGCTTAAGGGGGTCAAAATTATATAGGAATGTTTTCGTGATGTATGATTTCGTTAAGCTCATCATCCTTGGGGAGTTCAGGGCAACGCAAGTTCTGGTATTACAATCAATATTCTGCATTGTTTTTTACCCAAAGCCGATGCGATCTCTCAAGCAACAGAATGTCATTTGGACTCAGGTTCTTATACAGTTCACTGCCATATAAGGCCCTGGGAAGGACAACTGACTCATAATTCGTTTTAGAGTTTACGCATGTAAACCATTCCATTGAAACCACAGCCTATGAGACCAAAGAACAACTAGCGTATACTCGATGCATTCTCTATAATAAGTTATAGGTTTCCCGCTCATTAGATGAAGAAATCTTAGCTTTAAAAGTTCCCGTCGTTCTTCAAAGTCCGCATCTGTCAGTCATACCATTGTGATGTAAAGAAAGCAGGTGAAAAGCGTACTTGACACGCGTATAAATACGGTCATCGTATCGTATAATTGGAGGGTTGTTTAAAACTTACCAAGAGAACTGTAACCAGGATTTTTAAATATTTTTCCGCTCGATATTTCTTGGATAAAGTTTTGGAGTGGGGTGGGATGAGCTGGAGTGCAACGGACCTACTCAACACTATTTCCAGCTCTTTCAGTGGTTCCCGTACAATTTTAGTCATATCAATTCGCGTAAAATGATAAGCAGCTCAAAAGCATTACAAATAAATGTCGCACTATGTGATATTTTGCCCTTGAGGGAATATGCGGACAGCAAAAGCCCATGACCGAACCCAGTGACCTAGTGGTAGAGAACCTGCCTTCGGATCCAGAGGTTATAGGGTCGATCTCCAGCCGGGTCATACCTAAAACTTTATAAAATTTGTACTAGTAATTTTATCTCTATGCGTTCAGTATTAGGTAGAAGAGCTAGGAAGGGTCACACCGGTGTCAGCATAATACAACAGATAGTAATATCTTGTCATAATGTTTAGGGCATAATATTGCAGTGAGGAGACGCACAAAAAACATCATCTCATCCAGACGTCATGACAAGACTGAGCAATTGATGACGGTAGCGTTAAACCTCAGCTCAAACAAACAAATTGAATGTCCAGATAAGTCTATGTAATCGAACAGTCTGATCAGGGACTTCGCTGTCCGTTTACAAAATCCATGAATATGTAGAACGTGCCGATTAACACGAATATACCATATTAGAAGCTGAGACGTTTTGGAGAAGTTTGCGGACATCGCGCGCTACAAGTTTGTCGTCGAACATGTTTCGCTAAAATCAAAAGTAAAAAAGTTATTGTGAAAAATTAAGTGAAAAAAAAAAAAATAAAATAAAAAAAAAAAGAGTTTAAACTTTTCAACAATACCCACAAGAACATTTTTCCCATATGATTTCATTACGAAAACATGCCTATTCAAATATACTGAACATTTTACCACCAAAAACTGAAAATTTGCAGATAAAAAATTTCTGATATTTTTTCATATTTCTGCTCAAAACATAGATTGTGTGTACCCGTTCGAACCGCCTCGATAAGGCGGTTCTAACGAGTACCCACAATCTATGTTTTAGAGCAGAAATAAGAAAAATTATGTATACCCCTGTAAACCCCAGTTTTACTATATAAAAATGGTGTTTAAGGGGGTCAAAATTATATAGGTATGTTTTCGTGATGAACAGGGCTGTTCTTGCTGTAATGTTGCACCTTTAGACATTATATATACATTATTATCAAGTTAAGGTATTCTGAATATTGTCCGTGTTAGCCAGCTGTGACATTTCTTATTTAGTGAACAGACCTGTGCCACTACTTAATTGACAGTGTCAACAGTCTTTAAAATTCGGGAAATACCTACAGTGGAACCTCAATAGCTCGAACACCGATGGCTCGTTTACCATGGCTAATTTGAACTCATTTTTGAGTCCCTACGAAATTCTTCCGCTACCTCAAGAAAACAAATATTTAGGGAAATTTTCTGATTTTATCATGAAATTGTATGTTGTGTGTACTCATTAGAATCGCCTCATCGAGGCGGTTCTAATGAGTACACTCAAATACAATTATTGTGAAGGAAATAAAAAAAAACCCCTAAATTATCGCTATTTGCTTCCTGACCTGGCACCATGATTAAACCTCAGTGGCTCGAACTACCCATGTCTCGAATATTTTTTATGGTCCCAAAGATGTTCGAGCCATTGAAGTTCGACTGCGTAACTATGACCTAAGGAAAAATGGTCAAATCACACCTTGAGTATTTCAGTGAGAAAGTCTTCTTTTTTTTTTCTTTTTAATTTCGTATTGCACATGCATGAGAAAAATGTGAGCAGGGGAAACACAAACAGCAAAGACCAAGTACAGTCCTGTACACATGCGGAGACTGATCGCTCTTGGTTTACATATGTTAAGTATTCGTTCAATAAGCAATATGAATTCGATAAACTAGAAATTTTCAATGAAGCTTTAAGCAAAAAACCCAGCGGGCACATGATTATAGAACGTCGCATCAACGTCGATGCAACGTTATGATGTTGCATCATGGTAGATGCGACGTTGTATAACGACAAATGAATATCAGGAATGAAGATTCTAATCATGAGACTGGGTTAAAGTTGACCACGCAGACCCCATAGCGTGGTTCATACATGAATATTAAAAATACAGAATAGTCTTCGTACCAACGCATTCTAGTCAAGTCCTTTGCTCTTGGGTCAGGTGCTATGCTTATGCCACAGTGTTTCTTTTTGCCCGCCTACGGTACAATAACGG
Source organism: Anodontia alba (assembly GCA_964016985.1). Classification (NCBI taxonomy): domain Eukaryota; kingdom Metazoa; phylum Mollusca; class Bivalvia; order Lucinida; family Lucinidae; genus Anodontia; species Anodontia alba. The sequence continues at coordinate 99,078,229 of OZ024828.1, forward strand.
AAAGTTTTTCCATGTTGTCAGAGAGTATCAAACAAGAACATACAGACTGCAGCCTGTCCACTTGCGCAATCCTATCAGGGTTAAATAGCATACAACATTTTACTACGAATACCTAAGACCCAACACCCGTTCGGACCTAAGCGGATGCGCAGTTCTAGGTTTGATCGTTTCTTTTATTGTAGCCTACACAGAGATTGGGAGATACACGGAAGTGAATCCATTGTTGATTCACTATGTATTAGTGATCTTATGCTTGCTGTCTTCAAGTAAAGCCCGAGAATAGCAGGAGCTCTGAACAGAATACAATAGAATTTATTGGAAAACCTACATATGCAGATGGTGCTCTCCATTCTAAAAAAGTTACCATTGCAGCACTTTATCCATCACGTAAACATACCTATATAATTTTGACCCCCTTAAACCCCACTTTTATATAGTAAAACTGGGGTTTACAGGCGTATACATTATTTTTCTCATTTCTGCTCAAAAACATAGATTGTGGGTACTCGTTAGAACCGCCTCACCGAGGCGGTTCTAACGAGTACCACAATCTATGTTTTGAGCAGAAATATGAAAAATACCAGAGTTTTTTATCTGAAAATTTTCAGTTTTTGGAGGTGAAATTGTCTATATATTTGAATAGGCGTGTTTTCGTAATGCAAAGCATGGGGTATGCATAAATTTTGACAATTTCAATTTTAAAGTGGGTGGATGCTTAGGTACCGCTAAGCACAATTTATAGCATCTCAAACATTTGATATTCTTCACAACTAATTTTAGTTCTGATGAGGTAGACCAAAAAAACGAAGTCAAATTAACTGTAATTATTTTTCTAATGTAAGAATTGTTCCTGTAAAGGCCAACGGACGAGGTCTGATTCAGTCCTCCCGAACTCACCTTTTGTATCATGGAGTTCAGCTGATTTAGCCGAGATTTTCATGTAAAGAACCTAAAACGATTCCGTATTAAAATACATTTAACATTTATTGTGTCCTAAGCGGAGACCAAGCCTTTTGTGAAAGCTGATACTTGTACGAGATAGGAACGGTTTTTCAGCTGGACACAATGTTTCTTCTCCTTCAGACGTCTCTAGTGGTCTCCTTTTCAAAGCTTAGGCAGACATTAATGCTCTCTAAGTTAATTTAACCCGTACACCGCCTACTTATGTCTATCAAAATTATATTACATCACTCTTAAACATCCTGTCCTGAAATGAGTTTCTTCACGGCAAAACGTTTATTTAAAATAAATTGAACACAATCGTATCCGCACGTGCTGATCTGTGATTTTATTTCTCTGATCGATCTGCGACACCTTTCTTAAGGCAAGCGAAAGACGAAACTGTGGAGAACCCGGTCTGCACGGGTACACAGTTACGCACATAATAAGCTGGATCTTCGCTATTTGCGTAGTTATGGTAAGATCTGCTTTCTTACGGTGCAGAGTCGGTCAATAGTATAACGTATAATAAAATCAAGTTTCAGGAAGTTCAAAATGCACATACCGTAAAGGAAACAATTATCGCACCGCACTGTGCGCTCGTTTTTTTTTGTTTTTTTTTTTTGTTTTTATCTTCAAAATTACTAGAGAACATATTCTATTAGAATATCTACATAATTCGAGGGTAACTGTTTAAAGAAAGATCAGCAGAGTAATTCATGAGAGGAGTATTTAGATTTAGTGATGTTTACGAGATTTTTGCCTGATTTGTTCTGTATAAAAACATATGTTTTGGTTACTCTTGGAATCGCCTCTACAAGTTTAGGCGATTCTAATGAGTACCACCATATATGCGTGTTTAGAGAATTAGATTAAATGCAGGGCTTTATAGTGTTATGTACGGTACTTACGTCGAATACGGTAAAGTAGCATCTCATAAATACCTCATGACGTGTGACCAGCGAAAACTGATCAGTCTCCACGGATGCACATGTTGCTATAAGCCTTCACTTTTCGCGTCTCGATATGCTTTTGTGGAAACTGTGTACTGTCTGTATTAAATTTATTGAACAATATTGACCGTAAGTGCTCTGACAGATATGCCTGGGCAGAACGCGGCGTCTGATCAGGGTCTACACTGTTTGTCACACATCCAACAGCTTGCAGACACATCAACCGGTAGTAAAATGGTCTTAATCCAATGTTAGTTCATGTATGGTACGGAGTTAATGTGTCCAAATACTTAGAGTAAATACGATATTTCATGTGTCAACATTTCCACATTTAATTATTTTTATGGAAAGTTTATAGTATGACAGTTATCTAAACAATCCTAAATGAGAATCTCTCCCTGGAGCACAAGTACTGAACTTCTCTGCTGTCTGATTAGTTGCCTAATTATTCTACGGGGAATTGTATTCTTCTTATCCCAAAACAGAAAGTAAATTGATTTGCCAATAACATTTTCTTAGTAATTCCATAAAGGTAATTGTGTCAATATTGTGCGCCGATTATAGTTCCATCCTTATCCAAACCACAACGCGTCTAACTTAAAGGCAAATTATAACAAAACGTAACACCGAAGCCGGAAAGAAAGCGGCCATGGGTATGCGTTTTTCCGTGCCACTCCACCAACATCAGCACAGTACACATTGAGTAGTGTGTGAACCTCGGGGGGGGGGGGGGGTGGGGTGGTGGTGGCTTCCTATATATGGCATAGTACGGATGTGCGTGCCGAATAGCCCCCGTTTTCAGCGCTGCCAGGTAAATGAATGGCCCCCTTTTTTCAACAAAAAGTATATGAATGGCCCGATTTTTCTGGATTCCTATGTGAAAGGCCCCATTTTTTTGACATCCTGGTATATGCACATATTTTTGGCTCAGAGATTTTTCGAGGCTGCTTATCCTCTTGGTATTACATGAATTGACTGTGATATTTGTGTAATAACCAGCAAAAAATGGGTACAAAAAGTCAAAAGGCAGTATATGAATAGGTCAACATTTTGGATGATCAAGTATATGAATGAGTCCGTTTTTTCGAAGGCCAGGTATATGAATGGGGTAGGTTTTGAAATACTGGCTCGCACACCCGCACCACTATTACCCCTAAGTTACACCCCCCCCCCCCCCCCCGTCCCCACGAGGTGTGAACATCAGTAAAATTAACCCGTTAGTACCGAATAGACCCTTCTACCATAACTGTTTAGACGGGTTGATTCCCCACAGAAAGAGGCGTCTGGTAAGACTTATTATTACCATGTGTTGTAGACATTCCTGTATGTTATGCAAACAGCGTAGACCCTGATCAGACGCCCGCGTTCTGCGGCGTCTGATCTGGGACTACGCTGTTTGCAAATGTCCCTTTTATTTGACGCTAGGGATTAATGGGTTAATATGGAGTAGCCCTAGTAGCCCTAGGCATGTGAACAAATATGATACATGACAATAGCAAACATGATATAAATAATAGAACAGAACACATTATAACAAGTGAATAGCAAAGAACTTAACCCTTGTCCTGCTGAATAAATTAAGATGCCTCGCCCACTTTTAAATTTTAGCCAATCAGACTACTTGATCCAGGTTTGTGATACAAATTCAAATGCTGAATGGCAAACAGTGCAGATCCAGAGCAGTTGGTTTCTTCAGAAGCCAACTGATCTGGATCTACACTGTTTGCAAAGGCAGGGCATATCCGGGTTCAGCAGGACAAGGGTTAACGGTTTTAATTGTGGTCTGTGCGCACCAAAGAATATAAAAATGGGTCCCAACGTTAGAAAACGTATCTTCGGACATGTACACCCTATGAATATTCAGATCAGACTGATCAGAGCCTTCACTGCGCGCATTTTGATTAGCCTAGGATACACATTTCATTTATGCAGACAGCAAGGGTTCTGATCAGATATTTATTTATTTTGCAGTCCATTGACGCATCAAAGCATTTTATTTGAATCGCTTCGGGCTTGCTTCACTTACTTGCCATGTGATCAGATTTGTTCATGAGTTAATGAACTGCAAACAGTGAAATGTATTTCTAAACTGTACCGAAGCTGGCATGGTTGTCAATACTGTTTAGTCTCCTCCTACGTTGTTTCATGCGGGTTTTTTTTCGGTCTTCTATTTCGGACGCAAACTTTGTATTTTGTGCTTATGTTTGGAGCTGACACGAACGAGAATTGGGTGCTCGTTAACGCTTAGCACGCTGGGTAAACTTTTCATCAGACGATTTATTGAAATGTATTTCTTATTTTTCCCAGAAAAGTTTTTTTTTCATTTCATGCAATTTTATTTATTTTTTTCTAATTGAGACCATTTGCATGAAATGTGAAGACCCCAACTTTATTCCAACGACTTCCCATCGGGAACACAACGTTGAAACAACGTCGATTGAATGTTGATTCATCAACGTTCAATCGGCGTTGTTTTAACTGTGTGCCCGCTGGGTTTGCTGTTGACTTTTCCATTGTGGTGCGTATGTTTCTATCATTTGCTTGATTTGTTATTGATGAATCCTGTTTTGTCATGTCGTTGGATGTGTATATATTCACTGACCGGAGGGTTGCGTCCATGGTGTTGGCCGTTCCTGGATTTCCATACTTACTTTTTGAGTCGATTGTTTACAATCTATCCAGAGTAAACATATACCAAAATACGCTTTCAACGTGATTATCATCGACCAATGAAATCAAACAGCGCGTTTGTACAAAATCCAGCTAACAGTTATTTTTGGCCGCGCTATTCTACTCGCTGAGACGTCAGAGTGCAGTGCAAATAAGGCTACCTGTAAAACCTGGACTGGGACACTAGCAACAGTGCAAATCCAGATCAGACGCCACAGAACGTGGCGTCTGATCAGGGTCTGCACTGTTTGCTTAAATTACAGGAAATTGAGGGTTAAATGATACAGTCTATATCCCCATTCAGGACCGTTTTCCCAGCCTACATTCAGAGACCCACCTGGGCTGTCAGTGCATTGAATGTAAATTGTTCTGGTTCTGTGATGCTTAAAGCTGCATTATTACTAAAATGGCCCAACCAGTGTTGTTTAGTCTATTTCTAAAAAACACCTTTCACACTTTGAATCATTAAGCAAACAGCTCATTTAGAGTGTAAACTAGGTTCAATTATACTGAGAGTATGCATACTCCTGTGTTTATTAATTAATACCGGGTCTCTAAAAAATAAATCTACTCAAATACGCGGGGCGGTCGAAAAATATACGCACGTTTTGCTCCTTCTCAAAAACCATTAAATATTTTTCATAAATTGTTTATAATTTTTTTCAAAGTATTCCCCACCTACGTCTGTACATTTTTGCCATCTTCTGGGGAGCTGTTTTAGTCCCTCTGCAAACCATGTTTCCAGAGAGCTTTTTTCAGTTCTAGAAACAAATTAAAGTCGCTTAGGCAAGGTCTTGCTGTACGGAGGTTTTGACAACGATTGCCACTTGAAGGAATTAATAAGTTCCACTGTATATGAGGCAGTATAAGAGGGGGCATTGTAATGCAAAAGAAAGACATTTTCTGGGCTAGCCTGGGACGCAATCTTTTCAGTTTTTCTTTGATTTGTTTTTCAAATTACCTTTAAATAGTATCTAGCAGTCACAATTTGGCATTTTCTTATGACATGAGCCAGTATCATTCCACATGACCACCAAATACAAACAGCATAACCTTGCCAGCAGATGGAGACAGTCCAGCGGACACACAACGTTGAAACAACATCGCTTCAACGTTGATTCAACGTCGAATCGGCGTTGTTTTAACGTTGTGCGCCTTCTGGATGTTTAAACTTCTTGTAAGGTGAATAATCAGCTCGTTTTCTATTGCTTTGACAGAGCTTTTGCTTCAGGTTCAGCGTAATGAACCCACATTTCACCCCCAATGACAATACAGTTCAAAATTATTTTTATGATGGTTGTTCTTTTGCTATGGTCACCCTGGATGCCTATTGGTCTTCTGTCAGCTGTTTCGGCACCCACCCAGCTCTTATACTTTGCTCATACCTAGTGTTTCGTGTACAATCTGATGTGCCGACGCATTACCTATGATAAACTTATGAGCTAACCCTGCAATGTTACTCTGAGTTCATTGTTGACAAAACCCTCAATATCCACCACCATTATAGGATTCACTGCCTCAGCGGGCCTCCCTGGCCAAGGCTTGTCCCTCACGCTTGTCCTGCCCTCTCTAAATTTTGAAACCGAGCTATAAAAGGTTGAACGGGATATGCAGGCTTTAGACAAACGTTTCTGCATTCTTAAAAGGTGTGGCAAGGTTTTAATCCTCTTAAACCAGGGATTTTATTAATTTTGTTCCCTCAGCTTAGTCCATGGTAGCCCTACAGCCTACCTTGTTTAAATGCTCAAAACTTCGTTTATGCACACCTCTCATTAAAAATAAACTGACCGATTGACAGGCAATAAAATGTATGTAATTTACGCTCATGTATAATATATTTAGGTACCTTCACGTAAAAAGACAGGATATTTTGCGGCCGCATCTCGTAAGATGTCAAAATAACAGTCCAAAGTGAACTGAAATCTATGTTAGATGGAATTTACTTGATAAATAAATATACACTAGCAAGGAATAAAAACATTATTTTTGAGGAGAAACACAGCTTTAAGGAAAGGAATAAGGTTTTGTAATTGTTAGTCCTGACACCGAATAGTTGCAATAACAGGAGCATTTAACATTATATACAGAGAATGGACTTTTCCAATAGGCACGAAGGAAAATCCTATTGATTAAAGAACATTCGGGCATTAATGTACTAGGTACAAAACTATTTACCGAATTTATGAACCGCAGTGAGAAATGTACCGTATGACGTGCACCCTGCGACAGCTCAGATCAGCTTTCATTTCAGCGCAGTCCCAGATCAGTCCGCACTGTTTGCGCGAAAAAATCAGTGGCGGTTGACTACCCACAAAAGGCTCAGCAAATACTCTAATCACAATTCGTAGTTGCGCAAGCTTATCTGAGCCCTGTTTGTATACGTTTGTAATGTCATTACGAAAACATGCCTATTCAAATATATTGAAAATTTTACAACCAAAAAACTGGCAAATTTTCAGATAAAAAATTCTAATATTTTTCATATTTCTGCTCAAAACATAGATTATGAGTACTCGTTAGAATCGCCTCGGCGAGGCGGTTCTAACGAGTACCCACAATCTATGTTTTTGAGCAGAAATAAGAAAAATAATGTATACCCCTGTAAACCCCAGTTTTGCTATATAAAAGTGGGGTTTAAGGAGGTCAAAATTATATAGGCATGTTTTCGGGATGTGGTACATTTTCTTATGATTCGGCTCATCTAGATGGAACAATCTAATAATCATATTGCACTTTGAGCATTCTTGCAGCAGAATAGAATTTCTGTCTCTTTCAAAATAAGACAATATTGGCTTGTTCACATATGCGTACAGTTTGATGCTAAAATTGATCGTATAAGTGAACATCTCAAAAAGCTTCTAGTATTTATTTTTTGTTGTGTGTAAGCAATTTTAGCAATTTTTTTGTTGTTGCTATAAATTCACATACTCAATGGCAAACAGTACTGATCCAGATCAGTTGGCTTCTTTAGAAGCCAACTGATCTGGATCTATACTGTTTGTAAAGGCAGGACATATCCGGGTTCAGCAGGAATAGGGTTAACCCTTGATATTTGGAGAACTCGCTAAAGTAAAACAGTGCAACGCCCAGAAGAAACTGCTACTAAAATCAGTCCGGGACTATATTGTTTGCCACAAGGCCAACACCTTGTGGACATATTGCCGAGTAGACAAATTTTAGAATCAGAATGGTACAGTGGTAATGTATCCGAATAATGTAAGTAAACACGGTAGGTTACCTTACATATCTTAGTGTGTAAAAGGTACCGTACTGATGACCACATGTCAGCCGCATCGTAACAAATGTACCTTATAGCATGTGCGCCATGTGAAGACTCAGATCGGTTTTCGCTTCAGATCAGTCTGCTCAGAGTGTATTTCATTTGTTTTATTTACAGAACATATAGTATTTTTTTTTGTGTGTAAGCAATTTTAGCAATATTGTTGTTGTTGTTTTCGATTTTGAAGAACGGCTCTATACGCTGTATTCGAAGGCATATGTTAGGTGAACTGTAAGAAAACATAGCTTAGGACATGTACGCGCGGCAAATGTTCAGATCAGTCTGCACATTCGCACAGACTGGTCAGAATTTTCACTTGTCGTATTTGAATAACCAAGGATGCAAATTAAAAGTCAAAAAGGATTCTTCATGTGGACAAAGGTAGGTTCCCATGTCTCGGCTCAGAAGTCTGATATAATATACAGTCGACTCTCGTTATCTCGAACTCCAAGGGACTCTCTGAAATACTTCGAGATATCCGTAGTTCGACATATCAGGTTTGCAGAATTGAGGAAAAAATAATTTGATTAACCACATTTAACAAACTGATAGGTAATAGGACTTTTGAAGTTAATCTATTGAAAATATTGTGGAAAAGAGGAGAAATTGCTCCTTAGGAGCAATTTCTCCTCTTTTCTACAATATTTTCCATCTGTTGTTAGGTTTTCATGTATAGGCAGGGACCAGATTTTCACTTCGAGATAAGCGGTTATTCGAGATAAGCGAGGTCGAGATAACGAGAGTCTACTGTATTTGATATTCTGGTAAAAGCATGCAAGCCACGCACCTAATATATCGTAACTTGTGCCTCAAGCGAAGACTGAGTAATCGGCCTGCGCATGTTCAAACCAGTCTTCGCAAGCCATTCCATTACGAAAATATGCCTATATAATTTTGACCCCCTTAAACCCCACTTTTATATAGTAAAACTGGGGTTTACTAGGGGTATACATTATTTTTCTTATTCTCAAAAACATAGATTATGGGTACTCGTTAGAACCGCCCCCGAGGCGGTTCTAACGAGTACCCAAATCTTTTTTGTGCAGAAATATGAAAAATATAAGAGTTTTTTATCTGAAAATTTTCAGTTTTTGGAGGTGAAATTTTCTATATATTTGAAAAGGCTTGTTTTCGTAATGCTTTGAACACAACTTCCCAAGTTTCTTTGCGGATTAGCAGGTAGATCTGAGTCTATGTTGTGCGCACATGTCTAAGTGAATTTGTTCACATTTCGGCCCATGTGTATTGTAGTATAGTTGTGCTGATATATCGTCAGTGCTTTGCTTTTTATCTGGTAGAATAAAAACGACAACACTGGCCGATTTCCACAGCTGTTTGAAAAGTTAGCACTTTCACTGCCATATACGATGACAAAAGGCTTTTGCAAACAGCGTAGAGCCAGATGAGACGGCTCAAATCAGGATCTATGCTGTTTGACATTCAGTCTTTCAATTGTACATATGAACTTATTTTAAATTAATATTTTATTAAAAAAACAAAGCTGACGACAAAATTGTCATCTGAAATTTGACACCGAAAGAGTTAAACAAATAAAACCGTGTTAGGAAAAAACAATAGGCTGTATAGACACTGTCGAACTATCCAAGAAATACGTAATTTTGAATAATAAGAGTTTTCAAGCAATAATATGTGCTGTTCTACTTGCTCTTTCAAGTCAGTTCACTGCAAAAGTTTGTATTTTGAAAAATCGTCGTCGTCGTTGTTGTTGTTGTTCATCAGGAAAACACGCCTATATAATTTTGACCCCCTTAAATCCCACTTTTATATAGGAAAACTGGGGTTTACAGGGGTATATATTATTTTTGTTATTTCTGCTCAAAAACATAGATTGTGGGTACTCGTTAGAACCGCCTCGACGAGGCGGTTCTAACGAGTACCCACAACCTATGTTTTGAGCAGAAATATGAAAAATATCAGAATTTTTACCTGAAAAATTGTCATTTTTTGGTGGTAAAATTTTCAGTGTATTTGAATAGGCATGTTTTCGTAATGGTTTTCTATCGCCTGTAAGTTAAAATGCAGTATCACCTGCATCCTCTTTTACCAGTGTTTATATTGGAATGGTTTCGAATGAAGCCTTTTGGCAATATACTGTAGTTCACAGACACAGTCAGTGACAGTAGACAGTTTTATATCTATAGCTGCGTGTTGATGCACTGGCTTGCTCTTAAATCGACGAAATGCGGTGTAAAATGATTTTAGGGCTAATTCAATTTTGTATATCAATCAGTGAAACATAAGTTCAGTCTTACTTAATTACAGTAAAAATGAATTTCTAGTCCGTGTCGACACTAAAGCGTCCAAATCATTGCGTGATATATGTAATAGAGTCTGGGATCCTATTTTATTCAAGATGGTCAATATGTTCTTCAACTGCATGTACTGTATTAACAATTGTCATGCTGAATAAATTAAGATGCCACGCCCATTTCTAATTTTCAGTCAATCAGAATACTTGATCAAGATTGTTGCTATAAATTCACATACTTAATGGCAAACAGTACAGATCCAGATCAGTTGGCTTCTTTAGAAGCCAACTGATCTGGATCTATACTGTTTGCAAAGGCAGGACATATCCGGGTTCAGCAGGACAAGGGTTAACCCTTAATATTTGGAGAACTCGCTAAATAAACAGTGCAACGCCCAGAAGAAACTGCTACTAAAATCAGTCCGGGACTATATTGTTTGCCACAAGGCCAACACCTTGTGGACATATTGCCGAGTAGACAAATTTTAGGATCAGAATGGTACAGTGGTAATGTATCCGAATAATGTAAGTAAACACGGTAGGTTACCTTACATATCTTAGTGTGTAAAAGGTACCAGTACTGATGATCACATGTCAGCGGCATCGTAACAAATGTACCTTATAGCAGGTGCGCCATGTGAAGACTCAGATCGGTCTTCGCTTCAGATCAGTCTGATCAGAGTGTATTTCATTTGTTTTATTTACAGAACATATATTTACAATTTCATACATGTACAGTTCAGGGGATCTCGCGGTGAGCCAAGGTTTATATTTAGTCTTCCAAGAGAGCAAAATTGATGTAATGGACAACACTAAGGTGAATGAACAATTCGCAAAGAGAATCATGAGAGAGAGAGAGAGAGAGAGTAATGGAATCATGACTCATTCAACATCTTACATGTCTTTTTGAAGTCAGTAACAGTAACAGTAGGACAGTCTGTCGTTTTTTTTGAGTAATACATGTACGATATCTGAATTACTTTTGTCCTAGAATTCTGGCAGAGTCACTGTGACGACTTTCCGCCAGAATTAATGAGCCAACGCATAATGGCATGTGCACATAACGAAGACTCAGATCAGCCTGGGCATTCACCCAGATCGATTAGAGTCTTCGATGTGCGTCCACTGGATAGCTAAGGACTCAAGTTTTCTTCATGCGGAGAGCGAAGACTGATCAGACTGGTCTGATGCCAAGACTGATGATATGAGTCTTCGCTGGGGGCACATGCCGTTTTGTAGGTTTTATCGTGCGCTGGCTAAATTTTATCATAGGTATGAATTTTATTTTTTTTTTTACGAGGGCGACTCAATAAAAAAACAGCCTAACTTATTTCTGGGTGAGATCGATCTCTTCTTTTTCGATATAATTGCCCTCTAGAATGATGCACTTGGACCAACGGTGTTCCAGTGCCATCAGCCCAGAACTGAAGAAGCCAGGGTCCTTGTCTCCGACCCACACCCCAACTGCCGCCACGACTCCTTCGTTGGACCGGAAATGACGTCCACGGATATCCTTTTTCAAGTTTGGGAATAGGAAATAGTCACTAGGAGCTAAGTCCGGAGAATAAGCGGGTAGCGGTATTAGCTCGTATCCATTCCGCTCAATGGCATCCATTGCAATTTTGCAAGTGTGGACTCTCGCATTGTCCTGTTGGAGCAGAATCCCTTTAGAGAGTTAACCTCGGCGTTTTTCACGGATCGCAGTTCTCAGTTGGTCGAGCAAATTTGCATAATACGTACCTGTTATTGTACTTTTCTTTGCTAGAAAGTCCAACATAATAACGCCTTGTGCGTCCCAAAATACAGTTGATCACCTTGCCATCACAGGGTTGAGTTTTGAACTTCTTTGGTCTCGGAGACCCCGGCCCTACCCACTGGCGACTTTGAGCTCTATTCTCTGGCTCGTAATAATGGACCCAGGTCTCATCTACAGTCACCAGACGTGAAAGGAAATCATCTTCCTTTGGCCTAAACCGCTTCAACAATGCGCTGCATACTGATGCTCTGGTTGCCATTTGCTCGTCGCTAAGGGATTTTGGGATCCAACTGTTAGATTGCGCATACCCAAGCAATCGTGTAAAATTGTTGAAATGCTACCATGTGAAATGTGTAATGCATTCGCTATTTCTTCCACCTTAACTAGCCTATCAAAGTACACCAGATCCCGTACTTTGTTACACATTTCTTCATCGGTGGTATCTGATGGGCGTCCAGACCTGGTTTCGTCTTCTAAAGACGTTCTACCGTGTTTGAATTCCCCAACCCAGAATTTAACTTGTGCATACGATGGTGCAGAAGACCCATAAACAGTGGTCAACTCGCAATGTATTTCCTGACCTGTTTTCCCTTTCAAATACAAGTACCGAATTAAAGCACGGTACTCAACTTTTGACGAAAAGCTTGCTTTTGCATCGCTAGCCATGTTTGACATTCAATATCTTATGAGTGAATGACACGAAAAGGGTGCAATTTTGCTCTCAGGCCTAAGATATGTATTGAAACAAGGCATGAAAATCGTGGGTGTCTCGGTCAATTGGAAATGGGATAGGCTGGTTACTTATTGACTATGTGTACACTCCAGCGAATCACACACAAACTGAATAGTTTGTAATTAATTCGCCGGAGTTTACACATCAATAAAATCCGCAAAACTAGTTCATTCCTTAAAAACAATAAAAAAAAATAAATAAATAAAATATTCCTATTAATAATTTTTTTTTTAATATGCGCTTTTGAAATAAGTTGCATCAACATTGATCCAGTATTTTGTCTTGCTAGTCTGCTTTTGTGTCTGGGTACGGCTGGCCCCGTGGATGCTGGTCCGTGTCTATGCCTTTTCAGTCTGCGCGGTAGCGCAGCCTGGTTGGGTCTGTACTATGCGACATATTGGTATCTTGGTATCCTTGCCGACAGCTTAATAATTAGTCAGCCTGCGCGGTTGCGCAGCCTGAATATTTTATTTTGCTGGCCGGTATTACTTCCTCCTGGAGGTTTGCTGTGCCTGGACCTATGGTATTTTATCCGTTACGCGGCTGTTCGTTAATTTTGCATGCGCACCCGGCTAAGGCTCGGATCAGCTTGCGCATCCGTGCGGTCTGATCTGGGTCTTCGCTGTGCGCTCTATGGAAGGCTGGGATCATATATATCCTTTATGCGGCCGGTGATGACTTTTATCTGGCTGCGCGGAAGCGCAGGCTGATCTGTACTGTGGGAATTGCTCTGCCCCGGATAACTTGCTTTATTGTACGTTGCCGCTATTTTTTGTGTGACGTAGCTGGCGTGGCGTAGCGCACCGTATCACGTTACGTTTTCGTGTGCGACGTCATCCATATCTATTGTTTATTACATCCTGAAGAAGCCGTGATGGCGAAACGTTGATGTTAATACATGATAAAGATTATTTTGTGTTGGTGTTGATTTACTGTACCATATTAATTAATGCCTTATACTTCCAACTTTGTCATCAAAATGTTACAAGAAATGCCAAAAATGTCCATCGGTTGAGACTGCGGAAGGAAAGCAATCCGACGAATTTCCGCTCATGACTTGACTAAAGTGTAAAACTTTTCCTTCAACCAATTAAATTGAGTGAAATATGTAAAGAGATGTTAACTATCTCTGAATGTATATAAAGTTGCTTGGTGTGTGGAAAACTGTGTAGACACTGATCAGACGCCACTGTGCGCGTCTGATCTAGGTCTACACTGTTTGCTAAGGTCTGTATGTCCGCATACTTAGACCAAGTACAGTAACAGATCAAATCGAACCCGCTCAGAATCATCCTAGATCCGCCCCTGTAATAAGCACACAACATGTTTTAGTGGATAAATAAGACCAATTATTTTTTGGTTGAAAAATGTGTCCTATATGGAGTATAAATTAGATCTACAGTATCCAGTGACTCATTAATTTGACGCGAAGGCCCTGATAAGAATGTACAGTCTGACCTGGGCCTATGCTCTCCGCATTATGCCCCGGCGACATTACCTTTTACAGGCTGCAGCCCGTTAATGATCATAGCTGAGAGACTTTCATAGCACAGCCCTGTAATCGAAGCACAAAATCTTCATTTTATTCCCTATCTTGTGAGAGTTTATTCACGCTTAAGAAGACATTAATTTTCAGTAATTTAGTTTCGAGTCTTATAAAATCTATTTATGTCAATCAGAATTCTTTAAATTACATCAAGGGAACCAGTTCATTCAGTCCTAAATGTTTGTATCTACTTACTTGACATACGTTCAGTTCCAGGCTTTACTTTTCGTTGATTTGTTTCCCATTTGTTTTTGAAACTGGGAAAGGCAGCACTGACTCATTCGCGACTATTCAAAGGAGAGTCATAAAGTAAAATCTTCCCAAGGCACAAGTAGGTTTAAAGACATGTAAACACACAAACACAAAAATAAAATAAAATATAAAAATAAAATAACCCAAGAAAATCAATCAACACGCAGATAGATACTTTAGAACACTCAGCCGTAAGACAACTGGCACGACAAGAAGTCACAAAACATAAATAATAGCCAAAATTACCAACAAACCGAGACTTGAAGAACCGCAACAGAAAAAAAAAACAATTTGGAAAAGTCAGTACACAAAGGGTACACTTGGTAGATTTTTCTCCATGCTATACAAGGTAGATAACTTTGTGACTTCCGGTTTGTTGTTTTGCATCCAAAGTCCCTTCTAAAAAGAGGTCTGCCCTACGAGGGTCGTGTAAAAAGTTCTGTCACTACGAGTAATAGGCTTCCTTAGTTTTATCCTAGATACATTTTAAATACTTTACTGCACTTGAATGGTGTGTTAAATAGTTAACGATACCCGTTTTTTTTTTTTCGTGCAAATTGCTTTCCAACTGACCGATTTATTTCAAATTGAAATAGATGCAGTCATATACACTGACCAATTTACTTGTTGCCTGAGGAAGGTTTGTGCTAGGTGGGTACCTCATTTGCTCACTGAGGAGCAAAAGACAACGCCTTAAATGTGCCCGGGAACTTTTGAAAATATACAAAGACTGTAATAGTCGGGTTATTTCTAACTTGCTAACAGATGATGAAACCTGGGTGCACATGTTTGAGCCACAAAGAAGGGCTGATAATAAGCAATGGAAGCGAAAAGATAAAAAAAAAAACAAAAAAAAAAAAAAACGCCCATGTATTGTCAAGAGAACCATAAGTTCAAAAAAGATGTTGTACGTAATTTTCTTTAATTCAAGTGGGCCAGTCGTTCAAGTGCCTTGTCCATCTGGTCATACAGTCACTGGCCGATTCTACAAGAATTCTGTACTGAAGAAAGTGAAAGAGTTTTACAATAAGGAACGACCAAGCAAAGGTTGGTCAGGAGTCCATCTTTTACATGACAACGCCTCCTCTCATAAGTAAGAGGTTGTTAAGTCTTTTTTGGCTTCTGAAAAGGTGAAAGTTTTAAACCATCCACCTTATTCACCTGACCTGAGTCCCTGTGACTTCTTTTTATTTCCAAGGCTTAAGAAAATGTTTTCTGGAAATAATTATACGTCTAGAAGTTCTCTTTGCAGCGCTATTAATCAGTGTCACCAACAGATACCAAAAGAAGACTATTTATCTGCTTTTCGCGACTGGGTAATAAAACTGCAAGCCATGCACCATGCCCCGCCACACAGGGACATATTCCCTAAGCACTTCTGTAGTATAAAGGCTGAAAACAATCTAAGTTAAACATGAAGAGAAGCAATAAACAGTTATTTCATAACTCAAAAAAAAAAAAAAAAAAAAAAAAAAAAAACACCAAAAAGTCTAAGTTAAAAATGCAATAAAAAGTGATAAAAAATAATTTCAGGATTCTGAAAAAAACAATATGCATATCTTCAGACCATCCTAAAAGCGTGTGTAAAGTTTCAAACAAATCGACCTGAAAATGCAGGAGGAGTTGCGCGTACAAGGTACATACTCCATATACATTTCTGTAGTATTAGGGCTCGAAAAAAGTCGAAGTTAAAAATGCAAAAAATGTAATAAAAAATACTTTCAGGATTCTGAAGAAACAATATGCATATCTTCAGACCATCCTAAAAGCGCCTGTAAAGTTTGAAAAGGATTGGCCTAAAACTGTAGGAGGAGTTTCGGGTAGACGAATGGTGGGGGCACTGACGGACGAACGGACGGACAGACAGACGGACTCTCAAAATTTCAGAGGGTAGAACATAATACCCCGCCACTTTTTTTGTGGTGGGGCATAAAAAGGTCACAAAAATGTGTTTCAGTAAAGGGGCGATACTTTGAAGGTTTGTAATAAAAATATGTTTGATAAAACGTAGTACTGAAGTAATCCGAACCCAGTGAAAAACTTTCTGCAGGACCCTCGTAAAGGGAAAGAATTCGCAACCCTTCCCCATGCCACACATACAATCCTTGGTATTTGGAGTAGATGAGCAAAACATTTTGTCATAGTTGCGTAGCCTGAAAGTATATCAGTTGGGCAGCACCATGCAAGGTATGGATTAACCCTTTCATCCTAAATTTCTGAAATGGAATATTCCATCTTCGAATTTGGACACCCTCACTGATGCAAATATGGGTACAAGTAAAGTAATGAAAATTAAATGGCAAACAGTGTAGATTCTGATGGGACGGCTCGTTACGAGCCGTCTCATCAGGATCTACGCTGTTTGCAAAAATATCTGGTTTGTTTGCATGGATGAAAGGGTTAATATGTGAAAACAGCATCGCGTGAGATCATATACTTTTAGCTATATGCGCTCAATGAACACTTAGATCAGCCTGCATATCCGTAGAGTCTGACCAGTTTTCGCCGTCCGACGAAGAATTGGATCCTTGTCCATTCAAAGAGCTCTCAGCGAACCCAGTAGGCACACAGCGTTGAAACAACGTCGATTCAACGTTTTTTCAACGTTGTGTGTCTGCTGGGAAGGTATTGATCATATTATGCATATGGGAGTCTTTGTGTGAAGATATCTCACTCAGCGACTTATTTAATCATTACGCCATTGAACTGTAGCATGTAGACAAAATAGACCATTAAAACTATTTATAAGCAAGAAAATTTACTCAGTGACGTTGGGAAATTAAAAATAAAATAAGGGACCTAACTATGTCGGAATTTAATATAACTTTAATTGAATAAAACACGGTGCTAATTCGTTTAAAGATAATCTATTTCAACATAAATACAGATATCTAAACCTATGTGAACTAGATAAAATTATAATTAAATTATTTCTCTCTCCCTTATTAAACAGCCCCTGTAAATTATAAAATTAAACACAGACTCGACAATGTAACACTTGGTCCTCTTCGAATGCCATTATCTCATGTTTACCAGGTGCAAGTTCGTTGTATTGACTAGTGCATGATACGCCAATGTATTCATTATATAACTCCTCAGTATTTTTCTTATTAAATCGAATACGAATGAGTCAGGGCATAGCATTTCCTACATATTAAATGCATATGCGCCAGCGAAGACTTAGATCAGCCTGCGCATCCGCACAGTCTGATCGGTCTTCGAAGGGCACTCTGTCGGTACATAAGGATCCAAAGTGTCTTTAAGCGGACTGTAAAGACTAATCAGACTTCATATGCGCAGGCTGATCTGAGTCTTCCCTGGGCGCACATTCAATCTTATAGGAAATATTGTGCCCAGGCTCAAATGTTATGACATTATCGCATTATCAGATTCAGCTTTTCATGGTGTCGTTATAAAGGGCCTGTTTGCGATGACTAGCTTCAGTGCAAGCACTACAATAATGTATCAGATATTCTCGCTAGATCTCTCAAATGAAAGATATTCCATTGCTTTTATGTATCGAACTGACCAATTAAGTTTCGTCTAAATAAGATAGTAAACCCATGTTTCAAATCAATAATAAACGAACTGAATCACTTTGAAGAATACCACGGACATTTCGAGGAAAGCCAAAAAAAAAATTAACGTGTGATATAGCTGATATTACAGTTTATTTCCCAGACTCAATCAGTAATCAGCATTTTGGGTGGGTTTTCATTCAGAGCCATAAGTAGACTTTCAAAATCCCGGACATACGCTTCTACCTACATTTCCTTCACTCAGGCCAATGGGCATAGTGGGCGAAGCTTCTTATCAAGTAATGCTTACTATCCGCGGAAGCCTGATTACACCCTTTATTCTGGGGTCCACGTCTGCTGGTCTGAACATTCTGATTCGTCTACGGATTTATGATTATGGCTTAGGTACTATGACCACAACTTCTCATTAAAATGTAGAATTCCTTTAACTTTGTATATTCCATATAGAAGATGATAGATACATCAATATATATGACAGGAATAGTTTTTTTTTTCTTCTTTTTCGAAATGAGTTTTATATCAATTACCGACACCTGGGAGTCTGTCTGATGTGCTGATTTCGTAATCGGTGGGGCCGCGTCAAGCAAAAAAGTGCCTTCAAGTATGCGCAAAATGTGCAGATTCACATCATCCTGCGCATGCGCAAAGTCTCATCCGGGCCATTTGATAATCTCAATTGATACATTCTATAGTATCAAATGATTCTGTCAGTGGACAATGAAGGTTCTGATCAGACTGTGTGGATTTGCAGGCTATGGGCCTTCGCTGTCTGCATGTGCCCGAAGACACGTTCTCGCCTGGCGCGGTCAATATATTCTTCTTTTGTAAGCTCATTAGACAAGATAGAAAGTCCGATTTGTTCAGAGAAATGCCAAACATACTGAAATACTAGAATGAGGCAATTTGGAAAAAAAAAATGTAATATTCCATATTGTGGTTGATACTATCCTTAAACAGGGAACTACTGATTTCAGCCTTTAATTAAGCCTACTACTTAAATTGAAATAAAGAATCGTAAATTGAATTACAGATATCTCTAACCAAATAAAATACATCTTCATTTCATAATTAAATAAGAGATACTTTGAATTTAATTAAAGCGCGTGCAGTTGAAGTTCTGCCCACCTATCCTAAACTAACTTGATATAGGAGGTATCGAAGGAAATATCTGAAATTCAAGATCAGAATTCCAGGCTTCAAGTCATTAATGAGCCCTCTACTTTGTTTTATCATAGTGTCTTTGAACTTATTCAAGTAGAATAAGAGATGTCAAGTCAGTTTTATTAATATAATGTTTAATAGAGTTTCCTGTCTTTGATGCAAACGTTGTAGACTCTGATCAGATGCCTCGTTCTTGACTTCTGGTCCGGGTCTACAGTTTCCTGGTGAACGAATATCATTAGATGTATCACCAGTACAAAAACTGATTCTGATGTACAGGACCCGTACGTGGATGAAACATACTTGAAATTTAGAGATCATTACGAAAACACGCCTATTCAAATATACTGAAAATTTTACCACCAAAAAATGAAAATTTTCAGAAATTTTTTTTTGATATTTTTAGCTCACCTGAGCTCTGCTCAGGATGAGCTATTGTGATCACTTTTCGTCCGTCGTCCGTCCGTCCGTCCGTGCGTCCGTCCGTTAACATTTTCATACGACTTCTCCTCTGAAACCGCTAAGCCAATTTTGCTCAAATTTCATATGGAGCATCCTTAGGGTGGGGGAACGAAAAATTGCTAAAATGGTCGCGGTCCGTTAACCAAGATGGCCGCCACGCCCATATATGTTAAAAACCTTTAAAAATCTTCTTCTCCAGAACCGAGAATGCCTTGGGGCTGAACCTTTACAGGAATCATCGGGGATGGAAGGTCTACTAAAATTGCTAAAAGAATTGTCGTACGTTGACGTTTGACCTTTTTACGGCAAGGTCAAGTTTGCTTCCCTATGCATTTGTATGGGAAAAACCTTTAAAAATCTTCTTCTCCAAAACCGAGCATGCCTTATGGCTGAATCTTTGCATATATCTTTGGGAACAGGAGAGCTACCAAAATTGCTAAAATAATGGTCGTACATTGACATTTGACCTTTTTACGTTAAGGTCAATTTTGCTTCCTTATGCATTTGTGTGGGAAAAATGACCAGAATTTCAAACAACTTCTCCTCTGGAGCCTCTGGGCCAATTTTGCTCAAATTTCATATGGAGCCTCCTTAGGGTGGGGGAACAAAAAATTGCTAAAATGGTCACGGTCCGTTGACCAAGATGGCCGCCACGCCCATATATGGTAAAAACCTTTAAAAATCATCTCCTTCAGAACCGAGAATGCCTTTGGGCTGAACCTTGGCAGGAATCATCGAGGACCGGAGGTCTACCAACATTGCTAAAAGAATTGTCGTACGTTGACGTTTGACCTTTTTACGGCAAGGTCAAGTTTGCTTCCCTGTGCATTTGTATGGGAAAAACCTTTAAACATCTTCTTCTCCAAAACTGAGCATGCCTTATGGCTGAATCTTTGCATATATCTTCGGGAACAAGAGGGCTACCATAATTGCTAAAATAATGGTCGTACATTGACATTTGACCTTTTTACGTTAAGGTCAATTTTGCTTCCTTATGCATTTGTATGGGAAAAATGTTCAGAATTTCAAACAACTTCTTCTCTGGAGCCTCTGGGCCAATTTTGTTCAAATTTCATATGGAGCCTCCTTAGGTAGGGGGAACAAAAGATTGCTAAAATGGTCACGGTTCATTGACCAAGATGGGCGCCATGCCCATATATGGTAAAAACCTTTATAAATCTTCTTCTCTAGAACAGAGGATGCTTTGGGGCTGAATATTTGCATAAATCATCGGGGACAGGCGGTCTACCAAAGTTGCTAAAAAAATGGTCATACATTGACATTTGACCTTTTTACGGCAAGGTCAAGTTGCTTCCTTATGCATTTGCATGGGAAAAAACATTTAAAAATCTTATTCTCCAAAACCGAGCATGGCTTGTGGCTGAATCTTTGCATATATCATCTGGAACGGGCGGTCTACCAAAGTTGGTAAAATAATTGTCATACATTGACATTTAACCTTTTTACGGCGAGGTCAAGTTTGCTTCTGTATGCATTTGTATGGGCGCCATACATTTGTATGGAAAAAATGTTGATAATTTCAAATGGCTTTTCCTCTGAAGCCTCCGGGCCAGTGTTGCTCAAATTTCATGCGGAGCCTCCGTGGGCAGGAGAATGAAAGATTGCTAAAATGGGTATGGTCCATTGATCAAAATGGCTGCCATGCCAATATATGGTAAAAACCTTTAAAAATCTTCTTCTCCATAACCAAATAAGCCCTAGGTCCTAATCTTTGCACAAATTATAGGGGACAGGAGATCTACCAAAATTGCTCAAATGATGGTTTATGTTGACATTTGACCTTTTTACCTCCAAGGTCAAATTTGCTTCCCTATTTGTGTGGGCCATATACATTTATATTGAAAGTATCGAAGTGACTTGTAGATCAACAGTAGTTAAAATTGTTCTGATTGGAAATCTAAGATGGCCATCATCTGATTTATATTTATAATATGTCCCTGCCACTGTGCTGTTTACATGTATAAAATCACGATTCTTCAGAAACCACTTAGCCAATTTCCACCAAATTTCACATTGATCCTTCTGTTGAAATGTGATTGATAGTTTATTCATGATCATGCTCCATTGACTGTCAGGCCCATATATTCTTCTTCAAAACTAAGAACTGCTCAAATGATTATATTTTCATTAGTTGCGATGATAGGATTGGATAAATGTTGCATAACATCTGCATGTCTGCAGTGGCTATGTCACTCAGGTGAGCGAATCGTGGCCCATGGGCCTCTTGTTCATATTTCTGCTCAAAACATAGACTGTGGGAACTTGTTAGAACCGCCTCATTATAACAAGTTCCCACAATCTATGTTTTGAGCAGAAATAAAAAAAATAATGTATACCCCTGTAAACCCCAGTTTTACTATATAAAAGTGGGGTTTAAGGGGGTCAAAATTATATAGGCATGTTTTAGAGATGCATCAAAATTAAGAGTGAGGCGTAAGTCCCCTAGTAGTATTTTCTGCTCTCAATTCCAAGGCAGTTTTCCTCGTTTCATTTAATCTCTGTTTGTATGTTGGTAACTGTGATTTTGCTATTGTCTGTTTTGACACTACTTGTTCCCATTACGAAAATATGCCTATTCAAATATATTGAATATTAAACCACCAAAAAATGAAAGCTTTCAGATAAAAATTCTGATATTTTTCATATGTCTGCTAAAAACACAGATTGTGGGTACTCGTTAGAACCGCCTCGGCGAGTAATCACAATCTATGTTTTTGAGAAGAAATACGAAAAATAATGTATACCTCTGTAAACCCCAGTTTTACTATATAAAAGTGGGGTTTAAGGGGGTAAAGATTATATAGGTATGTTTTCGTGATGTCTTCTTCGTTAGGCGTCTTAGGAAGGCCATGCTTTATAATAGTGGCTTTGTTTGTTTGTTTGATTTGGGCTCAACAATCTTTCAGTCATATCGCGACGGTGTCTGGATGTGGCAGGACGCTCAATGCTCACTTTTAGAGTGCTGCCTCAGTGAAATATCACGCCCCAGACACTTTGACATGATATTCCACCCAGTCGCATTATACTGACACTGAGCTGACCAGTTCTAGCTCTACTTTCTTAATGACGAGTGCCAAGCTAAAGAGCAGTTAGTACCATTTTTAAAGTCTTTGGTATGACCCAGTCGTGTCCTGTGTCTGCTGTGCCCTCTTGTGGGCGTTAAAGAATATGTGATCCTCAACTCTAGGTTAACATCCTCGATTCTATTCAGGATCTTAAACAATTATATCACCACGATTTCTTCTATGGTCTAATGAGAATAATTTTAATTTCTGTAATCTTTGTGTGTATGTTAATCCCTTTTACTATGGAATTCTGTTGATCATTTGAACCATATTGATTGGACACATCGAACAAGTTTCATTTATGTAAGCTATTAAATATCTGTGAAATATTTATCAAGGTTATACATCAAGGAACCCATGTGCAAAAAAAAAAAAAAAAAAAAAAAAAAAAAATGTATTCATAATGTACCCAAGACCTACAGTCAAAGCACAATAACCCATTGTAGTCTGGAGACCCCTATAAGGGTAATTGATAAACAGTGCAGACCCAGATCAGACGCCGCAGAATGTGGCGTCTGATCAGGGTCTCCACTGTGCAAATAGTTAAACCATTTTTCTCTAGGTATATCTAAATCACATAGCCAAACATATCTGAAATTGATTTGTTTGTGTTGAGGTTTTACGGCCCAGTCAACCCAATGGGGTCATATCGAGCGCGGTCAGTTTACTGGGCAGACTTAGACCTCGAAGCGGTTAACCAGTATTGTGCACATTCTTTCGCCAGAAACTGACAACTGCCCTTCTTGAAACAGCGGAAGGGAGAGAATATCTAAAATTGAAATAGGACTCTTCCAATATATAGTGTGGGGGAGTTTATTCAGACTACAAAGGGTTAAGACGTAAGAATAATTCAGTGCCCATTATATTTGACTGAAATGTCAAATGATTTGAAATGGATTTAAAATTGTAAAGTGATGAAAAATCGCGAAAAGATTGTGTAATATCGTAGACCCTACAAACCTTATTTTTATTCAGTATATATTACAGGGGAACATAGGGGTATATATAACAGAATTGTTATCGTAATAAGGAGCATTTTTCCCACACTGTGCATGGTATCTACCATTCTTAATGAAGTAATACGGGAGATGAACAAATTATTGTTTCACTTTCATTCATATCCTTTTGTCTGTTGCTCGTTATAAGCTTGTGTGTAAATCTACATGTGTTTGAAATAATATAAAAAACTTCTTTGATATTTATGTCCCACCTGCATACTAAAA
The DNA here is from genome assembly GCA_964016985.1 of Anodontia alba. NCBI lineage: Eukaryota > Metazoa > Mollusca > Bivalvia > Lucinida > Lucinidae > Anodontia > Anodontia alba. The sequence goes on from OZ024828.1 coordinate 99,102,098, forward strand.
TGTGAAAACAAGCACCACAGGTGTGAGAGCATTACGAAAACACGCCTATTCAAATATATTGATAATTTTACCACCAAAAGATGAAAATTTTCAAATAAAAAAATCTGATATTTGTCATATTTCTACACAAAACATAGATTGTGGGTACTCGTTCGACGAGGCGGTTCGAACGAGTACCCACAAGGCGGTGCGAACGAGTACCCACAATCTGTTTTGAGCAGAAATAAAAAAAAAATAATGTATACCCCTGTTAACCCCAGTTTTACTATACAAAAATGTAGGTTTAAGGGGGTCAAAAATATATAGGCATGTTTTCGTGATGGTTATCACCCTTGTTTAGCTCAGTGAGATAAAACAATCAGAGAAGGTTTACAGTTTGTAGACTTCATTTGGGGTTATCACTAGGGTGGACGCTAGAGTGGACGTAAGTACACAGACAAACGAACGAACGGAAAGAAACCCGCACGCCTAAGTTGCCCTTCCTAACGTAGGAGCAACAAAAATACGAGGGCGAGTCAATAAAAACCAGCCTGACTTATTTCTGGGTGAGATCGATCTCTTCTTTTTCGATGTAATTGCCTTCTAGAATGATGCACTTGGACCAACGGTGTTCTAGTGCCATTAGCCCAGAACTGAAGAAGCCAAGGTCCTGGTCTCTGACCCACTCCTCAACTGCCGCCACGACTTCTTCGTTGGACCGGAAATGACGTCCACGGGTATCCTTTTTCAAGTTTGGGAATAGGAAATAGTCACTTGGAGCTAAGTCCGGAGAATAGGCGGGCAGCGGTATTAGCTCGTACCCATTCAACAGCATCCATTGCAATTTTGCAAGTGTGGACTCTCGCATTGTCCTGTTGGAGTAGAATCCCTTCGGAGAGTTAACCTCGGCGTTTTTCGCGGATAACAAATCTGTTAGTCGAGCAAATTTGCATAATACGCACCTGTTATTGTACTTTTCTTTGCTAGAAAGTCCAACATAATAATACCTTGTGCATTCCAAAATACAATTGCCATCACCTTGCGAGCATAGGGTTGCGTTTTGAACTTCTTTGGCCTCGGAGACCCCGACCCTACACTCTGGCGACTTTGAGCTTTATTATCTGGCTCATAATAATGGACCCAGGTCTCATCTAGTCACCAGACGTGAAAGGAAATCATCTTCCTTTGATTTAAACCGCTTCAACAATGCGCTATATACTGATGCTCTGGTTGCCATTTGCTCGTCGCTAAGGGATTTTGGGACCCAACGGGCTGTTAGCTTGTGCATACCCAAGCGATCATGTAAAGTTGTTGAAACGCTACCATGTGAAATATGTAATGCATTCGCTATTTCTTCCACCTTAATTCGCCTATCAGAGTACACCAGATCCCGTGCTTTGTTACATATTTCTTCATCGGTGGCATCTGATGGCCGTCCAGACCTGGTTTCATCTTCTAAAGACGTACTACTGCGTTTGAATTCCCCAACCCAGAATTTAACTTGTGCATACGATGGTGCAGAAGACCCATAAACATTGGTCACATCGCATTGTATTTCCTGACCTGTTTTCACTTTCAAATACAAGTACCGAATTAAAGCACGGTACTCAGCTTTTGACGAAAAGCTTACTTTTGCATCGCTAGCCATGTTTGACATTCAATATCTTATGAGTGAATGACACGATAAGGGTGCAATTTTGCCCTCAGGATTAAAACATGTATTGAAACAAGGCATGAAAATCTTAGGTGTCTCGGTCAATTGAAAATGGGATAGGCTGGTTACTTATTGCCCTCGTATGTTTAAACCAAATAGTATAGGAATAATATATCATATAATAATAATAATATGGGAAAAGTTCGGTAAATTTTCACCATAGAGGCAGACTTATACTGCAGGATATAATTGGCAGGCGTGATGAAAAGATCAACACTTTTAATGCAAGCATTATTATTTTTTTTCCAATTTTAATAATAAATTAAACAGAGCATCACAGTGAAGATAATGACATATGTAAAATGATACTGAAGCAAATTCGAGAAATGCTGTAGAAAAGAAGGGTGAGACTATGATAATCTGGCTCTTATAGTTAATGCGAAGAGTGAAAGGCCCAAATCAGGCTGTGCATGCACGCAGACTACTCTGCTTCCGTCATCTTTCACATTATGAAAACACGCCTATTCAAATATACAGAAAATGTCACCTCCAAAAACTGAAAATTTTCAGACAAAAACAAAAAACAACCAAAAAAACTGATATTTTCCATATTTCTGCTCAAAACATAGATTGTGGTACTCGTTTGAACCGCCTCCACGAGTACTCACAATCTATCTTTTTGAGCAAAATAAGAAAAATAATGTTTACCCCTGTAAACCCTAGTTTTACTATATAAAGGTGGAGTTTAAGGGTGTCAACATCATATAGGCATGTTTTCATGATGAGAAAATCGTTTTATATCTGGCGCTTTACATAGAAGAAGTAAATTTACAACATTTAGTCAAGATTTAATGCAAAACCTTTTGTTCTAACCACCTTTGCATATGCAATAACATTTTTATTCTATTTGTTGGTTTAAAAACAATCAAATGTTTTGGCTTTTTCCCATAGTAAAGATGGCTGCAATCTATGCAGAAATCAGTCGGACAGATAAATTTGAGACAGATTTTCAATAAGTTCTCAGTCTTTGTTCATTTTTCTTAAAATCATAATACTGCTGAGAAACATATATAATGAAAAATCAGCAAAGAAAATTAAAAAAAAAAAAATTTTCTTACAGAAAAAATCCAAAAAATCACTTTACTATAGAAACTGCACAGACCAGATCAATTTTTAGACGTAAATTTAGTGTAAATATTTGGAACAAAACAGGGAAACAGAAAAATACAAATAGTTTCGGATAAGATATGGTCAATCAGAACAAAATATTTTCATTCACAATAAAATGCCAATCAAAATCAAAAACAAACGTCTTTCCGGGTGATGAGGAAATGACAGCAATCATAATTTCCACTGACAGAATTGTTGAATGATGTAGTATATATCAACAAACAGAGGAACTGAGTGTATGTGCAGGCTGATCTGAGACAGAGGAACTGAGTGTATGTGCAGGCTGATCTGAGACAGAGGAACTGAGTGTATGTGCAGGCTGATCTGAGACAGAGGAACTGAGTGTATGTGCAGGCTGATCTGAGACAGAGGAACTGAGTGTATGTGCAGGCTGATCTGAGACAGTCTTTACTCTCTGTAAACTGATGTCACTCTCATATCAAGCAAATCTAGCAGACATACAAGGTTGAAACAAAGTTGTACTAGTGTTAATGCAACAATGATATATGTATGACTGTGTGTTTGCTAAAGAAGCTGCATGTATCTAGAGATTCTAGAGTTTAACCTTGATCACTCTCTGAACAAATTTTGCAGAGACAAAGTGGCGATACATTTCTTATTTTTCCCAGGAAACAGGCTTTGACATTTCATGCAAATTGTCTCATGGAGACAATTGGCATAAAATTTCAAAGCATATTTTCTGGGAAAAATAAGTGAAAAAAATCAAAATGTCATTTGCGGAAATTTTAACCCAGTAGCCTAATGGTTACACCACAGCAGACCTCGTTTACATACAAAACAGATAAGATTGCACTAGACTAAAAAACAAATTCTTAACAAATCAATTATAATAACATGTTAAAAATAATTCCACATAACAAATGAACTCTTTCAGTCCTGTAAACCAAAATGAATACTTTAACAAATCATACCATTACCAAAACACTCCGATTCAAATATGTAGAAAATTTCACCTCCAAAAATTGAAAATTTTCAGATAAAAACTCTGATATTTTTCATATTTCTGCTCAAAACATAGATTGTGGGTACTAACGAGTACCCACAATCTATGTTTTTGAGCAGAAATAAGAAAAAAATGTATACCCCTGTAAACCCAAGTTTTACTATATAAAAATGGGGTTTAAGGTGGTCAAAATTATATAGGCATGTTTTCGTGATGAGATCTAGACGAATGCATAATGAGCCACCTGAACAGGACCTATGATGTCTGCCAATCGTTTTTCTTTCTTTTTTTTTTACTGAGACTCCTATACTGGAACAATGGTTCACTCCAAATTCAAGGATTAAAGAGTCCCATCACGAAAACAAGCCTTAATAATTTTGACCCCCTTAAACCCCACTTTTATATAGTAAAACTGGGTTTGGGTATACATTATTTTTCTTATTTCTGCTCAAAAACATAGATTGTTGGTACTCGTTAGAACCGCCTCGTCGAGGCGGTTCTAATGAGTACCCACAATCTATGTTTTGAGCAGAAATATGAAAAATATCAGATTTTTTTATATATGAAAATTTTTATTTTTTGGTGATAAAATTTTCAGTATATTCGAATAGGCATGTTTTCGAAATGCACTCTATAAACTCAGAGGTAATGGTTACAGGATACAGTATACGAATGATTAATAAAGGCAAAATTCTAAAAATGATAGGTTTTACACTGTTCAGTTCTTTTTTAATGCTTAGCATTCTGGGTAAAAAATTGAGCAGATGACATTGTGAAACATTTTCCTGTTTTTTGCAGAAATTAGGCTTTGAAAATCCATGCGCTGTCTCTTTTGGGACATTTGCATGAAATGTCAAAGCCTATTTTCTGGGAAAAAAATCAGGGTGTTGAATACAGACAGTGTAAACCAGGCCCCAAGGTTATAAAACTTATTCATGCTCAGCATGAAATTTTCTATTTCTAATAAATATGAAAACGCTACTAATAGCTGGCATTTTCAAATTTATTAGCAGAGAAATTTTCATGCTCAGCCACGTTTAGCATGAAAGAATTTGCAATTATTAGTAATTTGAAATTTATTAGTAGGATACCATGCTGAGCTGAGTTGAGCATGAAAAAAGTTTTATAACCTCAGGATCAGATATTCGGACACACTGGCCTGAGAAAACAGCACAGACCCAGATCAAATGCCACACAATGCAGCATCTGATCAAGGTCTACACTGTTTGGCACTCATCCATCAATGTTTAGACCATTCAACAAATAGTCAAATGGATTTATTAAAAATTTAGGACAAGTATAGTAAATAGTTAAAGTGTTCCAATAATTAGAATAAATATGGAACTTGTACTGCACTATGATAAAACCAATACTCTCATAGCCAGGAACTAATAGAGGCAGGCAAACTAATTCTGAAGTAGGGGTAGGGAAAACCAATAATAATGAAAGCTATTTCCAAGGAACACATTAGACTCCAACACTCTAGTTTAATAAAGCAGAGAAAATAGTTCCTTCAACTAAAAAGTATGGGAATTTTTCATATTTCTCCATCAAAACATCCTCAAGCACATCCAATGAGTACCCGCAAATATGTTTCCTTGGAGAAATTAGGAAAAAAAATATTTTAATGCATACCCCTGTTATCTTTAGCTATGCATGCACACCTAGATCATACTGCTTCTTAAGATCTCTCTGCTCTGGGTATATCCAGAAGCTTCAGTCTGACAATTATTGTTGTCATGGCAAACTACAGCAAAACAAAACAAATGATGACAACTTATAACTATTGAATTATTACATTATCTAAGCTATTTTTAATGATATCTGTGGGAAATAGAACTAATAACGTTTAGAGGAAATATTACTTCCTGGAGTAAGGAAATACTCCTATTGGAAGGCTATCCTATGTGTGTGTGTGATGAGTAAAGATGATTTTATGTGTTAAAATACATTAACCTTATCTGAAAACACCAAAAGCACATAAAATAAAATTGAAGAAAAAGAAATCACTTTATGCTGTGTAATAAATAAGTTAACATTTCTAAAATAGACCCTTCCATCTTTAAATTTGTTCAGAACCATGGTTCCAAATATGGGTCTCAGTCAAATATCAAAAACAGAATTGCAAACAGTGTAGATCCTGATGAGATGGCTCATTATGAAGATCTACACTGTTAGCAAAAATATTGTTTTGGTTTGCAGGGATGAAAGGGTAAAGGCACTCAAGTTTGAAAAACAGGAAATATTTCCCATAAGACTAGCAAATCGTAAACACAAAATCTTGCTAATGCACTTATTTGTTTATGGGATTTGCAACTCTCTTGGGAAATAAATTTTATATTTTAAACTCAAGGTGCATTAACCTCTATCAGCAAACCACTACACAATAGTAAGTAAACCTACTAAATTGGAGATCCTAGCCCTTAGAGAACAAAGTTTAACCCTTGTCCTGCTGAATAAATTAAGATGCCACACCCACTTCTAATTTTCAGCCAATTAGATTACTTGATCTGGATTGTTGCTATAAATTCACAAACTTAATGGCAAACAGTGCAGATCCAGATCAGTTGGCTTCTTCAGAAGCCAACTGATCTGGATCTACAGTTTGCAAAACAGTGCAGATCCAGATCAGTTGGCTTCTTCAGAAGCCAACTGATCTGGATCTACAGTTTGCAAAGGCAGGGTATATCCAGGTTCAGCAGGACAAGGGTTAGAAGACAGCTTCATGTAATGGTAGAAGGTCAATACAGGTTCAAAGTAATCAATGAAAAGGAGGTTCTGCCTATACCTTTTTACCCATACTCAAGATACATAGTTGCTATTCATTACTAAAAGACAACTATTGCAAATGTCCTAAACTTTTGAACACTCAATTCCATACTTTTGTGGCCTAAATTTTGCTTTTTATGCAGTCATTCCTTTAAATACTAAGTGGAGAGGGAAACAGTGTAGTTACTGAGAAGGCGGAGCTATCAATGTACTTTTACCTATTTTATAAAAGCTTACATTGAGGACACTCATTTGAATTGCTCCCACTAGCTGAGGCAATTCAAGTAAGTATCCACAATACATGCTTTTACAAAGAAAATCAGAAAAAAATATCACATAAGCATCATTAAATACAGCCCTCATGAAGTCCTCAACTGAAACTTTCCTTAACAGGAACCCTTATAAGTGGATATTTTACTACAAAATTTTCCAGTAATTTTGAGAAACCTAAGCACACAGTGCAGTAATTAGCTTGAATATAGCATGTATCACAAGATTAAAAAATAATAGCCTTCAGGGCCTGTATTTGAGATGCATATGCAAAAAAAATAAAAAATAAAAATGATTTTTGAGCATGTATCTATCTAAAGCTGCATCTGAAAAAAAATAAAAACATCACTGTCTGCACTGAGGAATCTGGCTTTGACAACACTGGCATCTCCAGGTCTTACAAAATAGCATTATGGCACTAATTTGGCTTCAAGTCAAATGCTTCAATTCATCTGGTGAAGCAAGTCTAATGGAAAACTGTAGAAAGAATTTTAAAACAGTCAACCAAAAAAATCTTTAACCCTTAAACTGCCAATCACAACAATTGTCATATGCTTTGTCATCAGCTTGTGATTTTAAAAGCAATTTTTGCAAACAGTGTGGACCTAGATCAGACTGCTCCCAGTCTGATCAGGGTCCACACTGTTTGCCTGTACGCAAAAATAGGTTTGAAAAGTTTGCAAGAATATTCAGTAGATGACACAAACAGACAACATTTTCAGATGCAGGTTTTCTTGGCATTTTAAGGGTTAACATTTCAACAATCATAAAAATGTCTAGACAAGCATGATAAAAGGAGGTAATCTGGGCCCAGTTGTTCAAAACTAACGATGTCGTTAGTTAACGATTCGTTAAAATTTTAATCGAGTGATATGCAAATATGCTGAAATTTTTTGCTGAAAAAATGTGAGTAGCTTTTGCAGTGCAAAAGCTACTCACATTTTTTCAGCAAAAAATATCAGATATCAGTATATTGAATCTGCTAAAACAGTTAACGAAATGACCCTTAACGAGCTCGTTAAGCTAACGATGCTTTGAACAACTGGGCCCTGGCAAACAATAAATATTCTCTGTGATCACAGATACAATCATAAACTCATTATTTAGGACTCCATTGTTACAAATTAAAGAACTATTTAATTTACACCCATAAAAAATATCAGTTTTACAGTATAGCAACAAGAAGTATGGTCCAACTCACACAGAAACAAACAACAACAAAATGACTGGGGCCTCTGCTGTAATGTTAACATAAACTTCCCAAAATAGCCAGAAGTTTATCAAGATGCTGAAGTATCCTACAGCTATTATACCATGGTAACATTATTATGCCACATAATAAAGTTGGAATAAGCTTGAGATCACGTACTTTCCTTTATCTTTAAAACATTGCTGCAGTGTAAGTTTGCGATGTAACTCTCAAAATTCTTTGTCTCTATTCTGAAAAGGGGTCTACGTTAAAACAAAGAATTTGCTCCCATGATAATAAATTCTTTATTTTAAAGTGAATACCTTTTGAGATAGGGGCTTTGTTTGTAAGAAAGCAAAAGGATGTTCTAAATGTTATCTCCCTTTCAGTCCTTAAAATGCTAACAACAACTGCCAAAGATAACATTTTGATTTTCTCTTTGTATTTTAGGTTTGCCATTTCCTGTGAATCATCTGCCTAGCAGATGATTTACATGAAATGGCAAGTCTTATTCTATCTAAAAAATATTAAAAACTAGTAGCAGTGTTTTCAGAGAAAACAGATTCCCCTCCCCAAACTAACACCCCTCCCCACCCCCCACCCGACCTCATCCACCTACCCAACCCAATTTTCAGTTTTTTAACTGCTGTGACCTTGAAAATTAGGTCAAGGTCACCAAACAATATAATCAATTCTTTGTCATGTCCAAATTATATATCCATGGAAATCTGGTAAGAAGCCAACCACTAGTTTGTAAGATATTGTGCAGACAAGCCAAAGCTGTCATGCCAATGCGGACTCCAACTGAATCTGCACCAAAAACAATATGTCCCCTTCCCCATATAAGGTGATGGGGGTGGGGGCGTGGGGAGGACATAAAAATCAAAAAAATGTCATCTGCTACATATCGCTTCACACTTTAAAAGTTAAAAAGATGGCAGAACATCTACAAAGTGTATTCAGTCCTCTTAAAAATACAAAAGTACAGGCAAAAGGAGTGTGGTTCTTGACATAAAGCAGTCTACATTTACACTTTATTAATACAAGACAAAATAACAGTTTGCGTAGTATACAACAAAGGATATTCCTCTAGCACTTGTAAATGACTGAATTCTGACTTCCTAATGTGAAACATTAACTCATTTTAAACTGAATAAACTCCACTCACCTATATACTGGAAGAGTCAAATTTCAATTTTAGGTATGCCAGGCTATGATGGAGGTTGAATGGTGAACAGCATAGACCCTGATCAGATGCTGTATTGTAGAGTACTCTGTGATGTCTGATCTGGTCTATATTTTTTGCTCAGGCACAACTGTCCAAATACTTAAGGTAGATATGATTGGAAAACATGTATGTACCAGATGTCTGAGTGATTTCTATAATGATCAAACTAAGTTCTACCTTAAGCATCTTGATTTATGATTCTGTACAGCAGTTAGTCCTGGAATGCTATTTCTTAACCCCTGCTGTGTAGCTGTCTAAAATGAAGTTAATTTGATACTTCTGAGTACCGTATTTACCCTAAAATATTGGGACACATTAACTCCTTACCACATCTATTCTAAAATTTGAACAACTTTATTTGACTGCCTATGGATGTGTCTAAAAATAGCTAGATGAGTGATAAACAGTGTGGAACCAGTTCAGATACTGCATTATTCAGCGTCTGATCTGGGTCCACACTGTTTGCTCAGGCCTGTCTGTCCCAATACTCATAGCAACAGATAAAGCGCTTTTTACATCCAAAAAATGCTGATATCTTTCTTATTTCTCCACTAACACATATGTTGTGGGTACTCATTAGAAGTGCCTCATTGAGTACCCACAACATATGTTTTCGTGGAGAAATAAGAAAAATATTATGTGGATACCCCTTATCTGTAGCTATGAATACTTTGTGTTATTATGGAATATCAGCATAAATCAAAATTTCTGATCAGACTATATGACATCATTGGTTGATCTGGATCTATACTGTGTGCAAGGCTCTAAACACACCCTTTCTTTTCATGGCTCATATAGAACTAAGCACATTCATAACTACTCCACTTATGACATCTTTTAGAAAGTCATTTTTTGCATGGTACTTTACTCAGAAGAAGTATTTTAGCATATTTTTGTCATGATCCTATAAAATAAAAAATCTTTTGTTGTAACTAACAATGCATAAAAAGTTTCATTCTATTCAGTGGTTTAAAAAAAACAAAAACAAAAAAAAAATGAAACTTTCCATTTTTCCCCATTAGTGAAAAATGGCTGCAAATTATGCAAAAATCGATTGGGTAGGTAGTTTTGATGTGGGTTTTAAATTAGTTCCACTTATTCAAAATTTCTAAAATTTTTACCACATTGTTATGGAACATCAATAATCCAAAACATATTTTCTATTAAGAAATTTCCAAAAATCCAATTTACTATAGAAATTGCATAGGTCCTGCAGTAAATATATGTATTTGAAAACAAAGGGCAAAAAAAGAAAAGACAAATGGTTCCTGATAAGTTATGGTCAATCAGTGCAAAACATTTTTGTTTACAAAAAAAACACCAAGCAAAAAAAATGTCTTTTCAGAGGATATTGCAAGGACAGTATTGTAATTTCTAATGCAAGGTTTTGCCTCTGAGCATACCTCCAACTGTCAGACATGAGTGCCCAGCAAAGATTCAGATCAGTCTGCACATTCACACAGTGTTCATTACGAAAACATGCCTATTCAAATATACTGAACATTTTGCCACCAAAAACTGAAAATTTTCAGATAAAAAATCTGATATTTTTCATATTGCTGCTCAAAACATAGATTGTGTGTACCCATTAGAACTGCCTCGATGAGGTGGTTCTAATGAGTACCCACAATATATATTTTTAGCAGAAATAAGAAAAATAATGTATACCCCTGTAAACCCCAGTTTTACTATATAAAAGTGGGATTTAAGGGGGTCGTCTTTATAGGCATGTTTTCGTGATGTCAGAATCTTCACCGAGTGCACTTTGATTAGCCAAGGGTGCACGATTCCTTCATGCAGTCAAGGAATACTCTAATCAATCTGTGTGAATGCGAAGGTTGATATGAGTCGTCATTTAGCGTACCTCATAAGATACGGTTTTCATGTTGCAGCTATTATAATTTCTAATGCTGGCATATGCTTTCATAGCTGAAAATAAGCTACAAATATTTTTTTTCTTTTTTGCCATGGAAGTATATTTCGCTGAGATTGGTTGAAATGACCTCAACAAGGCAATTCCAATGAGATCTAAATTTTATGTTTCTATGGAGAAGTAAAAAAAAATTTCAATACTTTTTCATTCTAGAAATGGTTAAATTGGTAATACTGCTTCCAAGTCTTATTATCTATGTTGGTTCTGAACAGGCAGTAGTAGAAGGTATAGCTTTTGAACAAAAGTATGTGGTAGGTTGAGAAAAAAAATTAAATTATAAGTGTGGACATACTGACAAACATTACGAAAACATGCCTATATCATTTAGACCCCCTTAAACCCCACTTTGATACAGTAAAACTGGGGTTTACAGGGGTATGCATTATTTTTCTTATTTCTGCTCAAAAACATAGATTGTGGGTACTCGTTAGAACCACCTCGCCGAGGCAGTTCTAACAAGTACCCACAATCTATGTTTTGAACAGAAATAGGAAAAATATCAGATTTTTTTATCTGAAAATTTTATGTTTCTGGAGGTAAAATTTTCTATATATTTGAATAGGCGTGTTTTCGTAATGAAGGCAATGTTTATGTACAAGTACTTCTTAGAACAACTAATTTATCTCATAACAGGAATTTGAATGATTTGGTTGTGTTTTTCATGATACACAGGCAAATATATGCACAAAGGATTCAGGATGTTAGATACTTATAAACAGCATCGAGAATGTCCTGTGATGATCAATCTACTTGTCAACTAAATCAATATAAGCTTTCAGGAGACATAGGACTTTATATGACTTTTAAACAAAAATTTTTACAATTGGACACCAGTGGCCATGCTAATGCAGATGCCAATGCCAGAATAAGTGCAATAACTATTCCTGCATTTTTGTACAGGTTAGCTGAAAACTATGGACGGAAAGCAAAGCTTTCCTCTCATCCTAACTGTTCCAAATAATAAATAAAGAAGAAATTTCAGTAAGTAGTGCTTATTAGAACCCCAATGTTTCTGGAACAAAAACACAATGGAGGGGCCTACAGATGAGAGATCAACATGAAAAACTCCCCTACCCCTACAAACAAAGTTATAATAAGGAATCACCATATCTTAGGAGTGCTTGTATCTATCTGAGCAGGATTTAATCCTGGCTCAGGTACTTTACCATCCTTCAAATTTTCTAAAAAAAGGTAAGAGAAAAATCCAGGGAGTGCCACAATCACAAACCGCAGCCCTTCCCAGACACCAAGAGGAAGAGTTAACCGACAAAGCCAAACAAGCACAAATCAAACAAACATATGAAAAGCACTAAGATCTAAGTCTGTGATGTTGAATTTGACCTTCTGACTTGAAAGCATTTATTTTAACTCAGGAGTTTTTCTCCTTTCCTAGAACTTTCTTGAGATTGAAGAAGAATGTAAACATTTTATGAGCTTCGCTGGATCTCATTTCACACCAATGTTCTTTAATTGTTTCTGATGCTTCACTACACATAGTGGACATAGCCCAGCTGTTCTGGAATGTACAGTTGTCATATTGAACCCACTGGTGGCAAAGGTGGGATAACAACTTCTCATAGATCTTATACAGTGTGTCATCATCCAGGGGTTTCAACTTGGATATAACCTTTACTAGATATTCTATAGTGTATCTTGTTCCCTGAAAAACAGAAAAAGCAATGTACCTTATTTACCTGAAGGTTTTGGACAAAGAAACTTGGGCAAACAATGTAGACCTTGATCAGAGATGCTGCAGAATGCAGCATCTCTGATCAGGGTCTGCACTCTTTGCCATTCATCTAGCAGGTTTCATACAAGTCAACAGATAGTAAAATAGAGTTCTTCAAAATTTATGACATGTATGGAGTTTAGGTGTCTAAGTATTTAGAGTATATACAGTAGTCAGTTTTCACAAAATTTGAATACACTGCGGGAAATAGAATTCAGGCTTCTCTAAAGATACAGAATGTGTAAGATGTATGAGAAATGAGGAAGGGTGCAGCACTCTTCTGTACCTCTTTATGTGAAGCACGTTTTCTCACATGCAAACTAAAGGTGCGCTGATATTTGATGCAGTTATATATCTTGATGCATGGCTGAAAATACTGTATCAAGATTCAAGTAACAATGCTGTATTTACCCTTAATATTCAGACACCTAAACAATTTACTATACATAAAAATTTTGTCATATACATGTAATTAGTGCTACAAGGGAATCATGCAATATAAGGGAAGTAACTTAGCCAAAATTCTATAAAACTATAATCTAAAGAGTGACCAGCTCCTGGCTAACCTTTACTGCAGCTTTTAGAATACAATATGAAACAGTACTGGTTACCATTTCCATATGCAAAAAATAATACAGAACTTTGTTGGTTCATATTGCACCTGCATACTAAAATGTGAAAATCTGCAATACATTGTCATGGAGAAATAAGAAAATATTAGTACTTGCTTTTGTTGAATAAAAGTGCATGAAACAGAGCAATGAGGAAAAGTTTTATAAAGGAGTTAAGCTGTCCAAAAGGCTTGGGGTTATTATGATATCTGCATAGGGATGTAAAGTAATTTCTCTGTGGCTATCTTCAAATATAGATTTAAATAGACGTGTTGAATTTAGAATTCCAGTTTGCATCCATGCAAGCCACGACAGTATATGTGTTTTAACTCATGCAATTGGAACACATTATTGAACATAGCTCAAAATAGGACATTTTTTCAACCAAAAAGTAGTGAATTCTTTCTTCTCTATGAAAATGTATGTTTTCGATATTCAGTGTGGCAATTCCAATAAGCAGCCACAACATATTCTGACTTTTAAGGAAAAGCATGATTTAGATAATACACTTTTATTTTCAATACAAAAGGATTTATGTTTATCCCACTGCTCCACAAAACTGTGTTGTACCGTATTTACCATATGTATTTGGACGGACTGGCCTCAGCAAACAGTGTAGACCCAGATGAGATGCCACAGAAAGTGGCATCTCATCATGGTCTACACTGTTTGCCACTCATCCAGTAATTTTTAGACATAACATTAGGTAGTAAATTATACATGTTCAAATTTAAGAACAAGTAGGGTAAGGAACTGAGGTGTCTGAATATTAAGGACAAATACGGTAGTTACTGAAAAGTAATTTCAATGAGAACCACATCATGTATCTTCATAGAGAAGTAAGATATTTATTGAGAATCCCTTTTTATCTAGATTTATGAATAAGTGTAACAATAATCGTGAGCCTTTGCAGATTCTTCGTCCATCCTCTATGCAAGGCATTCATCACAAAATACTCCCCAGAATGCATATACATTATATAGTGCCTGTGATCTCTATAGATAACACAGTGTTTCCAACAAAAAGTACAGACAGTTTTCTTATTCTGCCATGAAAAATTATTCTGGATAATCATTAGAAGCCTCTTGGCAAGGCTCCTCTAATGAGTACCTACTAAAAATGTTTTTGTGGAAATAAAAATATATTCTCTCTGATAAATATCTCTTTTATGTATTTTATCTAGAGCTCTGGAGTGCATAAAACACATACCAGGTTGTGTGCATATGATGCTACTCTGTATCTCTGCTGTTTCATATGGATAAGCCTCAACTAACCTTTTCTAATTTCTGTAGTCCAGTCACTGGATCATCTAGGTAACTGAGCATACCATTGAGATCTTGGACACGAAGAACAGGTTCCTGAAAAGTTGTAAAATACTGTATTTATGGTGTTTTGTTACACTTTCAGGGGAAGCAACTGTCAAAATTGATTTTACCCCTTCTGAAAGGGATCTACTATAAAAGGAAAAAAGATTACTCCCTATGGGAGCAAATTCATTTGTTTAAGAGTAGGCGCTTTTTTTTTAACTCTTGTCCAGCTGAATAAAATAGATGCCATGCCCACTTCTAATTTTCAGCCAATCAGATTACTTGATCTAGACTGTTGATATAGATTCACATACTTAATGGCAAACAGTGCAGATCCAGATCAGTTGGCTTGATCTGGATCTACACTGTTTGCAAAGGAAGGGTATATCCGGGCTCAGCAGGATAAGGGTAAAAGGTGCTTGATGTGAAGACAAGCAAAAATGATGTCACAGAAGTTTTTGAAATGTGTAAAGGGTACCAACATAAGATAATGTACCTTCAGACATGAGGACCAAGAGAGAACTAAGATCACCATTATGAAAACATGCCTATTCAAATATACTGAAAATTTTACCACCAAAACATGAAAATTTGCAGATAAACAGTTCTAATAGTTTTCATATTTCTGCTCAAAATACAGATGGTGGGTACTTGTTAGAACTGCCTTGATGAGGTGGTTCTAACAAGTACCCACAATCTATGTTTTGATCAGAAATAAGAAAAATAATGTATAGCCCTGTAAACCCGAGATAGACTATATAAAAGTGGGGTTAAGGAGGTCAAAATTATATAGGTATGTTTTCATGGTGCTATGTGTAGTCTGATTACTAAGTCATTACTGGGTGCAGTTGTTGTTGTTGTGACGATTTTTAACGCTACCAGGCACCCGAGGCACATAGAGGCAGCGGCGATTGCTATGATATACATGTATTTGTACAGCCTTGCTTTCATGGATCACCCATGCACACTTGGTGCCACTGTCTGTCACCAAGCGCCGCCCTGTCCACTTTATACTCAACCCAGGGCACGTCGAGTATGAGCTAGGCGCACTAATGGTCTGAAAATTGTCTCGACCTGAGCGGGATTCGAACCCACGAACCCCTACTGGGTGCAGCAAAGGGACCTTAGAATATATATAAATAGAATATATATATAAAGAACGGTCAGGATCTGTGTAGTCTGACAATATTGGTTTGTTTGTTTTGGGTTTTATGGCTCAGTCAACCCAATGGGGTCATGTTGAGTGCGGTCAGTTTACCTAACCACACATTTACTGGGCAGGCTTAGTCCTCTAAGTGGTTAACCAGTATTGTGCACATTCTTTTGCCAGAAACTGACAACTGCCCTTCTTGAACCAGCGGAAGGGAGAGAATGACCGTAGAAAATGTTGCTGACCTCGGAAGGGGTTGAACCCACGACCTCCTGGTCTCCAGTCGGATGGCGCATCCAACTGAACCACCAAGGCCAATATTGGTACCTTTCCTATTCCCCTATAAGATCTACATACGCTACTTGATTTAAATACCAAATTGTGTGCTCAGATTATTTTTAGGTAAATGGAAAACCATGCAGTAAAATATCAACCTAAAAAGGGCACACTTAAAAGAAAGATCAGCACAGGAATTCATAACAAGCGTACTTTATGTTGCTTGTACAATATTATCTTTTCTTATTTTTCATTATAAAAGTTTAAGTTGTGGGTGCTCATTTGAATCACCTTGGCAAATCTAGGCAATTTAAATGAGTACCCATAACAGTATGTACAGGACTATTATCTAAAGACTAAGAAACTGACTGACAGTGCACTTATAGGGGTATCTGTGATAACTACATCTAATACAGTTTATGAACAAAGAAGAACAAAGTCAGACTGTGCAGCTTTGAGCTTTGCTGTCCGTGTATGCTTAGGTCCCTTTACATGAGATGTGGATCATACTATACCTTGAGCTGGTCCAGCCAATCCCACATCACCTGGCTAAGAACCCTGGGATCTCCCTCCTCAGCTAATGTTGTCCATGCTGTGTCAGAGGCATTTAATAAATTCTGAAACAAAATAAATAAATCTTAATAGTTGCTGCCCCTGGAAGTGTATCTGGGTACTTTACAATAATTTTAACTCAACAAGTTTACATTAATTTAGTGCAATCTAATCTAATCCAGAGCAAATTCAAAATGGCATTTATGCAATGACAGATCTCATTACAAAAACATGCCTATTCAAATATACTGAAATTTTACCACCAAAAAATGAAAATTTTCAGGTAAAACATTCTGATATTTTTCACATTTCTGCTCAAAACATAGATTGTGGGTACTTGTTAGAACTGCCTGAATGAGGCAATTCTAACAAGTACCCACAAGCTATGTTTTTAAGCGGAAATAAGTTTTACTATATCAAAGTGGGGTTTAAGGGGGTCAAAATTATATAGGTGTGTTTTCGCGATCCACTGAGCAGGAATCTTGGAACTATTTTCTTTGCATAGATTTCTAAAAGAAGCATTCAAACTCACATTTTCAATGTGAACATAACCAGAATGGAATACAAGAAATGAAGATTTTTTTTTTATTATTTAATTTTAATTGTGTGTAGATTTTACTGAAGTTTAAAGCTGGCACAGTTCTCACACAACATAACTAGTCCTTCTTGATAAAATCAGCCTAACTGAAATTCATTCATATACAATTCATGAAAATGTTCATCACATGTTCTGCCGCATATACATTTTAAGTTTTAGCACTCTGTAGGCTAAATCACTGCATGAAAAGCAGTGCTATTAACCTTTTTTTTTTTTTTTTTTTTTTTTTTTTTTTGCAGAACACTTTTCTTCATTCATATTGCCTTCTTCTGAGTAAATTTGAATGAAATGTCAAGTTTTAATTTTTCTATGAAAAAATAATAATAAAAATGCTGTCTGTTTTTTTTGTTTTTTTTTTTCTTCAATATCAGGAAGTTAGAACTTAAGCTTTCAAATTCAAAAGCTCTCTAATGTGCTTGTATAAATTAGACTCTGCTCTTTGTCAGTGGGAATATTAATTTAAAAAAAAAAGAGTTTTCTTAACTACAAATTCAAAAGCTCTCTAATGTGCTTGTATAAATTAGACTCTGTTCCTTTCCACGCCGGCCTCGGTGGCTCAGTTGGATGCGCCGTCCGACTGGAGACCAGGAGGTCGCGGGTTCAACCCCCGCCGAGGTCGGCAACATTCTTTCGTGGAGATTGATCATGAAATATTTTCTACGGTCATTCTCTCCCTTCCGCTGATTCAAGAAGGGCAGTTGTCAGTTTCTGGCGAAAGAATGTGCACAATACTGGTTAACCGCTTAGAGGACTAAGCCTGCCCAGTAAACGTGTGGTTAGGTAAACTGACCGCGCTCGACATGACCCCATTGGGTTGACTGGGCCGTAAAACCTCAACACAAACAAAGACTCTGTTCCTTGTCAGTGGGAATTTTAATTAAAAAAAAAAAGAGTTTTCTAAACTATTTCACACAAATATATGAAGAAATGCTTCATTTATTCAGAATTCTGGTAATCCCTTGCTTCCCCATTTTAAAAAGTACCAAAGGGGAATCAGGGTAGGACAGCATTAGAAATTATAAGTTATTTCACATTATGTATCCTATGGCATTGCTCTAGATAAGAGAAAAGAATGGTATCAAGATAAATATGACTTCTACATGACTAATCTAGGTCATTCCTTTTAGCATCTGTTCTTATTGTTTCATAATGTTTTCTTGAGGACATAAGATAATGACAATTTATTTTGAAGGTATAGATGATCTAGTCACAAGTTGTGAAAATAAAACTCCACCATTATTCAATTTTTAATAAGAATAATATACTTTGTGGAATACATCTGAAAGTATGAATATGCAAAAAGTACCAGTAAACATGACATTTGTTTTTTAGAAAAAATGTTACAAAAAAAATCATGCTCAATGATATTTTAACCTAATGCTTTATTATGGGCAGATCCAGGATTTTTGGACAGGGGTTTCAAATTTGTTGATGGGGGCTCGACCGTATCATTTTACCAATATTTTCTAAGAATTCCTCATGAAAATGAAATAATATGGACTCAGGGGGACTCAACTGAACTTCCCAAAACCCTCTAAATCTACCACTGTTTATGGCTACTGTTCTCAAATCTCCATACACTATTGAGTCTGTTTACATCAGGTGACATTACCAGATTTACTTAAAATCTTTATTTTTTAACGTAGGAAACCTGTTTAAAACACGTAATTTGGTTAACTTTTTACGCAGCTGTAGATTTTAAAATCAGTTTTGAGCTACCTCACTGTGTTTTAGATTTAAGAATTTATCATGTGAGTTTCTAGTTAACTGTCTTATCAGTATAACTTAACTAATTGCGTAGCAGAGCATCATTTTATTGGAATCTCAGCAGAATCTTTTTGTTTCAGTCATAAGAAATATAAGGAAAGATACCCCACTAACAAGACTTTGATATAGTGATTGTCTGGAATGTAGGGGGCCAATTCTTTAAGAGAACCACATGGTATGAAACGCACAAACAAGTAAGGCTGGCTAATTGAAGCTGAGAAGATAATCGATTATCAGTCCTGCCATTGTGATCGATAATCGATTAGTAATCACTGAAGATTTGGTCATAATTTTGCCTGTCTGAGCATGACTCTTACCACATGTTATATTTTATTTTATGCAAATGCGGCATCTCATCAGGGTCTACACCAGTGATTTTTTTACCTGCGCATCCCAAGTCCTGTACTCACATTTTTGCTTTGGGACTCACATTTTAAATCTCAGCGAGTCCCAGGACTCGCAAAGTTATAGTGGAAAATTCTGTAATGGACTCAATGATTTTCTAGTAGGACTCACTTTATATAGCCCAAGCGAGTCCTGGGACGCATTTTCATAAAATTGTAAATAAATCACTGCTACACTGTTTGCCATCCATCCAGTTATTTTTAGACACAACAATGGGTAGTAAATTGTACTTGTTCAAACTTTAGATTATGCATGGTATGGAGCTGAGGTGCAAATGCAAAAGCTACTCACATTTTTTTCAGCAAAAATATTAGCATATATGCCATATTTAATGATCAAAGTTCGAAGGATACGTTAACTTATGACATCGTTTGTTTTGAACAACTGGGCCCTGGACTTTTCAGATGAAAAAAGCACCTTATCTGGAGCTATGTAATGTGTACCCACAACATATGTTTTCATGGAGAGATAAGAAAACAATAACGTGGAGAACCCGGATTATCTGATGCTATGCCCTCTAGAATATTTTGTCATGGCATGACTCAAATATTACCTCTAATTTCTCAGCCCTGTCTCGAACTGCATCTGATATCATGTCATCAGACATTGCCTCACCAACAAATTTCACTGATCTCTCTGGAAAATTTTTAGAAGACAATCCATCTATACTCCAACTACTCTGGTCACTCGTACTTCTACCACTCATTTCACTGGTTGAGCTAAGTCCACTATCCTTATGCTGTAGTTCCCTTATAATTCTTCTTGGGTCCTTGTCATCTGCTAATGCTCTGAGATCTGTAGCACTTTGTCCAAAAACAATAGAATTATCATCATCATCATCATCATCATCCTCATCATCATTTAAATCTCTAGATATTTTATCGGCACTTCCACTGGTACCACTACCAACAGAATCACTATCTACTTCATCTAACACTCCTTTAAATTCTTCATTAGGAAGATCTTCCAGACTTACACTCCTAAATCTGCATCTAGTTTCACCAAGAGTTACCACTTCTCTCTTTCTTCTCTCAGTACTGCTAAGAGATTCTTTTGACTTTTGTTTAGACACAGGACCGTCAATATTAGGTTTACTGTGACTAATAATTGTGGATAAAGTTTTATCAAAATTTAGACTATTTTTATTATCTTCTCTCTGTAAAGAATTTCCTTTCTGAGCAAGTTCTAAGAGTCTTTCACATACAGTATAAATAATCTGAAATAGAAAGAGAAAAGAGAAAATGAGTGAAAATGCATTTCTAGAGCTCTAGATAAGAGTGCTATCCCGATACACTTCAACCTCTTTATAACATGACTCGTTATAACACGGTTTTGGATATAACATGGTTCAAAGATGGATCCCAAACATGTATAGATTATATTGAAAAATGACCATAAATGGTCATTTATCAATATAATCTATACATTTTTGTTTGGATATAACATGGTTGCTTAACTAACACAGTTTATGCAATGGACCCCAACAATAGTGTTATTGTTTGTGTTGTGGTTTTACGGCCCAGTCATCCCAATGGGTCATGTCAAGCGCGGTCAGTTTACCTAACCACATGTTTACTGGGCAGGCTTAGTCCTCTAAGCGGTTAACCAGTATTGTGCACATTCTTTCGCCAGAAATTGACAACTGCCCTTCTTGAATCAGCGGAAGGGAGAGAATGACCGTAGAAAATATTTCATGATCAATCTCCAGGAAAGAATGTTGCCGACCTCGGCGGGGGTTGAACCTGCGACCTCCTGGTCTCCAGCCGGATGGCGCATCCAACTGAGCCACCGAGGCCGGCCCAACAATAGTGTTATAAAGAGGTTGTGGTGTATATATTTTTTCTTATTTGTACACAAAAACAGATCATGAACGTACTCATTAGAAGTGTCAAGGTGCTTCTAATGAGTAATCACAACAAATGATTTTTTGTGGAGAAATATAAAAAAATACTTTAATATCTAATAACCCCTCTTATCATAGGTCTAAATAAGAGTGGGTATCAGGTAATTTTTTTTCTTATTTCTCCACGAAAACATACAATGTATGTTGTGGGCACTCATTAGAAGCACCTCCCTAAAGTGCTTCTAATGAGTACCCACAACATATATTTTTCTGGAGAAATAAGAAAAATATCAATTCACTACAACCGCTTTATAACACGGTTCATTATAACACGGTTTCGGATATAACACTGTTCAAAGATGGATCCCAAAAATGTATAGATTATATTGAAAAATGACCATTTATGGTCATTTTTCAATATAATCTATACATTTTTGTTTGGATATAACACGGTTGCTTAACTAACACGGTTTATGCTATGGACCCCAACAATAGTGTTATAAAGAGGTTGTGGTGTACTTTTGGATTGAAAAAAAAAGCATCTTATCAAGAGCTATGTCTTATCTAGAGCTGCACTTATGCATGGTATGCCTCATGCATGATGTGCCTCAAATGAAACAGTAGTTTATGGTGAATGGTACACTTAGGGGCTCCATGATTTTTTTTTCAGAGTGTGATAACTTTTGCAGACATCCATTTCAGACTGCACACGACAAAATCTACAATAAGACCAAAGTGACCAGCAAAGATTTTGAACAGCCTGTTCATCCTCCCAGTTGGCAAGGGTTTCAATTTATGCCTCTTCGGATAGCCTGGAGGCTGTAGAAGGCACATGCAATCAGCAAAGACTCTGATCCAACTGTGCAGATGTGCAGGCTGATCTGAGTCTTTGCTGGCTACACAAGTCTTATTGTAGGGTTTGTTGTGCACTGGCTCATTTGCTTGCCCAATATTTAATTCTTTCAGAAATGAGGGTAACTCTTAATAAAAGAATTTACTCCCAGAAGAATCAAGTTCTTTCCTTCAAGAGAAGCACCAATTAGAAGGCAGATCAATATTTTCAAGTCAGAGTTTCTTACCTTGAAACCACATCCATTCCCCTTTAAATATTACCTTTCTCTGGCTAACAGAAAAACTAACATACTTCCAAAGAGAAATTTTACCAGCCCTCACAGGCTAGCTAGGGATTTAGATGTTTATTACTGTACCATAATAGTTACTGTTGTGATAAACAGTGTTTGTAAAGATTAAAGACCCAATTCTGAATGCACCTCTTTCAAAATATTATAAATAAAATGAATACAATTCCAGGAAATTCTCTCAAGCTTGTTTCTGAACCCTTTGGAAAAGGAGTCTACTTTAAAAGAAAAGTGGGAGCAAATAGGGGTTAGGAGTGCAGGAAAGCAAACAGGAAGTAAACAAAAGTTGTCTCCTTTGTGAAATAAAACTTCAAGCCATGCACCATGCCCTGCCACAGGGACATATTCCCTATGCACTTCTGTAGTATAAGGGCTGAAAACAATCTAAGTTAAACATGAAGAGAAGCAATAAACAGTTATTTCATAACTCAAAAAAAAAAAAACAAAAAAAAAAAAAACACCAAAAGGTCTAAGTTAAAAATGCAATAAAAAGTGATAAAAAATAATTTCAGGATTCTGAAAAAAACAATATGCATATCTTCAGACCATCCTAAAAGCGTGTGTAAAGTTTCAAAAGGATCAGCCTGAAAATGTAGGAGGAGTTGTGGGCAGAAGGTACATACTCCCTATACATTTCTGTTGTATTAGGGC
Source organism: Anodontia alba (assembly GCA_964016985.1). Taxonomy (NCBI): domain Eukaryota; kingdom Metazoa; phylum Mollusca; class Bivalvia; order Lucinida; family Lucinidae; genus Anodontia; species Anodontia alba. The sequence goes on from OZ024828.1 coordinate 99,125,282, forward strand.
TTGAAAAAAGTCTTAAGTTAAAAATGCAAAAAATGTAATAAAAAATAATTTCAGGATTCTGAAAAAAACAATATGCATATCTTCAGACCATCCTAAAAGCGCCAGTAAAGTTTAAAAAGGATTGGCCTAAAACTGTAGGAGGAGTTGCGGGCAGAAGGTATATACTCCCTATACATTTCTGTAGTATTAGGGCTCGAAAAAAGTCTAAGTTAAAAATGCAAAAAATGTGATAAAAAATATTTTCAGGATTCTGAAAAAACAATATACATATCTTCAGACCATCCTAAAAACGCCTGTAAAGTTTGAAAAGGACTGGCCTAAAACTGTAGGAGGAGTTGCGGGCAGAAGTTACATACTCCCTATACATTTCTGTAGTATTAGGGCTCGAAAAAAGTCTAAGTTAAAAATGCAAAAAATGTGATAAAAAATAATTTCAGGATTCTGAAAAAACAATATGCATATCTTCAGACCATTCTAAAAGTGCCTGTAAAGTTTGAAAAGGAATGGCCTAAAACTGTAGGAGGAGTTGTGGGCAGAAGGTACATACCCCCTATACATTTCTGTAGTATTAGGGCTTGAAAAAAGTCTAAGTTAAAAATGCAAAAAATGTGATAAAAAATAATTTCAGGATTCTGAAAAAACAATATGCATATCTTCAGACCATCTTAATAGCACCTGTAAAGTCTGAAAAGGATTGGCCTAAAACTGTAGGAGGAGCTGTGGGCAGAAGAATGGTGGGGGCGCTGATGGACGGACGGACGGCCGGACAGACGTACAGACTGATAGACAGACAGACGGACGGACACTCAAAATTTCAGAGGGTATAACATAATACCCCGCCACTTTTTTGGTGGCGGGGCATAAAAAATGCAGAAAATCTACCAAAATTATCCGAGGTTATAAAACTTTTTTATGCTCGACTCAGCTGAGCATGAAAATTGTCCTGCTAATAAATCTCAAATTACTAACAACTGAAAATTCTTTCTTGCTAAACATAGCTGAGCATGAAAATTTCTCTGCTAATAAATATGAAAATGCCAACTACTGTTGGCATTTTCATATTTATTAGCAGAGGAAATTTCATGCTCAGCTAAGTTGAGCATGAAAAAAGTTTTATAACCTCTGGGCCAGGTCTGGATGTTATTGTTTGATGGCACTAGATAAGAGGGGTATCCAGGTAACTACTTATCTCATTCTTTCATGAAAACATTGTGGTACTCATTAGAGTTGCCCTGGCCTGAGGTTATAATACCTTTTTCATGCTCAACTCAGCTGAGCATGAAATTTTCATATTTATTAGCAGAGAAAATTTTATGCTCAGAAACATGTAGCAAGAAAGAATTAGCAATCATAGTTAGTAATTGGAGATTTATTAGCAGGACAAATTTCATGCTCAACTCAGTTGAGCATGAATAAAGTTTTAAAACCTCAGGACCAGGTGAGGTGGTCATGTCAAGTGCTTTTGGTTTACCTAACCACACTTTTGCTGGGCAGGCTCAGTCCTCTAAGGGGTTAACCAGTATTGTGCATATTCCTTTGCCAGAAACTGACAACTGCCCTTCCTGAATCAGCGGAAGGGAAACCATAGAAAATATTTCATGAGCAATCTCAGCGGGGATTGAACCGTTAAAAAAAAAAAAAAAAAAAATATCATCAGTCTGTCATCTGCTGAATTAGCTGAAAGAGTGATAAAGGTTAATCTCCTACCTTTGGTACATGTTTCAATCTTCTAGCTTCATAACCATGTAGGATATGCCTCTGTCTGTTGAGGTACTGCTGAAGGGAAAACTCATGACTGCCCTTCTCCCTGAAATTAATAAATGTATGCATCATTAACAAACTTGTGTATATAATGTATACTTTTTAGTCATAGATCTAGATAAGCCATTTTTCAACTAAAATTTTGATAACAATGAGAAGTTTCAGCAGGAGGGTGCACCACTCTATCACCTACCTGTATATTGGTCATTACTTGTCTTCTAACATTTCTTATTTTTAGTAGTGAGTTTATGATTTCATTTTTTACAGCCTGGTTCCAAACTCTGCTTGCTGAAATTTATTTAAACTTATATATACAAGACTACCTTTATGTCAGAGCAATTTTAATAAAATTCTCACCATCAAGTCAAGTCAGATTTATTCACTCAATCCATTTAAACAATGGCAATATGAGGAATACAGTAATTCAAACATATGATACCACAGAGAATACCAGCTTATTAATCGAAGTATGCAATGTTTATCCCAAGTATTTGAACATCTTAACTCCTGACCGTGTACTACAATCCAAACAAATCCATCCCACTACCCGCTGATGTGTGTTGAAAAACCCGCTAGATGAGTGGCAAACAGTGTAGACCCAGATCAGACATCGTATTCTGCGGCACCGGTCTGGGTCCACACCCCTTGCTCAGGCACTTCTGTCCAAAAACTTACGGCAAACATGGTATCTTTACTGTCAGTTAACACAATGTTCAGAATAACAAATTCATGTATATGAAAGTAACACATGAAAGTTTCAAAATATTTGCTCTTTGAATTTGTTTTGACTAACATAAATTTATCATGAAGCGTTTCATCTCTTTGACATTATCCTTAATAATAATATACAAATAACAGAAAATAATTTTAAATAATTTACTAAATACCTGGCTATAGTTAATATCAGTTAATACATTATTGCAAAAGAACAGGCTATAGTTAATATCAGTTAATACATTATTGCAAAAGAACATGAGTGAAATTACTGGCATATAATATAATATTTTCAACAAATAACTAATCTATAAGACATTTCTAAATACACGTAATGTTTCTAAGTACAATGTTTCTGACCAAATGCAATATGCAAACAGTGAACACCAAGATCCTTAAGGAGTAGTCTGATTTCAGTCTGCACTGTTTACCATTTATAAAAAGTATTTTAAGAATCAACTGTATATAACAAAAGCCAAAATTCAGGTAAAAATAAATACTGGTATAGACTAAAATGTCGCAATTTAGGACATTTGCTGTATATATGAACTCATAAAGTATCACCACTACAGTCGAACTTTAATGGCTCGAACATCTTCGGGACCATTGAAATTTATTCGAGATATGGGTAGTTTGAGCCACTGAGGGTTAATCATGGTGCAAGATCAGGAAGCAAATAGCTATAATTTAGGGAAATTTTTCAATTTTCTACACAATAATTGTATGTTGAGCGTACTAATTAGAACTGCCTCAATGAGGCAATTCTAATGAGTACACACAACATACAATTTCAAGATAAAATAAGAAAATTACTATTAAATATATGTTTTCTTGAGCTATCAAAAGAATTTTGTAGGGACTTAAAAACAAGTTGGAACTAGATTGGGCAGTCGATGGCACGCCATCGCAAATCCCCACGCTTCTGGCAGAAATTGCCCTTGTACCACACAGCATAGTTTTAAGCAATCAGGCAAAATTCTACTTGTACGTTATTCTACTCATCATTCCCTTCAATTTGATATGCCACATGACCATGTTGTGAGAATTTTTGACCCCGCCCCACCCCGCAAGTCCCACCCCAAAGGGTGTTCCTGGGGTCAAAAGTAAATCCCGTTCAATATGTTTTACATCTATCACTACTAAGTATATGTGCACATTTTCGCATAAAAATCTTTAAAATTGGCTTTGAAATTGGAAATTGTTAATATTTGACCTTTTGACCCCTCCCCAGGGCCCCTGGGGGCGGGGCCAAAAATAAACGTGCTCTTGCATGCCCCACTTGTGTAAGCAAGCCACTCACCAAATTTGGTTGGATTCTGTCCAGCGGTTTGGGAGGAGATAACATAACGGACAGACGGACGGACAGACGGACGGCGATAACAATATCCCATATCATGGGGATAATTAACCATGGTAAAAGAGCCATCAGTGTTGGAGCTAGTGAGGTTCAACTGTATATCTAAGAGCTTACTTTAATACCTCACCAGTGGTATTAGAATGTTTCCAACGGCACACCTACTCTAGGTATTGTCTACATTCTATCAAGTAGAAATTAAGCCACAGTCAAGAAGAAGAAAAACAGATGATGCACAACAATGAAAAGGGATCTTATGCCTTATCTGAACAGTGAAGGCCAAGATTAGCCACACAGTCTGTCAAAGAATTCTCTATTTGTAAAATAAATATTTGTAAATATATGTCACATCTAACCCTTAACCCTTGTCCTGCTGAACTCGCATATACCCTGCTTTTGCAAACAGTGTAGATCCAGATCAGTTGGCTTCTGAAGAAGCCAACTGATCTGGATCTGCACTGTTTGCCACTAAGTATGTGACTGTATAGCAACAATCTGGATCAAGTAATCTGATTGGCTGAAAATTGGAAGTGGGCGTGGCAACTTAATTTATTCAGCAATACAAGGGTTAATTCTGTAGGAAAGCAATGAAGTCTGAGAGCAGACTGTGTGAATGCATTTAAGCATGTGGCATAAGGACCAGTTTTTCATGTGTTAAGCATCAGAGTATTGAAGATTCTTGGAGAGAAAGAAGGGATTCAGACACAGTTTAAAGAGTCAAGTTTAATGATACATATCACTCAGTAATATGATAAGCTACTACCATATTTACCCTAAGTACTGGGACATCTTAACTACTTACCATAATTGTTCTAAAATTGAAATTATGTCCTTCTACTACCACTTGACAAGTCAAATATTGCCCTATGTATGACAGTGTTCACCTGATCAAATACCACATTCTGCAGCATTTGATCTGGGTCTACACTGTTTGCAAAGGCCTATTTGTCCAAATACATGTACTTAGGGTTATTACAGTAATTACAAGTGGACAGACATTTAAATATATAAACTTTCCAGACTGTTTAATTGTTAATAGGCTTTTAAATTACTTTTCCTATTTTTTAGCAACTAAGCCTACAGAAAAACTACTAACAGTGTTTTCAGAGAAAACAGATGTCCCCCTGCTGTGAATTTTTCGTTTTTCTACCACTGTGACCTTGAAAAATAGGTCTAAAAGTCTAATCATTTCTTTGTTATGTCCCAATTACATATCAACGGCAATTTAGTAAGAATCAAACCACTGGTTCATAAGATATTGTGCAGACAAGAAAGTGTGAAGATTTTTCTGTTTTTCTACCAATGTGACCTTGAAAATTAGGTCAAGGTCATCAAAATCTAATCAATTCTTTGTTCTATCCCAAATATATATCCATGAAAATTTGGTAAAAATCTAACTACTGGTTCATAAGATATTGTGCAGACAAGAAAGTGTGATGCCAATGTAGACGCCGATGCCAACAGGATCCACACCAAAATCAATATGCCCCATTCACCTAGGGTGGGGATATAAATAATTTCAGAAGAAAACTGAAAAAAAAAATAAAAAAAATAGAGCCCCACAGACACACTCATCAAAGAAAAAAAAAGAGAAAAAACAAAACAAAATATTTTTTGGTAAAAATAAGAACAATATTTCACTGTCCCACTCATTCTGATTAATTAAAAAATATTTCAAAAATATAACCTAGCAGTGAAGTATGATGATTTTCCAGTTAATTATTCTCTGTAATCCAAAGTGACATCAGTAACCAGTGATGTTATGATATCAGTAAACAGTGAATTATTTCTACAGTGTCAGAACTTTCTATAGACTGCTCCCCACATTATTACAACAAGCTTTAAAACCAGAGAAGAAAACGATCATAATCTGAGAAGAAAACTAATACTATTATATGAGTTTAAATACAGTAACAGTATCTACATATGATATGGTACCTTGGAGTCCCAGGTTTCTTTCTGTAATGTGCAAAAATTAAAAGAGCCATAAGAAACAAAAACAACACCATAATTAGCTCCAGATAAGGCACGTTTTCATTTAACCCTTGTCCTGCTGAATAAATTAAGATGACACACCCACTTGTAATTTTCAGCCAATCAGATTGCTTGATCTGTATTGATGCTATAAATTCACATACTTAATGGCAAACAGTGCAGATCCAGATCAGTTGGCTTCTGAAGAAGCCAACTGATCTGGACCTACACTGTTTGCAAAGGCAGGGTATATCCGGGTTCAGCATGTCAAGGGTTAAAAAGTGTTGATATTTGAGCCTGCGCACAACAAAACCTACAATAAAATCTGTATGACCAGCAGACTCAAATTAGCCTGTACAACCACCCAGTGCAGCAAGGGCTCTCCTTTATTCCTCTTTAGATCATACGGAGGCTACAGAAGGCACATGAGATCAGCAAAGACACTAATCAGCCTGTGCATCTGCGCAGTCTGATCAGTCTTTGCTGATCTCATGTGAGATCTAAGTCTTTGCTGGTCACACATGTAAGTCGAATCATAGATTTTTTCTTGCACTGTCTCATTTTTCTTATTTCTTCACTGAAACAGTGAGGCACTTCAAATAAGTACCCACAGCAAATATTTTTGCAGAGAAATAAGAAAAATATTGATATGTCTATCCCTGTTTTGTGGAGCTATGACCATATCTAGCTGTATTTATACACAAAGCATAGAAATGACTACTGACAAACAGCCCTGTCTGTATCATAAAAAGGATGCATCATGCTTTTGAAGGAAGTTTTAACAAAGTTTTCATTCTTAACCCTTAAAGCGCCAGTCACAACTATTGTCGTCTGCTTTGTCATCTGCTTGTGATTTTAAAAGTCATTTTTGCAAACAGTGTGGACCCAGATCAGACTGCTCCTTTAGGACCTCCTACAGGGTCCACACTGTTTGCCTGTATGCAAAAATAGATTTGAAAAGTCTGCAAGAATATTCAGCAGACGACATAAACAGACGACATTTTCAGATGCAGTTTAAGGGTTAAAAATATTTTTTTATTTACATTCTGAGCCTGATATAGCATTTTCTGTTTATGCTATATGAATATAGGTCAAGACAAAGTGAGTACTCTATAGTACAAGGTACTTTTGATTTTCAACTAAAAGTAATGATATTTTTCTTTTTTTTTTTGCATGAAAATAAATCCTGAGGAATTTCATTAGAAGTTTTCTATTAAGGCACTTCTAACGAGTACCAAAACAAATTTAATTATGCTTTTGCGGAAACATTTTTAGCTCTGGAGGCCATCTATTTAGTGGAGAGGAAGATTTTAGCAATTTTGGTAGAGGGTCATCCTAGGATCATTTCTGTGGAATTATTTTGAAATCAGGCCATTGGTCTAGGAGATGTAGTTTAAAGGTTTTCTATTTTTAGCTCTGGCCCTCATCTTGTTCAGTGGAGTGGAACAGTTTGAACAATTTTGGAGAGGATCACCCAAAGAACATTTCTGTGAAATTAGTTCAAATTCAGTCTGTTTGTGTTGAGGTTTTACGGCCCAGTCAACCCAATGGGGTCATGTCGAGCGCGGTCAGTTTACCTAACCACACGTTTACTGGGCAGGCTTAGTCCTCTAAGCGGTTAACTAGGATTGTGCACATTCTTTCGCCAGAAACTGACAACTGCCCTTCTTGAATCAGCGGAAGGGAGAGAATGACTGTAGAAAATATTTCATGATCAATCTCCACGAAAGAATGTTGCCGACCTCGGTGGGGGTTGAACCCGCAACCTCCTGGTCTCCAGTTGGACAGCGCATCCAACTGAGCCACCGAGGCCGGCCAGCAGTTTTGGAGGAGAAGTCATTTAAAGCAAAAGCTGATAATGGACACACAGACGGATGATGGACAACTGACAGAGGCCTATCACAATAGATCACCTTGAGCACATTGTGCTCAGGTGAGCTAAAAATACTGAGAAAATTTGTGGTAAAATATGTACATACTTATACTAAGGGTACACTTTGAAAAAAAAAAAACAAAAAAAAAACAGCCAGCAACATACTAAATGATGCTTTATTTGTTTTTTTTTCTGATTATAGAAGCATATGTTGTGGGTACCCATTTGAATTGCATCGACTTGTGGATGAATTCAAATGGGTACCCACAAAATATGCCTTTATAAAGAAGTAGACAAAAAGTGCACTGGCTGAAATCTGAAGACAACAGAATTGCTTGATTGTATGCTTATAGGGGTATGTGTGGTAATTAGGTTGAATACGGTACGTATTTAAGGAATTATGGTGACAGAAGATTTGCGTTAAGTATGGCAAATATACCTCTCTATTAAGTAGAAAATAACACAGCATGCTTTTCTAAACATGAAATCAAAGCCATAACTCTTTCCAAACACCAACATATGTAAGAAACAAAACGTGCTAAAAATGAATGACCATAACATGCCTAGGCACATATACAAATCATAACAACCACGAGATACAAAGTAAGATGGGGGTAGCTTACAAAGAATAAAAGCATCCAGTAACACTGTGCAACAACTTATTTGCAAATCTATGCAAAACAGCCCCATCATTTCTAATGTTGTAATTTTCATATTGACCTTTATTTGGTATTAACCTTTATCACTCTCTGGGCACATACAGCAGATGACAAACTGGTGATATTTTTTCTTATTTCTCCCAGAAAATAGTGTTTAGCATATCATGCAAACTGTCTCCTAATTAAAAATAATTTAGACTGTCATCTGCTATAATTTTAACAATAACAGAAAAAAGCAAGTTTTTCGGGATAAATTTTAAGTGCTGTATGTGGCCTGAGTGCTCATGTTGACAAAAATGTTGGCTTTAGTGGCTACTAAACCTCTCATTTCAAGGTTTGAGACTTTATCAACCACATGTCGAGGGTTGAGCGCAAGACTATGGTAACTCAAACATATTTTTGAAACCCTTGTCTAGGGGCAACTTGGACCCCTTTGTAAACAATGCAAATTTAGGTGCCATTGCTCATACGAGCAATGGCACCTAAATTTTCATTGTTTACAGAAAGAAATGTTGTAATCTTCATAACGCCTTCATGGTGAGGAGATTAGGTTTGGGGAAAAATAACCATCTGACTTACGCCAGTCTTGCGCTCAACCCTCGATGTGGTAAATTTTCCTGCTACTATATTAACCCTAACATTACAACAAGAGGTCCATGATGGCCCTATATCGCTCATCTGAGTATCATAGCACTCAAGGAGAATATGCTTTAATCAAAGGAACATTTCTGTGAAATTATTTTGAAATCAGGCCATAGGCCTAGTAGATGTTGTTTCAAGGTTTTTCTATTTTTTAGCTCTGGTGGCCATTTTGTTCAGCAGAGCAGAACCATTTTAGCAATTTTGGTAAAGGGGTTTTAGAGGAACATTTCTGAGAAATTCTTTTGCAATCAGGGCCTTGGCCTAGGAGGAGATGTTGTTTAATTTTTTTTTTTTTTTTTTGCTCCGGATGCCATTTTGTTTAGAGGAACGGCACCATTTTAGCATTTTGGTAGAAGGTCACTCACGAAACATTCCTGTAAAATTATTTCAAAATTCATTAACTGGTTTAGGAGGAGATGCCTTTTAAGTAAATTGTTATCAGATGTATGACAGTCTATGCCCTTTTTCTATTTTTAGCTCTGGTGGCCATTTTGTTAAGCCAAAGAGAACCATTTTAGCAATTTTGGTCAAGGGACATAAGAGGAACAATTTTGTGAAATTATTTTGAAATTCGGTCATAGGCCTAAGAGGAGATGTTGTTTAAAGGTTTTTTTTCTTTTTTCAGCTCTGGTGGCCATTTTGTTCAGCAGAGCAGAACCATTTTAGCAATTTTGGTAAAAGGGCATTAGAGAAACATTTCTGTGAAATTATTTTGAAATCGGGCCATTAGCCTGGGAGGAGATGTCCTTTAAAAGTTTTTTCTATTTCTAGCTCTGGGGCCATTTTGTTCATCCGAGCAGGACCATTTTAGCAATTTTGGTAGAGAGTCACTCAAGGAACATTCCTGAAAAATTATTTCAAAATCCATTAACCCGTTTAGGAGGAGATGTCTCTTAAGTAAATTGTTGCTAGATGCATGAAAGTGTATGCCTTTTTTCTTTTTTTTAGCTCTGGTGGCCATTTTGTTCAGCCATACAGAACCATTCTAGCAATTTTGGTAAAGGGTCATAAGAGGAACATTTCTACTTTTAGCTTTGGCGGCCATTTTGTTTAGCCAAGTGGAACCATTTAGGCAATTCTGGTAAAGGGGCAATAGAGGAACATTCCTGTGAAATTATTTTGAAATCGGGCCACTGGCCTGGGAGGAGATGTTGTTTAAAGGTTTTTCTATTTTTAGCTCTGGGGGCCATTTTGTTTAGCAGAGCAGTCCCATTTAGGCAATTTTGGTAAAGGGCCTTGAGAGAAACATTTCTGTGAAATTATTTTGAAATGGGGCCATTGGCCTGGGAGGAGATGTCGTTTAAAGGTTTTTCTATTTTCAGCTATGGCAGCCATTTTGTTTAGCAGAGCGGAACCGTTTAGGCAATTTTGGTAAAGGGCCATGAGAGGAACATTTCTGTGAAATTATTTAGGAATCGGGCTTTTGGCCTGGGAGGAGATGTCGTTTAAAGGTTTTTCTATTTTTAGCTCTGGCGGCCATTTTGTTTAGCGGAGCGGAATTATTTAGGCAATTTTGGTAGAGGTTCACCCAAGGAACATTCCTGTAAAATTATTTCAAAATCCATTCACCGGGTTAGGAGGATATGTCTTTTAAGTAACAAGAGGACCATGATGGTCCTATATCGCTCACCTGACCAAACAGATTTGCATATTTACTGTTGAAGTTTCAGCCAAGTTCACTGCTCTAGGATTTTGTATAAACTTTATAGCACTAACCACCCCCACCCCCCTCCACGGCACCCCCGGCCATGTTTTTTTACAAATCTTGACAACTTGAACTGAATCTTAAAAGAGGGTCACCAAAGGAACATTTCTGCCAAGTTATATTGAAATTGGTCCAGTGGTTTAAAAAGTTTTATATAGCTATAAAGCCCTACGCCCTAACGGCCATGTGTTTTGACGAATCATGACAGCTTGAACAAACTTGGTAGAGGGTCACCAAAGGAACATTCCTGCCAAGTTATATTGAAATCTGTTCAGAGGTTTCTGACAAGAAGATTTTTAAAGTTTTCTATTTAGATATATAGGGAAAACAAGAAGATTTTTTTTCAAGTTTTCTATATAGATATATAGGGAAAATAAGCCCCATCCCCTTGCAGCCATATTTTTTGACAAATCATGATGGCTTGAACAACCTTGGAAGAGGGTGACCAAAGACACATTCCTTCCAAGTTATATTGAAATCGGTCCATTGGTTTCTGCCAAGAAGATTTTTAAAGTTTTCTATATAGATGCATATATAGGGAAAATAAGCCCTGCCCCCTAGCGGCCATGTTTTTTGACAAATCCAAACAGCTTGAACATTCTTTGTAGAGGATCACCAAAAGAACATTTCTGCAAAATTATATGGAAATCGGTCCACTGGTTTGGGACAAGATGGTTTTTACATTTTTCTATATATAGGGAAAATAAGCCCCGCCCCCTGGCGGCCATGTTTTTTGACAAATCCAAATGACTCGAACAATCTTGGTAGAGGATCACTAAAGGAACATTTCTACAAAATTATATGGAAATCGGTCCAGTGGTTCTGACAAGAAGATTTTTAAAGTTTTCTATATAGATATATAGGGAAAATAAGCCCCACCCCCTGGCAGCCATGTTTTTTGACGAATCCAAATGGCTTGAACAATCTTGGTAGAGGATCACCAAAGGAACATTTTTGCAAAATTATATTGAAGTTGGTCCAGTGGTTTCGGACAAGAAGATATATAAAGTTTTCTATATAGATATATAGGGAAAATAAGCCCTGCCCTCTGGTGGCCATGTTTTTTGACAAATCCAAATGGCTTGAACAATCTTGGTAGAGGATCACCAAAGAAACATTTCTGCAAAATTTTATTGAAATCGGTCCAGTGGTTTCTGACGAGAAGATTTTTTGAGGTTTTAGTTAAAAAATCTATTTTTAGCTCCTGTGACCTAGATATGCAATGGACCGGAACCATTTGAACAACTTTGAATTATATGGAAATCGGTCCAGTGGTTTCGGACAAGAAGATTTTTTACATTTTTCAATATAGATATATAGGGAAAATAAGCCCCGCCCCCTGGCGGCCATGTTTTTTTAACTAATCCAAATGGCTCCAACAATCTTGGTAGAGGATCACCAAAGGAACATTTCTGCAAAATTATATTGAAATCGGTCCAGTGGTTTCTGACAAGAAGATTTTTTAAAGTTTTCTATTAGATGTAAAGGGAAAATAAGCCCCGCCCCCTGGCGGCCATGTTTTTTGACGAATCCTAATGTCTTGAACAATCTTGGTAGAGGATCACCAAAGGAACATTTCTGCAAAATTATATTGAAATCGGTCTAGTGGTATCTGACAAGAAGATTTTTAAAGATTTCTATATAGATATATAGGGAAAATAAGCCCCGACCCCTGGCGGCCATGTTTTTTGATGAATCCAAATGGCTTGAACAATCTTGGTAGAGGATTACCAAAGGAACATTTCTGCAAAATTATATTGAAATCGGTCCAGTGGTTTCTGACAAGAAGATTTTTAAAGTTTTCAATATAGATATATAGGGAAAATAAGCCCCGCCCCCCTGGCGGACATGTTTTTTGACCAATCCAAATGTCTTGAACAATCTTGGTAGAGGATCACCAAAGAAACATTTCTGCAAAATTATATTGAAATCGGTCCAGTGGTTTCTGACAAGAAGATTTTTAAAGTTTTCTATACAGATATATAGGGATAATAAGCCCCGCCCCCTGGCGGCCATGTTTTTTGACAAATCAAAAAGGCTTGAACAATCTTGGTAGTTGACGAATCAAAAAGGCTTGAACAATCATGGTAGAGGATCACCAAAGGAACATTTCTGCAAAATTATATTGAAACTGGTCCAGTGGTTTCTGACGAGAAGATTTTTAAAGTTTTCTATATAGATATATAGGGAAAATAAGCCCCGCCCCCTGGCGGCCATGTTTTTTTACGAATCCAAATGTCTCAAACAATCTTGGTAGAGGATCACCAAAGAAACATTTCTGTAAAATTATATTGAAATCGGTCCAGTGGTTTCTGACAAGAAGATTTTTAAAGTTTTCTATACAGATATATAGGGAAAATAAGCCCCGCCCCCTGGTGGCCATGTTTTTTGACGAATCAAAAAGGCTTGAACAATCTTGGTTGAGGACTTTATCACCAAAGGAACATTTCTGCAAAATTTTATTGAAATCGGTCCAGTGGTTTCTGACGAGAAGATTTTTTGAGTTTTTAGTTAAAAAATCTATTTTTAGCTCCTGTGACCTAGATATGCAATGGACCGGAACCATTTGAACAACTTTGAAAAAGGATCAACCAAGGATCATTCCTGTGAAATTTGGTCAAAATCCAATCAGTGGTTTAGGAGGAGATGTTGTTTAAAGATTGTGAACGGACGGACGGACGGACAGTCGGACGACGACGACGACGTGATCACAATACCTCACCTTGAGCCTTCGGCTCAGGTGAGCTAAAAAGTTGACAGACGGACAACGGACGATGGATGACAGACGAAGACAGGTCACAAAAGCTCACCTTGAGTCTTTGGCTCAGGTGAGTTAAACACAGGCCTATTCAATACATTGAATATGTGAGTACTCATTAAAATAACTTTCATAAAAAAAGCGATAGGCATTTATGAGCATTCAGAGCAAAAAAAAGCCTCACATTTCCTGTGGATCAGCTTCCTAATAAATGTTTCACAAGAAATATCAAGCCTCATTTTCTCTGAAAACAAGAACTATTTCACAGTTTTGTCTGCTACAATTCTGAATGGCACTTCAAAAATTAAAACTACCTCACTAATGCATTTCTTGTAAGATTCCTAATACCTATTCTGCTTGGAAAAATAAGAAAACTATTTTTGTGATACAGTTCATAGCTCAAGACAAGTCACCTTTTTAATCCCAAAATATGGATACTCTCTCTTATTTCTGCAAGAAAGCATATTTTATGGGTAATCTTTAGAAGAGCCTTGTCATGGCTCTTCTAATGAGTATCCATAACATATAGTTTCACAGAAAAATAAGACATATAATTGTTTGGATACTCCACTTATGCTATATCCTTTGTTTGCTCATTTACATGTGAAGTTTTCTCACTAAAAATTATTTTAACTATAACTGTAATATACACAAGTAAATGTAAAAATCCCTTCTGACTACTTACTTGGAAGCAAATACTATCCTGAAAGGCTTCAGATATTTCTCAAACTCTTGTATGACTAGCATCTGTTGACGGGTCTGAATAGAGTTTGGTCTGTAAATAAAAATTTAATTATAACAATAACCCTAAATGAATATGATTCTTTTGTTTTATAGGCGACCACTTTTCAGAAGGGATTTCGTATGCAGGGAAGCAAAAGGAGTTCACAAAAATTGTCTCCCTTGTAAAACATTGCTGATTATCTACCAAGTGTCTCCAGTCATCCAGTATCGCCTTAAGTGTTACCTTATTTATCCTAAAATCTGAGCTTTGATTTCTCTAGAGCATCTCCAGAAATAATCATGTGGTGGTGTTTTTTTTTTTTTTTTTTTTTGTTTTTTTTTGTTGTTGCTTTTTCAAAAAGACCGACATACCTCCCCATAAGAACATCTCAGATACATGTGAAGTTTATTTTAGTTGTATTTTTTTGATGAAAAAAAATCTGCTTACCGTTTTTCCCTCACATAATGTATTGCATCTCTACCGGAGATTCTGTTTGTGAACACCAAATAACAGGCAATAATCACACCGGTCCTACCTGAAACAAACATTTGACCTGCCTCACTTGAAAATTGCCTTCCAAGCATTTGTGAGTTACAAGCAATGAACAGCATACCCAGTGCCCAGTTGTTCAAAACTTAACGAAGTTGTTAGCTAATGTGACATTAAAATTTCTATCTTGAAATATGGCAAATACATTGATAATTTTGGCTTAAAAAATGTGAGCTACTCACATTTTTTGCAGCAAAAATATCAATGTATCTGAAAATACCTTTAGCTATAACAGTTAATTAAAGATGCTTTGAACAACTGGGCCCTGATAAATATATGTTTTTTTTTTTTGTTGTTTTTTTTTTCTGAAACAAAATGTTATGGGTACTTATCAGAAGTGCCTCATTGAGGCCACTCTAATAAGTACCACAACATGCATTTTTGTGGAGAAATAAAAAAAAAACTATCCACACTTTTTGGTTGAAAAAATCTTATTTGGAGCTATGGCAAATGCCCAGAGCAGCCTAGCTATTTGTGCATTCTGATTAGGGTTTTGCTATCATCCTACATAATTCTTGGATACTGCAGATTATATCAATGTTTATGTAAGACCCTGAAGTTATCAGATTGTGTGGCCTTCTGGCTGATCTGGATACTTCCTGTTAGCATTTTGCAGTAAAAGCCTTTTCACTGACATTGCCATTTTTGTTTCTGAATGTTTATTTTACTGTGTCAGCAAAAAAAGTCTTAATGCATACATAAACAGAGACTTCCAGATCAGGCTGTGCATCTGTTTAGTCCAATCAGTGCTATGTCTTTTTGTTAGTATAGTGCAAACACTACGATAGTCACATTTGAGATAACAAGCAAATTCCATGGGGAATTTATGTCCCCCGCCTTATTTTTATTTGAGGTGTTAAAAATGGTAAAGTTAACCAGAGGACCACTGGTCCTGTATCAAATACCTAAGTATTGAAGCAGGAAACCAGTGATAAAAAATAATTTCAAGATTCTGAAAAAAACCACATGCATATCTTCAGACCATCCTTAAAGCACCTGTAAAGTTTCAAAGGATCGGCTTAAAACTGTGGTAGGAGTTACGGGGTCAAGGTACCTACTCCCTATACGCTTCTGTAGTATTAGAACTCAAAAAATGTCTAAGTTAAAAATGCAGAAAAAGTGGTAAAAAATTATTTCAGGATTCTGAAAAAACCACATGCTTATCTTCAGGCCATCCTAAAAGCCCTTGTAAAGTTTCAAAAGGATCGGACAAAAACTGTGGGAAGAGTTAAGGGGACAAGGTGCCTGCACCCTATACACTTCTGCAATATTAGAACTCAAAAAATGTCTAAGTTAAAAATGCGGAAAAAGTAAAAAAAAAATATTTCAGGATTCTGAAAAATCCATCTGCATATTTTCAGGCCATCCTAAAAGCCTAAGTAAAGTTTCAAAAGGATCGGCCAAAAACTGTGGGAGGAGTTAAGGGGACAAGGTACCTACTCCCTATAGACTTCTGTAATATTAGAACTCAAAAAATGTCTAAGTTCAAAACGTGTAAAAAGTGATAAAAAATAATTTCAGGATTCTGAATAAACCACATGCATATCTTCAGACCATCCTTAAAGCACCTGTAAAGTTTCAAAAGGATCGGCCAAAAACTGTGGGAGGAGTTAAGGGGACAAGGTACCTGCTCCCTATATACTCCTGTAGTATTAGAACTCAAAAAATGTCTAAGTTAAAAATGCGGAAAAAGTAATAAAAAATTATTTCAGGATTCTGAAAAAACCTCATGCATATCTTCAGACCATCCTTAAAACACCTGTAAAGTTTCAAAAGGATCGGACAGAAACTGTGGGAGGAGTTAAGGGGACAAAGTACCTACTAAAAACTCGGAACCACGCACCACACACCACGCGCCACGCACCACGCGCCACGCACCACGCGCCACGCACCACGCCCCACGGAAAACCAAAAACAGTGTCCCTCCACTTTTCTTCGAAAAGGGGGGGGACAACAAAAAACTGTCTGTTACAGGGATGCAGCTATTGTAGAGAAGTTACGTATTGGATTTATTCTAAGTATTCAGGCAGACAGGCCTAAGCAAACAATATAGACCCAGAGCAGATGACATTGAATGCAGTGCCTCATCAGGGTCTACACAGTTGTCACTTATCAAGCAGTTTTTAGATAATAAACAGGTGTCTGATCTGGGTCTACAGTCTGTTCATGGCTATCTCATTCCAATTACTTTGAGTAAATATATTATTTGTGAACATGAAATAATAGACATTGTATTGTTGGATCACAACCTTCTTCCTTTGCCCATTTACAGAATTAATGGATACCAGAGAATATAATTTCAACAGAGAAAACCCTGCTGAGACTGCATGGCATCAGAAAAACATGCCTATAAAATTTTGACCCCCTTAAACCCCACTTCTATATAGTAAAACTGGGGTTTACAGGGCTATACATTATTTTTTATTTCTGCTCAAAAACATAGATTGTGGGTACTTGTTAGAACTGCCTCATTGATGCGGTTCTAATGAGTACCCACAATCTATGTTTTGAGCAGAAATATGAAAAATATCAGAGTTTTTTATCTAAAAAATTCTCAGTTTTTGGAGGTGAAATTTTCTATATATTTGAATAGTTGAATAGACGTGTTTTCGTAATGGGTGTAGCCTGATCTAAGTCTTTGCTGTATGCATATGACATACAGGCCCTTTCTGTTGTGAACATAAATGACTGGTAAAAAAAATAATGCCCCTCTTGCCTGAAACACAGATTCTTTTACAGAAAATGACCATGCAAGAGCAGATAAAGTTTAAAGCCTTTACATCTGATGAAGAGATTGTATTGATAACCTGTTATATAAATGCAGCTTAAACAGTCACTCACCTCTACCAGCATGACAATGTACTGCCACCTTGCCCTGAGAGACAGCAAACTGCATCACCTTTACCATGTCTAGAATAGTACTAAGGGAAGCAACTCCATAATCTGGCCTGAAATAAATGATCAGCAATGTGAGGAACAGTACCATCCTATATGTGCATGCAGAAACAAATCAGCCTATAAATCTGTACAGACAAATCAGTCTTTACTGGACCCACTGTGGATAGTCAAGGATCCAAGGTTCCTACAGGCAGACAGGAAAGACTTTGACCAACTTTGTGGATGTTCAGGCTGATCTGAGTTTGCTGGGCGTGTGTCTGAAGGTACAGTCGACTCTCGTTATCTCAACTTTGCTTATTTCGAATAATCACATACATGTATCTCAAAGTTAAAATCATGTCCCTGTTTAAACATGAAAAACAAACAACAGGCATCAAAATATTGTGGAAAAGAGGAGAAATTGCTCCTTAGGAGCAATTTTTCCTCTTTTCTACAATATTTTCAATTTATCTTTAACTTCAGGAGTCAAATTACATATTCTTTGTGAAATGTGGTTGTTCTATTTACTTTTTTTCTCAATTCTGCATATCTGATATGTTGAGGTACAGATATGTTGACGTATTTCAGAGAGTCCCCTGGACTTCGAGATAACGAGTCGACTGTATATTTTCTAATACTGCTACTCATATTAGCACTTAGCATGCTAAGGACTAATTCAGCAGATGACAAATTGATGATATTTTTCTTCTTTTCCCCAGAAAATAGGATTTGACTTTTCATGCAAATTGTCTCCACAGGAGACAATTTGCATGAACTGTCAAAGCCAGCTTTCTGGGAAAAATAAGAAAAATATTTCAAAATGTTGTCTGCTAGAAATTTTACCCAGCAAGCTAATCATTAGATAACAACACTATGGTTGAATGGAAGATTGAATGATAGAAAAGCTAGAAACAAGTTCAAAGTTAAAAAAATGCTTATCCCTCTTGTACTGCTACATGGAACTCTTCATCTCAGTTTATTGCAATTTTATCTTCTGACCTGTAACTCTACCCACTGCTTTTGATACATCGGTAACATAACGGACAAGTTTTTGGTCTCAGAAATTTTCAAGCCAAGGTTGAACTCTCTACCTTCAACAATAACTGAGAAATTGTTTCCAAGAGAAGTACATGTATGTAGGAAAACCGTAACCATGTTAAACTTTGGTTATGACATACTGTAATAACTCTGAGTATTGGGACAGACTGGCCTGAACACAATGTGTAGATCCAGATCAGATGCTGCAGAATGCAGCATCTGATCAGGTCTACACTGTCTGCCAGTCATCCAGCAATATTTTAGACATATCAGCAGGAAGAAGAATGGATTCTTGCTAATTTTTGGACAAGTATGGTAAAAAGCAAAGGTGTCCAAATAGGGTAAATGAGGTATGCATTTACAAACTGTATACTATATTTACTCAAAATAAATGTACTCATGCAAGCCTCTACTATTCAAATTCAGGTTTTGATTGTTGGTTGACTGTGTTGGGGTTTAACGAAATATCAACCCTTGCTGGTCATTTTGTGTTGTCTCCTAGAGAAAGGGAGAAAAGAGATAGAAGAGATAGTAGAGGAGATGAAAGAGAGGGGACAGGGAAGAAAGAGGGAAATAAAGTGAAGGAACAGAAGAAATAACAATATTCACCCTTTACCCTTACCTGCTGCAAGGATAGCAGGCATTGCCCAACTGTAAGCCAATATCAGTGGGGTGCCCTGGTGAAAAAAGCTACAGGACAACTTCACCTCACCAAACCACCCTCAGTTTTTAATTGTGAAAGAACTCTAATAGTAATAAGATATTTAAAGCTACATACCAGCCAAAATTGTAGAAGAAAACTGAAAGAGAAACAGAAAATACATAAATAAACAATATATATAAAATATAGCTGTCACTATTTTGATTGGGCATCTTATCATGATCCCTAAATAACTACAATATGGTTGTTGTGATATTAAAACAAGGAAGCATCAGAATATCTACATATAAAATAATATAACTGTGGCCCTGTTTGTAGACAAAAAAGCAACCAAAAAGCTATGATATATTTCTGTTCCAACAGAAAACTAAATCATTTCACCATGAGAAAGTTAATATGAAGTGAACTAGAAATATGTCAATATGACACAGAGGCCCCTGCCCAAGGGCCATCCTCATCCTGAACATCCTCATCTGGAAACAAGCATTTTGCAAAAAAAAATGATGTTGAAAAATGCCATCATTCCCATAATAATTGGTGGATTTTACCCTAAATTAAACTGGACCTATATTTTATGATTATATACCTGTGTATAAAATATGAATCCAATTCACCAATCTTTTCAAAATATATCGAATGGAAACCATTTTTTGAAGTTGAAAAAGGGCCATAATTCCCATAATAATTGGTGGATTTTACATGATTATATACCTGTGTATAAAATATAAATCCAATACATTAATCTTTTTAAAAGACATCGAACAGAAACCCTTTTTTGTATGTATGGACAGAGGGACGGAACGGACAGACAGGACGTACTGACGTATGTATGGACAGCAGTGATGCTATAAGCCCTCCCAACCCCCTATTGAAAATGGTGGCATTATGAAAACTATTTTCAGTGCTGAGAAAACTGTTTTAGTGGCTGCTTATTTTTGTCTGCTGTATGAACACAGGTAAATACATTAAGAGGATTTCAGGAGAGACAACTCAAAACTCTTTTGCCTCTACCCTGAAAGGAAAGAATTTGCTCCACCTGAGTGCAATTCTTTCTTTTTAGAATAGACCCCTTTTAAGAAGGGGATGTGTATGCAGGAAAACCAACAGGAAGTCAAAAAGTTATCCTTCTTGTAAACAATATATAGCAGAAAATACACCAAGAATATCTAGTCCCCATAAAGGGACAGTTAGCATATGTAACCTTAACTTCTTTGATACCTTAACTCTTCACTGTACTTGTCTAAAAATCTGTACAGGTCTTTTGACTACCTTGCGATGCCTGTAAACAGTACTAGCTGATTATAATGGATTACTATCAACCCTCATTCACAAGCTGTTTGGTCTGATTCTACACTGTTTACTCAACCGTGTCAGTTTTATTTTCTTTATTTTGATTTGATTTGTAGTTTTACAGCCCAGTCAACATTGTTAAGCTGGTCAATTAACCTACTCATACTTTTTCTCAGTCCTTTAAATAGTTAACCAGTTATTTGTTACCATACTTTTGCCAGTAACTGACAACTGCCATTCTTGAATCAGCAGAAAGGGGAGTATGTATATATATGTCATACATGTACTGCTTTACTTCTGTATATTTTTTTTATATAGTTCATAAGCTGCAGAAAATCATAAACAAGAAAACTCTGATAAACAGTCCATTTCAGGACCTAAGTTAATACCATATTTACCCCAACTACTTTGAAACCTTAATTCCTTACCATACTACTTCTAAAAGTTAACCCTTGCCATGCATAAATTAATATGCCATGCCCACTTTAAGTTTTCAGCCAATAACTAAGATTACTTGATCCATATTGTTTTGTTTATATAAATTCATGCACTTAATGACAAACAGTGCAGATCAAGATCAGTTGGCTTCTTCAAAAGCCAACTGATCTGGATCTACACTGTTTGGAAACGCAGGCATATCCGGGCTCTGAAACTAGGGTTAAACAAGTCAATTTTACTTTCTGTTATTGTTTCTCAGCTAGATGAATGGCAAATAATGTAGTTTCTGTTATTGTTTCTCAGCTAGATGAATGGCAAATAATGTAGATCCTGACCAGAAGCTATATAATGTAGCATTTAATGTGTTCCCTCAGGCCTGTCTGCCTGAATACTTAAAATATCTTAGCCCCAGCTAAGGTGCATTTTTTAATGTGCATATTTTTCTTATTTCTCCATAAAAACATATATACTGGGTACTCATTAGAAGTGCCTCACTGAAGTGCTTCTAATGAGTACCCACAATATAGGCTTTCATGGAGAAATAAGAAAAATATTTTCCTGATACCCCCTCTAATCTGGAGCTATGGTAGATATGGAAATCATGATACTAGGTTTGGCAAATTCAGGGTGTCCACAATTTGAGTAAAGCAAAATTCCCTGACTTTTCCCTGACTTTTCCCTGACCAAAACTCAAATTTCCCTGACCAATTTTTTCGATATTTTGCGCAAAGTTCTGGCATCTGCCTCATCCCCTTTAGCCAACCCTTTGCTTCATTTACACAACCAGCTGTAATTGTCTTACTCTTTAAAAGTGTTTTTGTTGCTTGTTTTAATATGTTTGTTTGTAGTTAACTTTGCTTTGACTTTAAAGAACCTAAAGAGAGTGGTGGGTTTACTTATCAAACTTCTTTGACAGGAAAGACAAGTTAGTATCTCAACAACTCTCCACAGGTTCAAGGAAGAAAACAAGAGTCAACTATTTCTCATGTTTCCAAATAAGTTTTGTTATGGACAAGTTAGTGAAAAGGTAAGGAAATTGGAAACAAATACTTTTGTAGCTTTATTCATAGTTAAGGGCCTGTAATAAGTTTTTAGCTTCTTTTTTGATTATTTCATAGACACAGAAATTATTTTCTCTCCAGGAAAAATGTACTTTGCGACAAAATTCTTAGTGAAAAAATGACAAGATCTTTCTTAGTCATAATATAATGCAGCTGTGACCTTTGAAAATCTTCCACATTTAAAAAGAAATGTTAGCTGGGGAGGCAAGGGGCGCCAATCCCTTCAGTTTCTTCTGAAAGAATAATTTGACAAATGCAATACTTTAGAGGACAAGACATTATTATCTACTATCATTCATTAGAATAAGCATAAAGTAAAAGCCAAACAGGAAGAAACTGCCTTAGCCTTTATTCTTTTGATTTTTTCTCTTCATGGACATATTTTTTCAAAATTCCCTGACTTTTCCCTGACTTTTGCTGAAATTTCAAAATTCCCTGACCAATGTCAAAATTCCCTGACAATTCCCTGACCTTGAAAAAAAAAAAAATTCCCTGACTTTTTCCCTGACCGTGGACACCCTGGCAATTCTATGTTTTATGACAATCAGTTGGGTGGTGCATCTTTGAATATACTGTGATTATTCTAAATACAGTTTCTCAACCACTTACTTCCCTGTTCCATGAATGTTTGAGGGTTATACAGGAAGCCACTGGGATCCAGTTTGTGTGGTCCACAATCACCATGTTCCCCAGCTATCTGAAGATTTACTATGGAATTGATACCAGCACTGAAAATAAATAAGTGGAACTACAATAGCTCATTCCATATTTTAATGGCACTTGTTTCATAGATTTTCTACCATTTATTACAAGGGAAACTACTTTTGTGATTTCCAGTTTTGCATCCATACCCTTTCTGAAAAGGAGTATTCTATAAAAGAAAAGAATCTGCTCCCAAAGTCCATACATTATGTTAGGGGCCAGTGTAGACTGATCAAATGTGTGTACATGTATATCATAAATTTGTTTTCTACAAGAAGAAGCTCATGCTTTGTATAAAATATTGATTGCTATTTTTTAATGAAAAACTGTTCAGCTACTCATACTGGTATACGAGGGCTGTCCATAAAAGTTTGAGACAACTCTGATTTTATTTGATTTGTTGTTGTAAAGTGATTGCGAGAAAAAAAATCACTCTGTATTCTGTTTGCTAAACATGTGCCTTTTTTATAAATTAAAAATATATAACAAAAATAATAATTTTTGAAGCTGTTGTTTCTAAAGCAACACTATGGTAGGGTAATCAGAACAGGTTGAAAATAACTGTTAATGATAAACACTCTTTCAAAAAGCCACACATTAAAATCAAATAAGATGGCATCAAAATGTCAAATGAAAAGAAGTTGCAAAACAATGACTTTATGACATCTTGTTATTGTTTTATGGGAAAGTTTGAAACAAAGACAGCAGGGCAGCAAACATCAGGTCCTCATTAGTTAACAATTCATTAAAATTTACATCGAGTGATACGCAAATATGCTGAAATTTTTTGCTGAAAAAATGTGAGTAGCTTTTGCAGTGCAAAAGCTACTCACATTTTTTCAGCAAAAAATATCAGAATATTGTATATTGAATCCTCTAAAACAGTTAACGAAATGACCCTTAACGAGCTCCTTAAGCTAACGACGCTTTGAACAACTGGGCCCTGAAGAATTGAAGTGTGAAAATTTCAGCAGCTTTATCATGATGTCCAATTTGAAATTGAAATAGAGAGGTTACATAAAGTTTTGCCCAGAGCAAGGATAACGTTGGTTGAGACAAAAAAGTTGCTGGAAATGATCAAATCTAGCAGCTCAGTTTTGAGAGTGCTTAGTTTATCACTGGCACAAATGTTCTTCTGATGGGAGATCCTCTTGTGACAATGAAGAGTGGCTTGGCAGAGGGAAGCATCAATGATTCAGGTGTATGGTTAAAGGTTCAACATGTGATTCAAGATGATGGATGCTGCATGGTGCAGGACATTGGTGTAATTTGTGATATTGGAAAGACAACAGTTCACAAAGCACTTACTGAACAGCTGAATATGAAATTTATATATGTGCCCACTGGGTGCCTAAGGTCCTAATTCAGGAAGACAGAATCCTACTGACACATTTTATGCCAGACGGAAACTGTCAACACAGCTTATTAATCAAAGGTAATAAAATTTCTTCTAATTTTAACTGAACATTTTTTAAAAATTATTTTCATGTTTAACAAGTATTGCATTAGCATAGAAGCATCCCTCTTTGTTTCTCTTCAGGTCGCTTGGCATGATTTGGTGAATTTTATGCTATTTGAAAGAAGAGACCCCAGAAAGCTGACCAGTTGGAAAATGTGCCCTTCAATCAGGACAATGCAATCACACATAAGGCAGTGACAACTCAAGTTGAACTGAGTGATTAGATTCAACTAGATCATCCAGCCCCATATTCCCCAGACTTTGCCCCTATCAATTTTGCCATTTTCACAGTCATGTATCAAATCTGAATTGAAAAGGACTGAGATTCTCCAGCAGTGAGGAATTAAAATGTGGAACGATGTCTGTTGTGAGAAAATTAGGCAGCCCCTAGTGCAATTCTGTGTTTGATAAGTCAGCAGGGTTCATACATGTAGGACTGACCAAAATTCCCTGACAATTTCCTGAAACTTCCCTGACACAAATTCAAATTTCCCTGACAGTATTGGAGCCAAAAAATTTATGAATTTAGCAAAAAAGATACATCGGGACCAAACATCCCAGCTTCATCAGGCTGAAATGTAAAATTCCCTGACATTTCCCTGACATTTTTGCAAAATTTCATTTTTCCCTGACACATCACAGAATTCCCTGACAATTCCCTGACCTTGAAAAAATTTAAATTTCCCTGACATTTCCCAGACCCGTATAAACTCTGAAGTGGGTGCAGTGTCACCAGATATGTGTTTAAATGAATGAAGTTTACTTTGAAAAGAAGTGAACCCATGAGCTGGCTTACCAGTGAATTTCATGACATCGAAAAGTTACGATCACCTGTTCCAAACCTGCCAAAGTATCATACTGAAAACTTGTAGGACAGACATATCTCTCTAAGTTAAACAAAATATTTTGCAGGCTAAATGAAATAAAGACAACGTTTTGTTTTATGTTTAAATTTGTTATTATTTTGCCCCCTTTGCGCTCAAAATCCCACTGTCTCAAAATTTTACGGACAGCCCTCGTGTTTTTAACTGTTTATGTTACAGCGTCCAAAGTCATATTAATTTACCAACATTTTTAAGCTACTGTAATACCCTAAGTATTGGGACTAACAGGCCTTTGCAAACAGTGCAGACCCAGATTAGATGCCACAGAAGATGGCGTCTGATGAGGGTCTACACTGTTTGCCTTACATCCAGCAATATTTTAAACACATCACCCGGTAGTAGAATGGACTATTTCACATTTTAGGAAGAATATGGAAAATAGATAAGGTTTTTTTTTTTTGTTGTTTTTTTTTTATTTGGGTTTTACGGCCCTTTCAAGAATATTTCACTTATATCGAGCCGACCGTTTATCGAAGGTGGGCGAAAACCGGAGAACCCAGAGGAAAACCACCTGACCATCCGTAAGCAGAACTTGGCTTTCCCACATATGACCCGAGCTAGGCTCGAACCACAGTGGTGAGAAACCTAATGGATTAAGAGTCAACTCTCTTATCCACTAGGCTACGGGGGCCCGCAAAATAGATAAGGTGTCCCAATATTTAGTGTAAATACTGTAATGATGTTAGATTAATTGGCTCCTGGTAATCAGATACTGTAAACACAAACATATGCTCCCTCAACCACATGTTTCCATAGAACCTGTGATAAAACTCTAGATCACAGGAATGTCCAAGTAAATATTTCAAAACTTCTTATTTGTCCTCACAGAATATCAGTAAAGCAATGAACTCACTCTTTAAACTGTTGGACTAGATGATATTTCTTGATGGAATGATTGGATGGTCGAGCCATGGCAAGAATGTTATCTGTTACCCTGAAAAGATATAAGAATTGTTTAGATACATAATCATGTACGGCAATTAGTGATGACAAAAAAATATTGTGATATCAATTTGGTAACAAACATATGCACAGTAAAATTGATGCAGCCATAACCAATCACCCTTTTGTAATCCTTCCAAAATTAAGGGAAAGAAAAACTTTCAGGGGAGGAAATTCTGACAAACTGTTTTGTTTCCCTTCTGAAAAGGGATCTACATGTATTCTAAAAGGAAATAATATGCACCCCTTAAGAGGATCAAATTTCATTCTTTCCATTTAGAGTAGACTCCATCTCAGAAGGGCATTAGTGTGCAGGAAAGCAAACAGGATGTCACAAAAGTTGAGACAACTTTTGTGATTTCCTGTTTGCTTTCCTGTATAAAATGGCAGAAAATACCGACAATATCCAGTCCTCTTACAAGTTTTGGGAAAAAACCTGTTGCTCAATATGAGCTTGCAAAGGAAGACAGTTTAAATGTATGCAAAATGGGTGACCTTCTACTAACATTCCCAAAAAAACAAGGCTTGGTATTTTATTCAAATGACAGTTGGAATGAAATGTCAAGCCTTGATTTCGGGGAATAAAAAACAGAAAAAAAATGATATGGAACATGAGAAAATGATTCTTGTGTCATATGTGGCCTATGATGTTTCAAATTAGCATGTGAACCCATGCAGTCTGATCGGTACCATCAACCGACTGCTTACAGATTCAACTGAACCTGTGAAATGTAATTATATTGATAAGGTCAGAAAGCCCTTACCAGACTGCAGGCTGATCTGAGACTTCAGTAGCCACATAATTATGCAATAAAGGCTCTTTTAATAATGAATGTTGAAAGCACATTTTAAAATGTTGACTGCTCATAGTGGAATCCAGCAGGTTACAACCTATCGGAAAGCTTAAATGCATTAGTTTCCTTGACAACATCAGGTACTATTGCAAAACTGTTGACCTGATATAAATTTAATATGAATGACAACAACAGAACTTGAGCATCCACAGTTATCATTATTTCTGCTAATATGCAAACAAGGCAAAGCTCCAGACAAAAGGCAGACCCAGAGAAATATTTATTATTTCTTCAGGAAAACCTATGTTGTGGGTACTCAATAGAAGCACCTCAATGAGGAGCCTAAAACGAGTACCCACAACATATGTTTTCATAGATACATAAGAAAAAGAAGATACACTGGTAGCTCTTCATAAGATGCATCATTATATAATGGTTTCAGATATAAGACGGATACGACGGTTAAAACACGGCCCCTCAAACTGTTGTATCCAAACAAAAATGTATAGATATTATAATATAAATATATAATACCCTGCCATTATTGTAGCGCAAGCAGATAACTGTCAAAAATGACCAAATTTGCCCATTAGCAATGCCAAACCCGACCTCCACAAAATCAATGCACATACCAAGTTTGGTGAAAATCCAGTGACATAAAATTTTACTAAAATTATCATCTGGAAACAAAAAATACGGACAGAGAGAAGTTTTTTTGTTAATGTTTAGGTTTTATGGCCCAGTCAACCAAATGTGGTCATGTCCAGCACAGTCAGTTTACCTAACCACACTTCTACTGGGCAGGCTTAGTCCTCTAATCTATTAACCAGTATTGTGCACATTCTTTCGCCAGAAATGGACAGAACTACGACAGACTGATGAACGACCAATGTGATACCGAAATTACCCATAACTATTCTGTGGTGGGATATAAAACAATAGTGGGGGGGTATAAAAATGACCAATATCAAACAAAAATGTATAGATTATACAGAAAAATGACAATTTATGGTCATTTTACTATACAACCATTACTTTTTTGTTTGGATACAACATGTTTTTTTTTAGCTAACATGGTTTTCTTTCTGGATCCCAGCAATAGTGCTATAATGAGGTTATGGTATACTTTTCTGACGAAAAAAAAAATAAGTGCATTATCTGAAGGTATGGAAGATCCCGGTCAGACTCAGAATGTGCAACTGATCTTGGCCTTTCTTGTCAACATATTTGACACGGGCCCTTTTCCCAGGTTGAATCATCATTAAAGCATTCATCCAGAAATAAATCTTCAATAATTATATCTCTGTAAAAACTGTTGCCGCTGACTTCTTTTAAAAATTCTTCCTTAGTAAAAGTTTATTCAGCCATCTAAGATTAAAAATTGCAGATCCATTTTATCAAGCTGATATTGACTGCCACTTGGTTTGGCTCAATCAATAGTTTTATCATACTGTGCAAATAGTTCCAGCTGCAATGTCAGAAAGCGTACCTTCAAACATGTACAGCCAGTGAATATTCAGATCAGCCTGCGTATTCAGAATATTTACTGGCAAGGATACCATCACGAAAACATACCTATATAATTTTGACTCCCTTAACCCTTAAAGGCCAGTCACAACAATTGTCGTCTGCTTTGTCTTCTGCCGGTCACTTTAAAAGTCATTGTTGCAAACAGTGTGGACCCAGATCAGACTACTCCTTTAGGAGCAGTCTGATCTGGGTCCACACTGTTGGCCTTTATGCAAATATAGATAAGTT
The DNA here is from genome assembly GCA_964016985.1 of Anodontia alba. Taxonomy (NCBI): domain Eukaryota; kingdom Metazoa; phylum Mollusca; class Bivalvia; order Lucinida; family Lucinidae; genus Anodontia; species Anodontia alba. The sequence goes on from OZ024828.1 coordinate 99,153,899, forward strand.
TGCAAGAATATTCAGCAGATGACATAAACAGACGATATTTTCAGATGCAGGTTTTCTTGGCGTTTTAAGGATTAAACCCCACTTTTATACAGTAAATCTGGGGTTGACTGTGGTATACATATTTTTTCTTATTTCTGCTAAAAAACATAGATTGTGGGTACTCATTAGAACTGCCTCACCAAGGTGATTCTAATGAGCAGAACTATGAAAATATCTGAATTTTTATCTGAAAACTTTCAGTTTTTGGTGGTATAATTTTCAATATATTTGAATAGGCGTGTTTTAGTAATGCAAAGGTCCTTCATGTGGACAACAAAGACTCTGACCTGCCTGTGCAGCTGTGCAAGATGATTTAAGTCTACATTAGACGATACATCAGAAGGACCCTTATCTGACACTGTGGCTCATTTATTAGCAGAAATTGCAGCTTTTGCATTTACAGTGCCACTTGAGTTTCCCTCTTGCGTAATCATTATTTTATGACCCAACACCCATTTCAGGCATGGAAGTTCTGTTAGGGGTATTAGTTCTGTAAGCATGTGATGAAGGTCCTGAACAAACTGGATGAGTGTACCCTGGTCGATCTGAGCCTTTGCTGTTTGCATTTTGATATGACAAAAAGGTTCCTTTAATCATTACCATAGCTAATCAGATAAGGCCCTCTTTTCATTAGAAAAGTATTAACATTTTTCTTTTTGCTCCATAAAAACATATGTGGTGGGTACTCAGAAGCTGTTCAATGAGGTTCTTTATAAGCAACTCACTTACATGCTTCTAATGAATACCCACAATACATGCTTTTATGTAGAAATAAGAAAAGCCTCTGGATATCCATTCTTATCTGGAGCTATGTATTACATATCATACAACAGCAAGTCAATGGCACGCCATCGCATATCCCCGTGCCAGTGCCATTGCATATCTCCATGCACATCAAAATTCCAAATGCATTCCTCCAATCCTCATCCATAGGGCTATTACCTGTGACAATTTCAAGGTTCTAGCTCAAAAAGCCTAAGAGGAGTTGAGTGAAAATTAAAAAAAAGAAAAGGACCCAAAATCCTACTTAGTGACCCGCAGACATGCCCTGGGGCAAAATTTTTGCACCACTGTATTCTACTCTTCATTACCTTCCATTTGATATGCAACATGACTGTTTGTACAAAATGGATTTTGAACCCTTTTGGGCCACATCCCCTAGCCCTACCCCCGGGGGTTACATCAAAATTCCCAATGTGTTCCTCCAGTCCTCATCCATAGGGCTATTACCTGTGACAGTTTCAAGGTTCTAGCTCAAAAAGCCTAAGAGGAGTTGTGTGACAATCAAATAAAAAAAAGGACCCAAAATCCTACTTTTTGATATCTAGTAACCCCCAGACATGCCCCCAGGGCCACACTCCCTGGCCCTGTTTGTTTGTTTGTGTTTAGGTTTTACAGCCCTGTCAATCCAATGGAGTCATGTTGAGCATGGTCAGTTTACCTAACCACATGTTTATTGTACAGGCTTAGTCCCCCCTGGCCCTGCCCCCAGGGGCTATATCAAAATTCCAAATGTGTTCCTCCAGTCCTCATCCATAGGGCTATTGAGATTCTAGCTTAAATAGTTTAGGAGCAATGGTGTGACATTGCGGATGTACGTACGAATGGACGGACAGGGGGTATCACAATATCCCCAGGTTTTTCTTTGAGGGTATGCAACTCTACCAATAATAATTTGATCAGAGTTCTGTGATCTTTGTGCGCATGTTCCATCTATATCCTTACTGTGGTGCAAGTTTTAAACCATCACCTTGAAAACTGTAGGAAGATTAGCGGAAACACGAACAGTACTATAAAGTGTAATGGATGGACAGACATACCCACAGACAAATACATGGATGTACCTTCAACGAAGGGTAAAACTATATGCCCCCTCCACTTTATGATGGGGGCATAAAAACATGGCCATCAGGGCCGGGAGTGCAATCCTGTACTGCTATAATCATCCTTTACGGCGATAACTGGAAGTTTAACGAGAGCAAGTTGATGGCGCGCCATTGCATATCCCCACGCCAGCAACACTGCATATCTCCATGCACATCAAATTCGAAATGGGTTCCTCTAGTCTTCATCTATAGGGCTATTACCTGTGACAGTTTCAAGATTCTAGCTCAAAAAAGCCTAGAAGGAGTTGTGTGACAATAGAAACAAGAAATCTGCGGAAAGCAATGTCGCACCTGCGGGGATTAAGTCATACAAGTTCCTATTTGTATTGAAAAAAATCTATTTTGCAGTATTCAAGCAATTGATGGGTTAGTTTGTAAGAAAAATGGACAAAGTAGAAAATTGACGAAAAATGTCATACGACAATTCCAAGCTAGCTATTGTTAACAATAATATGTATGCAAAATATTATCCTAATCCATCAATTCTTTCACAAGATATTGAGCTGAAACCAATTTTGGGCTTAAGTCAAGGGCCCCTAACTCTGCTGAAATGAATCTGAGATTTATGTGCAAACAATATGCACATCTTAAGACCATGACCTAATCATCTGTGAAGTTTCAAAACTATTGGCCTAAAACTGCAGGAGGAGTTGCGCTCACGAAACACCCACTGACTATAAGGGTTTTAGGTAAAAACTGACTAAGTTAACAAAGCGGAAAAAGTTGAAAAAAAAAATCTGAGATTTATGTGCAAACAATATGCAAATCTTCAGACCCTGACCTAATCATCTGTGAAGTTTCAAAACTATTGGCTTAAAACTGCAGGAGGAGTTGCGCTCACGAGACACCCACTGACTATAAGGGTTTTAGGTAAAAACTGACTAAGAGTTAGAAAAAAAAATCTGAGAATTATGAGCAAATAATATGCACATCTACACACCATGGCCAAAACACCTGTGAAGTTTCAAAATGATTGGTCAAAAACTGAAAGAGGAGTTGCGCTCACGAGACACCCACTGATTATAAGGGTTTTAGGTAAAAACTGACTAAGTTGTACAAAGCGGAAAAAGTTAAAAAAAAAAAATCTGTGAATTATGAGCAAACAATATACACATCTACACACCATGGCCAAAACATCTGTGAAGTTTCAAAATGATTGGCCAAAAACTGTAGGAGGAGTTGCGCTCACGAGACACCCACTGACTATAATGGTTTTAGGTAAAAACCAAGTTAACAAAGCGGAAAAAGTTGAAAAAAAAAGATCTGAGAATTATTAGCAAACAATATGCACATCTACACACCATGGCCAAAACATCTGTGAAGTTTCAAAATGACTGGCCAAAAAATGTAGGAGGAGTTGCACTCACAAGTCAATTATGGACAAACCGGCAAACAGACGAACGGATGAACAGATGAACGGATGGGTCACGGCACGCCTATATCGCACCTGCGTGCTAACGCAGGTGTGACAAAAAGGACCCAAAATCCTACTTTTTTACCTCTGGTGACCCCCAGACAGGCTCCCAGGGCAAATGTTTTGCACCACTGTATTCTACTCTTCATTACCTTTGATTTGATGTGCAACATGACTATGTACAAAATGGAGTTTGGACCCTTTGGGGCCACACCTCCCTGGTCCTGCCCCCACTAGGGTTACATCAAAATTCTGAATCTGTTCCTGCAGTCCTCATCCATAAGGCTATCACCTGTGAACAGTTAGAGATTCTAGATAAAATGGTCTAGGAGCCATTGGTGTGACATTACAGATGAATGTACAGACTGATGGCTGGCCGGACGGACAGATGGGGGTATTGCAATATCCCTGCTTTTTCGTCAAAAAGAAAGGGGATAAATATCTGGTGGACTGGTGGTCACCGTCACAAGCAGCTTACCATTGAGAATATAATCCATTTATCACCATCTCTTCTGAAGGCCAGCCTTCACCACTGCAGTATTTACATTTTTTACCTCCACAGAAAAGAGCACAATGTTTTTCCGTGGGGATAAAACCTCGAGCTTTTTCTGAAGTCTTGCTGTATAAGCCTTTGGGTTTTTTGCCTGTAATACAAAATGAAATATAATTTAACCCTTGTCATGCTTAACAAATTAGGATGCCACGCCCACATCTAATTGTCAGCCTATCAGATTCCTTAATCCAGATTGTTGATAGAAATTCACATACAGAATAGCAAACAGTGCAGATCCAGATCAGTTGGCAACTGATATAATCCAGGTTCAGCAGGACAAGGGTTAATTACAGTTGGATTTTAGCCATTAGCACAATAATGACAGAATAATAACAGATGAGTGGCATACTGTTCAGTATGTACCTAATATATATATGGGACTTTAATCCATTGTAGTCTGGAGACCCCTAAAAGGATAGCTGGCAAACAGTGCAGACCTGCATTCTGTGGCATCTGATCAGGGTCTCCACTGTTTGCAAATAGTTCAGTCTTGGAATATCTTAATCACATAGTGTGACATACCTAAAATGGAAATTGGAATTTTCCAATATATAGTGTCGGGAAGTTCATTTAGGCTACAATGGGTTAACTTCTTACCATATTACCATATTTGTCGTAACATTTCAACATGTCTACTTTATTATCTGTGATGTGTTTATAAACTGCTTGATGAGTGGCAAACAGTGCAGAAGCTGATCAGATTCCACACTTTGCTACATCTGATCTGGGTTTATACAGTTTGCTGAATACTTAGGGTAAATGTGATATTTCTTTGTTCATGGATACACAGTAGTCTATAATTCTGTAAAAAGGCACCAAAGGCCATCATCAAACTGTCTGTTCTCGCCTTTCATGTCTGAAATAATTGCAGTATGGATCCTTTTCCACAATGCATATCATTTCATGCAACCGATGGTTTGTTAAGAAAAAAGACTAGCATGCACCATTAAGGAGACAGCAGAACTCCAGATAAGGAGCCTTCAACTTGCCCGGGTAATTAGTTTCTTCATTTACCCAATGACCTTTACGTAACCTGACAGCTCAAAGGAATCACCACTTTTGACAATTATCATTCTATTCAATATTGCTGGTATAATAACAAAGGAAAAATGTTTGTGTATTTACCTCCCAAAGGACTTTTCACCAAGAGTTATTTGTAAAACTCACAGAAACTTAACATGCCAAATCTTTGAGGTGGAAGAAAAATACAGAATGAAATGGAAAGAAAGTCATTTTAAAAGTCAGGGGTCACAAGTTCATTAGTTATCACTTCTGCACTGGCAAGTTAAAAGACTGTGTCTAAAATATTTCTTTATGTATGGCAAACAGTATAGTTCTTGATCAGACTACAGCATCAGCAATGACAGTATGATAATACATTTTCTGTAGAATTGAGTACCCTTAAACTGCCAGTCATGACATTTGCATATGTCATCAAGTATCAAATATTTTTTTTCTTATTTTTCAAGGAATTTAATTAAGGCTTGACATTAGAGGTTAATCAGCTACAAAGCAGATGATTCAAATCAGGCCTAATTTTCCCTGAAAAATAATTTACAAAATAAAATTGCTGTCTGCTCTAAAAATAGGCCTTGAATAAATTTCAACAGTGGCTGGGAATTTTTCTTATATTCAGTGACTTGGATTTTATGTAAACATTACATCAGGAATTTTGGACACAGAAATCAAGACATAATTTTGATAAATACATGAAGCGGACCATTCCATTATTACGCCTGGATTTTGTTCAATAAATGAGGTGGACTACTGCATTATTATGCCTAGATAACATCTGGATTATGAAAAATAAAATTTGCATATGGAGCTGACTGATATAAATATTACCACCCATTTTAAGCATGGAATAGGTCAATTTCCTTTGATCTTTTACTAAAAATAAAATTCCGTCTGTACTTAAAACAGTAATTTTTAACCTCCAGATGGAATACGCCAGGAATATACTACAGAAGTATGTTTCATTTCCACCAGGTATGTATCATTTCCACCTGGATTCTAAATGGGTATTTTCATACGGTTACTTTACCATATTTACCCTTAGTATTCTGACACCTCAACTCCTTACCACACTTAATCTAAAATTTGAATGAGTACAACTTATTACCCAATGTTGTGTCTAAAAATAGCTGGATGAGTGGAAAACAGTGTAAACCCTGATGAGATGCCTCATTTTAGTGTCTCATCTGGGTTTACACTGTTTGCTCAGGCCTGTCAGATCAAATACATACAGTAAAGTACAACATATGGTAAGAGTCATGCTCAGACAGACAGGTAAAATTATGACCAAATCTTCATTGATTACTAATCCATTATCAATCGCAATGGCAGGACTGATAATCTATTATTTTTTCAGCTCTGATTAGCCAGCCTTAGTTTATTCTATCTGATATAAACATTAATTATTATTACCTTTCTTCTTATTATTATCATTATTCTCAAATACACATCATTAATTCTGAAATTGTCATTATTTAACTACAAATGCAGACAGACACATTCATTAATTTCTGTATAGTATTCTTAGATGAAGGTGAAGTCCTACCTGATGCTAATGTGGGCAAAGTTATATGAGAGTTCACTGATCAGCAAAGATTGCAATCAGATTTGATGAAACTCAATTTATCAAAACTCAAGATAAGAGTGGGTAATATAATATTTTTCTTCTAGTGAGGTGCTTCTAATGAGTACCAACAACATAATGTTTTTGTAGAGAAATAAGAAAATAAGAAAAATATCATTACTTTTCAATTGAAAAAAAAATGCCTTATCTAGAGCTATTAAAAGGAGTAGAATAATAAAATGGCTAATGGAGTTTTCTATATAAAAGTGCAAAACAATAGTCTGGACATAAAAAAAGCATGCTTCTCAATATCATATGGAAGATAAAAATGGAAATTGACAGGTACCATAAACTGACACTATAGAAAATGATACCACGCTACAAAAATAACAACAACTAGAACTTGGCAGTAAGTGAAACCTACTTGATATCCCTCCACCCTCTCTACCTCAAAAAAATTAAAAATGAATACATTTAAATGGAACATGGATAACTTGTCAGAAGAAACAAGAGACTCATGGGCAACGGCTTGCTCACCTGAATGTAACAGCCACTGCAGATATGCAGATGTTATGCAACATTTTTCCAATCCTTCCACTGCAACTAATGATAGGATCATCATTTGAGTAGTTCTTCGTTTTTGAGGAAGAAGAATGTGTTTATTATTATTATTATTTTTACCATAAAGGTATGACAGTCAATGAAGCGTGATCATTTGAACAAACTCTCCAATCCCATTTCAACAGAAGGATCAACATGATTTGATGAAAATCGGCCAAGTGGTTTCAGAAAAGAAATTAACAATATCATGATTTTATACATTGTATAGAGCACAGGGGCAGAGAAAGTAATAATCCTCACAGAATAAAATTTTTATTGTAATTTAACTCTTATCTGCTGAACCCCCAGATATACCCAGTTTGCAAACAGTGTAGATCCAGATCAGTTGGCTTTTGAAGAAACCAACTGATCTGGATCAGCACTGTTTGCCACGAAGTATGCAAATTTATAGCAACAATCTGGATCAAGTAACCTGATTGGCTGAAAATTAGAAGTGGGTGTGGCATCTTAATTTATTCAGCAGGTCAAGGGTTAAAGCTTTTGCTACTTCAGTCATACACTGTAAATTTTACACTTCAGCTATTTTTGTCTTTGTGTGAGTTGATTGTTCGCAAGGGTAATTCTTATTGTAATCTAATTATCTTCGCAAGAATGCAGGGACTTGCCAAGCTCTCATCATCATTCATTATTAAATAAGTAAAGAAATGACGGGAGATGAATTATTTCAATTGCTTTGTTTGTTTGTGTTGAGGTTTTACGGCCCAGTCAACCCAATGGGGTTATGTCGAGCATGGTCAGTTTACCTAACCACACATTTACTGGGCAGGCTTAGTCCTCCAAGCAGTTAACCAGTATTGTGCACATTCTTTCACCAGAAACTGCCAACTGCCCTTCTTGAATCAGCGGAAGGGAGAGAATGACTGTAGAAAATATTTCATGATCATCTCCAAGAAAGAATGTTGCCGACCTCAGCGGGGGTTGAACCCGTGACCTCCTTGTCTCCAGTCAGATGGTGCTTCCAAATGAGCCACCGAGGCCTGTTGCCATTCCCACCTACGCTACATGTCCTATGTCTCTTTAAAAGGCCAGACAAGAGAATTAAGCTGAAGAGAGTCTTCTTTCCCTGCTGGTGGGCAACATGGTCTTCTTTCCTTGCTGGTGTGCAATAGGGTCTTCTTTGTCTGCTGGTGCAGGACTTGTCATTTACAAATGTTCCTTCTTTAAAATTTTGTCATGGCAACCAAACGAAATGCCTACCTAATTAGGGACAAATCACTTTAGCAGCTTTGGAGGAGTTGTCATTATAAAGTGTTAATGGACAGACAGATGGATGGACAGGTAGATGGATGACTGACAAAAAGTGATCACTATAGCTCAGGTGAGCTGAAAAAGAAAGAAGAAAGAAACAATATATCTAACCCCACAGACCCTCATTCAACCAAACCTACAAGTTGCTCGAGGGGCCAAGAGTTGTATAAATTCTATCAAATTCAGACAAAAGGTATAGAAGTTATCAAGTAAAATACAATTATCATAAACGGTATAAAAATTATAAATCAAAATACTCATATTTAACAGTAATAACAACCAGAATTCCGCGGAAGGCGGCGTCGCACCTGCTGGAGCAAAACTCACAGGACGTGGTTATTAAATAAATTTATATCATTCTTAGCAGAGCTTAGTTGGAAAAGTGACAAAAATTAAAGACAAGGATTATATGAATATAGGAATTTCATTGAAAGCATATGAATTGTCTCATATGATGCATGAGATATTGGGCTCAAAAAGTACCCAAAGTCTATACACTTTCATACAATCTGAGGTTCAGAAAATGACAAAGTTAAAGTGCAAAAAGTGACAAAAATAAATTTAAAAATCATATACAAACCACATGCACTTCTGTAGACACAGGAGAAAACATGTGCAAAGTTTCAAAAAGACCTGTTTAAAATTGTATGAACAGTTGCAATCACAAGGTACCCACTGTCTATACATTTGAAGTCAGAAAATGACAAAGCTCAAAAAGCACAAAAAAATGACAAAAAATATGGCAAGGATTATATGAAAAGCACATGCACATCTTCAGACTATGGAGAAAACATGTGCAAAGTTGCAAAAAGATTAGTATAAAATTGTATGAGGAGTTGTGCTCACGAGGTAGCCACTGTTCACAATGTGGAAAAAAGTAAAAAAACTATAACTTAACAATTACATCCAAACCACATGCACATCCTCATATCATGAAGAAAATGCATGCAAAGTTTCATAATAATCCATACAAAACTGTAAGAGGAGTTGCGCTCACAAGAGGTACCAACTGTTTACATATAAAGGGTGAAAAATGACTAAGTTCACAATGTGGAAAAAGTGACAAAACATAACCTAACAATTATATCCAAACCACATGCACATCCTCATACCATGAAGAAAACATACACAAAGTTTCAAAATGATCAGTACAAAACCGTAAGAGGAGTTGCGCCCAAAAGAGGTACCCACTGTCTATATACTGAGGGTGAAAAATGACTAAGTTCACAATGTGGAAAAAGTAACAAAAAATGTTCTAACAATTATACCCAAATCACATGCATATCCTCATACCATGACGAAAACATACGCAAAGTTTCAAAACGATCAGTACAAAACTGTAAGAGGAGTTGCGCTCACAAGATGTACCCACTGTCTATATACTGAGGGTGAAAAATGACTAAATTCACAAGGTGGAAAAAGTGACAAAAAATGTTCTAACAATTATACCCAAATCACATGCACATCCTCATACCATGACGAAAACACATGTAAAGTTTCAAAACAATCAGTATAAAACTGTAAGAGGAGTTGCGCTCACAAGAGGTACCAACTGTCTATATATTGAGGTGAAAAAAATGACTAAGTTCACAATAAAAAAGTGACAAAAAATATTCTAACAATTATATCCAAACCACATGCACATCTTCATACCATGTAGAAAACATATGCAAAATTTTAAAATGATTGGTACAAAACTGTAGGAGGAGTTGCGCTCACAAGACACCCAGGTTAAATGTTGATGGAAAGACGAACGGAAGGTCCGACGGACGGATGAATGGACGGACGGAAACTTGCACGCCTAAGTCGCCCATGCTAAAGCAGGTGCGACAACAAAAGGGCATAACTCTCACAAACCTGAACCCAAAGACCCTTTTTTCCTATCACATCTGAATAAGTGCATGTGGGACCAAGTGTCATATAAAGGTTATCAAATCAGATAAAAGGTACAGGAGTTAAGTAAAATGTATAATTGTAAAAAATACAAAGGGGCTAATGTTACGAGAATAAACCTGACCCAAGAGCTCTTATTTTTCTGTCAAACCTGTCTTGCATGAGGGACCTAATGTATGCAGTACATTAACAAAAATAGACAAATGGTATAGAAATTATAAAGCAAAATACATACTTAACTGTCCCTGCAGAATTTTGTTCTTAATTAAAGAACAGTTCTTGAACTGTTCTTGAACATTAAAAACAATTCCTAAACTGTTCATTTGTTGTGTTCCAGAACAAATGTTCTTGAAGTGTTCCAGAACATGTATGAGTACTAATGAAGAACAGTTTAAATGTCTGGAAATGTTCTTCAAAAGTGCAAGAACAAATATAGAATGGTTTCAGAACTTTCAGTTAGAAAAAAACATTCTTTAACTGTTCTTGAATCCTTTCTAGTACAAATGAAGAACATTTGAAGAAAGCTTTTATCAGAACAGATGTTCTTGAACTGTTCTTAAATCCTTTCAAGAATAAAGGAAGGACATGTAGAGAGCACTTTTTATCAGAACAAATGTTCTTAAACAGTGCTTGAATCCTTTCAAGAAAAAAGCAAGAACAATTTAAGAGCATGTTTTCTTAAACTGTACTTAAATCCTTTCAAGAACAAAGGAAGAACATGTTAAGAACACTTTAATCAGAACAAAATGTTCTTAAACTGTTCTTAAATCCTTTTTAGAACAAATTGCAAACATTTTAGGAATGCATGCAGGAAGTCACATGACCACTGTGGCATTCTGGGAGCTTTCTTTGAAGGCTGTTTTGCAGAAGACAGATCAGACATCACAAAGAAGTCTCTTAGTGTAGCTGTTTCACAGTCCTCATAAGTACAATTATTGTTAGACAGCAGGATAACATGTAGAATTGAAACATGTATTGTAGTGAAAGTTTAAATGACCTAGGCTCATCTACTCCTTCTCTGTTGTTAAACATGCATACCCCAGCCACTTAAGAATAAAAGAAATGAAATTTGTGTTCAGGATATGTTGTGATGGGATGAACAGACATGAAACAAACTTTTCCAAATCAATATTTTGGCAAATCACCAAATGGTGATAGGGGTTGGGTAATCTTAAATTTCTTTGAATTCAAGAACAGACAGATAACTTTTCAAGAACAGTTCTTGAATGATTCTTAAAACATTCTGCATTTTTCTTGGATAATTGTTTAAGAACTGTGAAAGGTTGGTTCTAGAACAGAAAAGGAACCATTCTAGAATTGTGCAAGACTTGTTTTAGATCAGTGCAAGAATAGTTCAAGAAAAGTTTATGGCCTGTTCAAGAACAGGATTTCTTGAGACTGAGAATAGGTTAAGAACAGGCATTCTTTAGATCATTTATAGTTTATGAACTGTTCTTCTTCTTGAGTTCTTAAACTGTTCTAGAACTTTCTTCAAAAACAATTTAGGAACAAATTGTTCCTAAAATTTGTCCAATTTAACATTTCTTCAACTGAGCTTGAATTGTTCCTGAACATTTTAAGAACACTTCAAGTACAGGTCAAGAACTTAATTCTTGAAAAATACGAGGGATGTTCGAAATGAATTGCTTATTGTCCTCTAGCTCGATATCCACGTGGGGCACGATAAAAACCAATACATACCTGTATAGGGCTATTCAATATCTACACAATGGTGTATAAATGTACATGTTAGACTAAGTGTAAGACATAAAATTTGCCATTTGAATACACGCAGTCATTGACCACTGCAGTAAGAGTGGTTGATAGAAGCGTCGACAAAAAAGATGAAATATCGGCTTACATCAAAGCTCGCTCAAAACTTGGTTGTTCTTTGAAGAAGCTGATGACTGAAATTTCTACTGCTTTTGGACCTTCTAGTGTGTCTTATGACACAGTTCGGCGGTGGAAAAAGAAATTTGAGTCTGGTGTAGAATCCATCAAAAATGCACCGAAATCAGGTAGGCCAAAATCTGCATCTCGTAAAGAAATCGTTTCCAAAATAAAGGAAATCATTGAAGGAGATGCCAGATTTACAGTTCGTGATATTGCACGAAAGGTAGACATATCACTATCAACGGTTCACCTTATTTTGAAGAAGCATTTGAAAGTCAGAAAGATTTCTGCTAGATGGATGCCACATCTGTTGACTGACGAGGAAAAGAGGCAACGGGTTAAAGTGGCCAAAAAGCTGCTTCAAATGTTTCCAAAGTATGACAAAAAGCAGTTTGCCAATGTCGTCACAGGTGATGAAACCTGGGTCCATTATTTTGAGCCCGTCAGAAAGGTTAGCAATAAGATCTGGGCCACTAAACACAGTAAACGCCCGATAATTGCCAAACGTTCTTTGAGTACAAAGAAGGTTTTGTATGCAATCTTCTTCTCTGGTGAAGGAGTCGCAATAAAAGTGCCAGTGAAAAAGGGCAAAAGCATCACCGGAAAGTACTACAAAGACGTAGTACTGAAGAAACGGAAAAAGTATTATCAGAAACGACGCCCTGCCACTGGTTTTAAACATGTCCGTCTTCTACATGACAATGCCCCAGCTCATACCTCCGCAATAGTTACAGCGTTTTTGAAGAAAGAAAAAGTAACTGTTTTGCCTCACCCCCTGTATTCCCCAGACCTTGCCCCATGTGATTTCTTTTTGTTTCCGAAATTGAAAGCATTCCTTGCTGGGCGAAAATACCAGTCCCGACAGGCACTTCGATCTGCATTCATCAGTACCTTATTACTGTGCCCAAATCAGCATACCGTGACGCCTTCAAGAAGTGGATACATCGGCTGAAACTTTGCATTTCTAGCCACGGGGAGTACTTCGAGGGCATGAAAAGAGTACTTTTGGGCTAACTTGAAATTTGAAGTCTCCAGATATAAATAAGCAATTCATTTCGAACATCCCTCGTACATGAATTTTTCTTGAACTGTTCTTAAAATTTTTGTAGGGATGTAAGAACTACAAAGGGGCATAATTCTGCATCCCACAGCCACTCTTAATTTTCCTACCTTGCATGAGGGACCAAGTGTATCAAAATATAATAAAACGTACAGGAGCTAATAAGCAAACTACAAATTTAATTGAAAGAAATACAAAGGGGCATAATTCTAACAAACCTACCACAGTCAATATTTTTCTATCACACCTGTCTTGCATACGGGATCAAAATTTCAATGTGGTATAAATTTAATCACAATGAAACAAAAGTTACATAACAAAAAATTATTAGGCAAACACATACTTAATTGTTAGAATTACTGTACAAAAAGGGGCTTACTGTAATAAACCTGACCCCACAGCCCTTATTTTCCTGTAACAACTGCACTGGAATCTGGATCAGAAAAGTTTAGGTCCTTCCTATGATGTTACTTAGAAACAAGAGACAAATAAAAAAAAAAAGCCATTTAGCTGGCAGCCAAAAATTCAATAAGCCTCCAAAACAATAAGTATGTGAAATGATAATACCTCACCATTATCATGTTTCAGACAAGTAACTCTGTCAAAAGTTGACAAAATTTGCCAATGAGCAATCCAATACCACATCTCCACAATTTCAATGCATATATCAAATTTGGTGAAAATCCATTGAGATTTACTTGTTATTGTCCTTAATCTAAAATATGGATGTGTTGCTGGCAGATAACTTTGTCAAAAATTGATGAAATTAGCCCATTAGCAATCCCAAACAACATCTCTACAATATCTATGCACATACCATGTTTGGTGAAAATCTACTGATATTTATTAAAGTATCATCCAGAAATAAAAATACGGAGATGTTGCAGACAAATAACCTTGTCAAAAATTGACGAAATTTGCCAATGAGCAATCCCAAACCAGATATCTACAATATCAAATGCACACATCAAGTTTGGTGAAAATCCACTGAGAGCTACTCAAGTTATTATCCTGAAACTAAAAAACAGATGTGTTGTAGGCAGATAACTCTGTCAAAAATTGACAAAATTAACCAATTAGCAATCTAAAACCAGAGCTTCACAATATCAATGCACAGTCCAAGTTTGGTGAAAATCCACTGAGATTTACTAAAGTTATTAATCATCCAACTATGAAAATAGAAACATGTCGTGGGCAGATAACTCTGTAAATAATTGATGAAATTTGCCCATTAGCAATCCCAAAGCAGATTATCACAATATCAATGCACATACCAAGTTTGTGAAAATCCACTGATATTTACTGAAGTTATAAATTGTCTTGAAATGAAAATACTGATATGTCATGGGCAGATAACTCTGTCAAAAACTGACAAAACTTGCATATTAGCACCCCCAAACCAGATCTCCACAATATCAATGTTCATACCAAGTTTGGAGAAAATCCATTGACATTTACAAGTAATTGTCCAGAAACAAAAACATGGACAGATGTATGACAGATGGGCGAACAGATGGGTAGATGGACGGATCCATCTGTTGTCAATTGCTGTAGGGTTCTCACATGTATTTACCTTAATTACCCAAAATAATATTTGGACATTCTAACACCGTACTATACTTACCATACTGAACCAAATTACCAAACACATATCCCTATAAGCACACAGTCAAGCAATTCCACAGTCTTCAAATTACAGCCAGTGTACTTTTTGTCTACTTCTTTATAAAGGCATATGTTGTGGGTACCCATTTAAATTGCATTGACTTGTCAATGCAATTCAAATGAGTACCCACAACGCATGTTTTAATAAAGAAAATCAGAAAAAAATCCCATAAACATCACCAAATAAGGCCTTTGCTGATATCTGTTTTAAGGGTATCCTTAGTAGGTACAGTCAATTATTTTACCACAAGTTTTCCCAGTAATTTTGAAAAACCTAAGCGCACAGCACGGTAAATACGAAGAGCCTGTAAAAAGTTTTGTCACTGGGTTAGGATTACTTTAGTGCTGCGGTAATTACGAGGATCCTGCAAAAAGTTTTGTCACTAGGTTAGGATTACTTCAGTGCTACCTTTTATCAAACATATTTTTATTACAAACCTTCAAAGTAGTCCCCCTTTACTGAAACACATTTTTGTAACCTTTTTACCCAGTCACGAAAAGCAGATAAATAGTCTTCTTTTGGTATCTGTTGGAGACACTGATAAATAGCGCTGCCAAGAGAACTTCCAGATGTATACTTATTTCCAGAAAGCATTTTCTTAAGCCTTGGAAATGAAAAAAAGTCACAGGGATTCAGGTCAGGTGAATAAGGTGGATGGTTTAAAACTTTCACCTTTTCAAAAGCCAAAAAAGACTTAACAACCTCACACTTATGAGATGAGACGAGGCGTTGTCTTGTAAAAGGTGACCATCGTTTGCTTGGTCGTTTCTTATTTTAAAAACTCTTTCACTTGCTTCATTACAGAATTCTTGTAGAATCGGCCAGTGACTGTATGACCAGATGGACAAGGCACTTGAATGACTGGCCCACTTAATTAAAGAAAATTGTGTACAACATCTTTTTCGAACTTATGGTTCTCTTGGTAATACATGGGCGTTTTTTATCTTTTTGCTTCCATTGCTTATTATCAACCCTTCTTTGTGGCTCAAACATGTGCATCCAGGTTTCATCACCTGTTAGCAAGTTAGAAACAACCCAACTATTACAGCCTTTGTATGTTTTCAAAAGTTCCCAGGCACATTTAAGGCTTTGTGTCTTTTGCTCCTCAGTGAGCAAATGAGGTACCCACCTAACGCAAACCTTTCTCAGGTCCAAAAGCTATTTCCGAATTGTTTGCACACGGCCTTCTGATATGCCAGTACAACTAGCTATATCTTTGACAGACAATCGTGCATCCAGGACTGTTCGACCACAATCTTTACAGCAGTGATGTTAGCCTTGGTAACAAGGTTTTAGGTCTTCCAGGACGGGTATCATCTTCAACAGAAAATTTCCCTGCTTTAAAAGCTTTGTAAACCCACCTAAATGTGCAAATTGAAATGGTCTGAGGTCCATATATACCACATTAAATACGAGGGATGTTCGAAATGAATTGCTTATTGTCCTCTAGCTCGATATCCACGTAGGGCACGATAAAAACCAATACATGACTGTATAGGGCTATTCAATATCTACACAATGGTGTATAAATGTACATGTTAGACTAAGTGTAAGACATAAAATTTGCCATTTGAATACACGCAGTCATTGACCACTGCAGTAAAAATGGTTGGTAGAAGCGTCGACAAAAAAGATGAAATACGGGCTTACATCAAAGCTCGCTCAAAACTTGGTTGTTCTTTGAAGAAGCTGATTACTGAAATTTCTACTGCTTTTGGACCTTCTTGTGTGTCTTATGACACAGTCTTATGACACAGTTCGGTGGTGGAAAAAGAAATCTGAGTCTGGTGTAGAGTCCATCAAAAATGCACCGAAATCAGGTAGGCCAAAATCTGCATCTCGTAAAGAAATCGTTTCCAAAATAAAGGAAATCATTGAAAGAGATGCCAGATTTACAGTTCGTGATATTGCACGAAAGGTAGGCATATCACTATCAACGGTTCACCTTATTTTGAAGAAGCATTTGAAAGTCAAAAAGATTTCTGCTAGATGGGTGCCACATCTGTTGACTGACGAGCAAAAGAGGCAACGGGTTAAAGTGGCCAAAAAGCTGCTTCAAATGTTTCAAAAATATGACAAAAAGCAGTTTGCCAATGTCGTCACAGGTGATGAAACCTGGGTCCATTATTTTGAGCCCGTCAGAAAGGTTAGCGATAAGACCTGGGCCACTAAACACAGCAAATGCCCAATAATTGCCAAACGTTCTTTGAGTACAAAGAA
Organism: Anodontia alba; assembly: GCA_964016985.1. NCBI lineage: Eukaryota > Metazoa > Mollusca > Bivalvia > Lucinida > Lucinidae > Anodontia > Anodontia alba. Next base: position 99,170,970 of record OZ024828.1, read on the forward strand.
GGTTTTGTATGCAATCTTCTTCTCTGGTGAAGGAGTCGCAATAAAAGTGCCAGTGAAAAAGGGCAAAAGCATCACCGGAAAGTACTACAAAGATGTAGTACTGAAGAAACTGAAAAAGTATTATCAGAAATGACGCCCTGCCACTGGTTTTAAACATGTCCGTCTTCTACATGACAATGCCCCAGCTCATACCTCCGCAATAGTTACGGCGTTTTTGATGAAAGAAAAAGTAACTGTTTTGCCTCACCCCCCGTATTCCCCAGACCTTGCCCCATGTGATTTCTTTTTGTTTCCAAAATTGAAAGCATTCCTTGCTGGGCGGAAATACCAGTCCCGACAGGCACTTGGATCTGCCATTCATCAGTACCTTATTACTGTGCCCAAATCAGCGTACCGTGACGCCTTCAAGAAGTGGATACATCGGCTGAAACTTTGCATTTCTAGCCACGGGGAGTACTTCGAGGGCATGAAATGAGTACTTTTGTGCTAACTTGAAATTTGAAGTCTCCAGATAGAAATAAGCAATTCATTTCGAACATCCCTCGTATCTGCTTTGAAACTTTATTAAGCCTAATATGGCATTTAGTATAGCTACGAATTTCAGTCCTCTGGTCCATGTTCCAATGTAACAAGTAAATTGGTCAGTGTATATGACTGCATCTATTTCAATTTGAAATAACTCGGTCAGTTGGAAAGCAATTTGCACGAAATAAACGGGTATTGTTAGCTATTCAACACACCCTTCAAGTGCAGTGAAGTATTTTAAAATATACCTGGGATAAAACTAATGAGCCTATTAGTGACAGAACATTTTGCACGACCTTCATAGGTTAAATACAGTATCCTTAAATTGGAATGTGTCCATATCACCACCTGATGTCTTAGTATCTGAGTGCTCCTGTAAGAGCATTTTGATATTTGCTAAGGCATGTTTGTCCGAATATGGTACTGTATTTAACCCTGAGTACCCAGACAGACATATCAGAAGCAAACAGTGTAGACCCACATCAGATATGCCTATTAATATCAAGGTTTACATTCTTTGCCAGTCACTGATCAGTTTTCAGACATGTCAGATGATGATTTAATGGATTAGTTCGAAGTCTGGGTGTGTCTAGTTAGTGTTATATTTAGACACTGTATGTATTTTTGTTTGCTGATAGCAAATGACTTGAAAGAACTCCAGATGATTTTTTTTGTAGTAAATATTTTCCTATTCATAGCCCAGCTTTAAAAATGTGAGGTATACTGGATTTGCCCTGTCCTTCTGACATTCCCTCTTTCCATGATTCTGTCTTTCTGTCCTTCTGTCATTCCTTAACCATTTCAGATGAGAACTTTTGTCACACTTTTCTCAGTAACTAGAACTCAAGAGAGTTAAAACTTGGTAGACATTTGGACAGTGAGTGGATGTATTGTGTATACTGAAATCATGCTGCTGCTGCTTATTCGTTCTTTTAGTTCTCCATTGTTCATTTCTTCTTTCTAGTCTTTTTTTTTTTTTTTTTTTTTGCTGTCTCCTGAGACAAGAAAGATATTTTAGTACTGGAAGACTAAGTCTTCAGGTACTAAAATATCTTTCTTGTCTGATAGTGCTGTAGTGAGGCTATATTTAGATCTTCTCACAGCTCTAGAGTTCTCCATAAAACATATGTTGAGTACTGCATTTACCTTATGTTTTTGGACATATTACCTATTTACCATATTTGTCCTAAACTTTAAACAAGTCTATTTTTCACCCTGTTGGATTGCTTGATAAATGATAAGCAGTGTAGACCCAGATCTGACACCATGCTGTGCAACATCTGATATGGATCTACACTGTTTGCTCAGGCCTTCTGTCTGAATACTTAGGGTAAATATGGTACACATTAAAACAAGAATCTGACCATGTTGGCGAGGCAGTTCTAGTAAGAACCCATACAATTTGCTTCTTTGGTCTCAGTACTTTGACCAGCACAGTGACTCAGTTGGTAGAGCATCGGATTCCACTTTGTGACCAGGAGGTTGTGGGTCCTGTCCCTAACCAAATCATATCAAAGACTTTATACATGGTACTAGCTGTTTTTTTGGGGTTTTTTTTACACTTGGTGTTCAGCATTATGAAAGTAGAGGTAGGAATCAGAACTGGTCAAGTGTGGTGTCAGAAAAGGTGGGTGGATGGGTGAGGCAAAGATGTTGTGCATCTTAGGTCATTGTGGAATCCAACTGAGATTGGCTTACAGCTGGGCAAGGCCTGCTATCTTTGCAGTAGGTAAGGGTACAGGGGAATATTTTTATTTCTTTTGTTTCTTTACTTTCATTTGTTTTCTTTTTTCTCCCCTGTCCCTCTCTTTCTTCTCCTCTACTATCTCTTCTATCTCTCTTCTCCTTTCTCTGGGAGGCAACACAAAATGACCCATAAGGGCTGACACGTCGTTCAACCCCAATACAATCAAATAGGTGGAAAATCTTGTATAAAGTGGCTGGATGGAATATCATGTCATGTGTCGCGGATGGAATATCATGTCATGTGTCATGTATGATATTTCTGTGAGGCAGCACTATAAAAGTGAGCATTGATCTCCCTGTTACATTATTGGGCTGAGTGACCAAATGGTTAGTGCATTCAACTTTCAGGCAGGATATCGTGGGTTCAAATCCCCCTCGGGTTGAGACAATTTTCAGACCATTAGTATGCCTAGCTCATACTCTGTGCCCTGGGTTGAGTATAAAGTGGACAGGGCAGCGCTTGGTGACAGACAGCGGCACCAAGTGTGCAAGGGTGATCCATGAAAGCAAGGCTGTACAAATACATGTACATAACAATCGCCGCTGCCTCCATGAGCCTCGGATGCCTGGTAGCATTAAAAGTCCTCACAACAACAACAACCTGCCACATCCAGACACCGTTGTAATATGACTAAAATATTATTGGAAGTATAGAAAAAAAAGTGAATAAAATTATCCAGCTCTTGGCAATTTGTAACATTATTCTTTGATATAAATATACCTTGTTTCTGTCAGTCTGTCATAGATGCTGCAGTCTGCAGTGTGATCTGGGTCTGAACTGTTTGCCAATTACCCTCTGTGGGGTCTCCAGGCTAAATGGATTAACCCTTGTCCTGCTGAATAAATTAAGATGCCACACCTATTTCTGATTTTCAGCCAATCAGATTACTTGATCCAGGGTATTGATATTAATTCACATACTTAATGGCAAACAGTGCAGAACAGAAGCCAACTGATCTAGTTCTACACTGTTTGCAAAAGGGGGGGAGGTATATCTGGGTTCAGCAGGACTAGGGTTAAAGATATCTTTTTACTTGGCGTGGATAATGAAATATTGATATTTCGTGATTATTTCCTAGAAACAGAGCTGTGCATATTTGATTTCTCACAGCTATAAGATGTGACGCTATATTAAAACAAGGAGCCTGCTAGCTTTTAACTGCAGCAGGTTGTAGGTCATTCATTTGATCTTTTGTAATGGAAACAATGTACAGTGAAGACAGTCCAGATAAGCAGTTAAACCATGAGGGCCACTCCAAATAGAAAATGACCCTTAGCCATATGCAACCACCACAGACTCAGATCAGAATGCACAACTGTGCTGTCTAATTAGGGTATACACTGTTCATTATTATATCATGCATAGGTCTAGATAAGAGTGGGTATCAGGTAAATAGTTTTCTTATTTCTCGACGAAAACATGTTGTGGGTACTCATTACAAACGCCTCGCTGAGCTGGCGCTTCTAATGAGTATACCCACAAAATGTGTTTTCGTCAAGAAATAAGAAAGATATAGACACTTTTTGGTTGAAAAAAGCGCATTATCATGCACTATGTCGTGTATTATATTAGTGATCAAGGTTGGTTCAGATCAGTCTCCAGCCTGCATATTTGCCAAGTCTGAATCAGACTGTGCAAAATGTGCAGGCTGGTCTGTGCCTATGCAGGACACAAATTTCATCAGGTCAATTAATACCTACAGCTGGAGAGGCTCATGAGAAGAATGCAAGTACATGGTTTCAAAAAAAAACAAAAAAAAAAACATAGCAGTATTAACCATTGTCATGCTGAATAAAATAAGATGCCAAATCCACTTCAAATTGTTAGCCAATCAGATTGCTTGATTTAAGTTTTTTATACAAATTCATATATTATCTGATGAACAGTGCAGATTTAGATCAATTGGCTTCTTCAGAAACCAACTGATCAGGATTTACACTGTCTGCAAAGGCAGGGCATATCCAGGTTCAGCAGTACTAGGGTTAATGTGAGAAATGAAGATGTCTGATTGGAGTTATATGGGTTGACAGACATAAGATCATTTAAATGGACACAAGAAAACTCTGAGTGGGAACACCTCTAGCAAGATTCAAGAAAATCAGCCCAGTGTGGTCTCAGATGGTATACATTATATAATGAGAAAGTATTTAACACTTAGCATGTCGGTAAAAATTTCAGCAGATGACATTTTGAAATATTTCTTAAATTTTTCCCACACAACAGGTTTTGATATTTCATGCAAATTGGAGACAACTGCATGAAACGTTAAATCCTGTTTTCTGGAAAAAATAAGACAAATACTGGAGACAATTGCATAAAATGCCAAAACCTGTTTTCTGGGAAAATAAGAAAAATGCCATTAATCTGTCATCTGCTGAGTTAGTCCAGGGACTCATGTAAAGGAAGCTAGATGGATGGACATAATTAAGTTCTCCATGATGGCAGTCTAGAAGTGCTAACAGAAAAAAACAAACAAAAAAAAAAACAAACATTTATGTACACTCTGCAATCCAAGTTGTTACCTTTCAACTGACTGGCTGTCTCCTCAGACCAGTCTAGATCCTCCTCTCCAGGGAACTCCTGCTCATCTGGGTCTGGCTCCATCCGACCGAGCAAACGAGGACCCCGAACTGAAACAAAGACAAAACTCTGCAAACAGTTCCCATAGTAATCCACAGTATCTGGATAGCTTGTATATAATTTACTTATACATGTAGTACTTTTCAGTTAATAAATCCATTGGACTGCCTTGTGATATATCTGGTACATAGAAATACCGGAACACACCGAAACACCGGAATACACTGGTATAATATGCTTAACATATATATTTTTTCCCTAAAACTGCTTTTCTTTTGCTCTTTTTTGTATAAAAGTTATAATATTAATAATGTTAGCAAATTGTGAAATATGACCTTGATAGCCTTCAACTGTCTTAAATGCAGCAAACAAAATGCAATTTTTGAATACTGGTATGAACTCTTGTGTGTTTCAGTAGCCATTTGTAGCTACATACTGAGTAAATGTCAGTATAAAAAAAAAGAAAAGCTGAAGAATGAATCTTCATTAGCATTTATTGTTTGCTTATGGCTTTTTTTTAATTTCAAGTGTAAATTTTTCAGATGCATGCAGAGAATGACATTTTATATACCAATATGTACCAAAACTTACTTGGTGTAAAGACCTAAACGCATTAATATAAAACACTGAAATGCGGATCAATTATAGTACACTAAGATCTAGTTTGTTCTAACAATGTGTTAAACACAAACAGACAACAATTAAGCCATCAAATCAAAGATTAACTAGACAACATGCCCAGTGGGGCACATATACCCTCGACCAGTGCTACCGCCACTTTTTAAAGAGCACAAAGTATGTAGCTTTGACTCTGGAGATGGCAGTTGTATGCTATATGTTATAACATTGAAAAAATTCAATCACACATAATATGAAGCCCTTGACCTCAAAGGTCAGGCACAGGTGCAGGGATTGAGCTAAATAAAACTTTAGCCCTATAACTATCACCATATACCAGTGAAATCAGTCTTTATAATATAAGCAAAAATGACATTTGTATGAAACGTCTGTGACCTTGACTTAAAAGCCATGCCCCAGCTTGGGGATGGTGCTGAGAAAAACTTCAGACCTATATATACAATCATGCTTAATATTAATGAAACCAACAAAAGGGTCTTCATAATATAGCTACATGTATATAAACTTAGATGCAATTTTTTGTTTTTACTTTTATATGAAATTTGTAAGTCTGTGACCTTGACCTCAAGGTCATACCCCAGGATAAGGATGATGCTGAGTAAAACTCTAGACCTATATCTACCAACATGTAAAATATAAATGAAATTCCTCAAAGGGTCTTTAGATGGTATAGCTATATAAACACAAACACAAAAATTTTGACTTATGAAAATTCTGTGACCTTGACCCCAAGGGTATTCCCCGGGATAGGGTTGGTGCTGATAAAAACTTACGCCCTATATCTACCATCAGGCCAAACATGAATGAAATCCATCAAAGGCTTTTCATAATATAAGGTCTTTTAAACTTTAACGTAAAAACTTTGACCCTAAGACAAAAATAAAGTATGAACGAATAATGCTTCAACGGATGGATGGATGGACAAACAGATTCCTTGCTGATAGCTATATCCGCTCAACCTTTCAATTAGGGGATAATAAAATTTAACAAAAGGTCTTGATGATAAGGCTATATAAACTTAAACGCAAAAACTTTTACTTTTAAATGAAACTTCTAAGTTCATGACCTTGACCTCGGTCACACCCGGGGTGGGGATCATGCGGAGTAAGTCTCTAGGCCTATATATAGCAACATGTCAAATATAAATGAAATTCCGCAAGGGTCTTGATGATACAGCTATATAAACTTAAATACAAAAGTTTTGACATTTTTATAAAAATTGGAAGTCCGTGACCTTGACCCAAAGGTCACCCCCGGGGTGGGGATGGTGCCAATAAAAACTTTAGACCTGTATCTACCATCATGCCAAATATGAATGAAATCCATCAAAGGTCTTCAAAATATGAGGTCTTATAAACTTTAACGTAAAAACTTTGACCCTAAGACAAAAATAAAGTATGAACGAATAATGCTTCAACGGATGGATGGACAGACGAACAGATTCCTTGCTGATAGCTATTCCGCTGGACCTTTCAATTAGGGAATACTGAAATTTAACAAAAGGTCTTGATGATAAGGCTATATAAACTGTGATGATATGGCTATATAAACTTAAACGCAAAACTTTTTTCTTTTATATGAAAATTCTAAGTTTGTGACCTTGACCTTGGACACACCCTGGGTGGAGATCATGTGGAGTAAGACTCTAGGCTGATATCTAGCAACATGTCAAATATAAATGAAATTCCTCAAGGGTCTTGATGATATAGCTACATAAACTTAAATACAAAAAACTTTGACTTTTTATGAAAATTTTAAGTCCATGACCTTGACCCCTAGGTCACCCGCCTGGTGGGGATGGTGCTGATAAAAACCTTTAGACCTATATCTACCATCATGCCAAAAATGAATGAAATCCATCACAGGATCTTCAAAATATGAGGTCTTATAAACTTTAACGCAAAAACTTTGACCCTGACATTTTTATGAAAATTCTAAGTCCGTGACCTTGACCCCAAGGTCACTCCCGGAGTGGGGATGGCGCTGATAAAAACTTAAGACCTATATCTACCATCATGCCAAATATGAATGAAATCCATCAAAGGGTATTCAAAATATGAGGTCTTATAAACTTTAATGCAAAACTTTGACCCTGTCTTTTTTATGAAAATTCTATGCCCGTGACCTTGACCCCAATGTCACCCCCGGGTAGGGGATGGTGCTGATAAAAACTTTAGACCTATATCTACTATCATGCCAAATATGAATGAAATCCATCAAAGGGTCTTCAAAATATGAGGTCCTATAAACTTTAACGCAAAAACTTTGACCCTGTAACGGAAAGACGAACGAACGTACGGTCGTTCGTACGAACGAACGGACGGACGAACGAACGGAAAAGCGAAAACTAAATACCCCCACATACTTCGTATGTCGGTGGTATAATAATAATAAAAAAAAGTAGAGCAAGTGCCCAGAGGGTCACGAATACCCCTGGCCGGTGCCATTTCTTAATTACAAAATATTTTAAAGTTAATGACAATGATATAAGGCAAGATATAGTTTACAATGTCAGTTTCTGAGTGACACTGATCTATTATCCCAAGTACAACTTTCCTGGAGTAAATAGTCTTCAAGACATGAAGCAAATTTGCTAGGCCATAAAATATAGGTCACTGACCTACACATACTTGAGAAATTAACCTGACGGTCATGCACACTGATGCAATATACTAACGATGATTATAAGCCATTAAATAATCTAAAAGATATTAAGCAAAATCACTAGACCATGAAATTTAGGTCATACTGATTTATTTTTACTTTGAGTTTGGGTCACACTGTGTCATTATAGGTAAATATGACATTTAGGTATCAAACAGTGGGAGATATAAGACAAAATCACAGGGCTAAGAAATATAGGTCACATAATCCCAAAATATGATAGTAATACATCAAATTGTCTTCAAGATGTAACATAAAATCATAGGACCATGAAATATAGGTCACAGTGACCTACCTTTACTTTTAGGTCAACTGTTGGATCATACTGATTCATAATCCCAAATAATGATGTTCATACATCAATTAACATTCAAAATATGCGACAAAATTACTGGACCATGAAATATAGGTCAAGATGACCTACATTTGTTATGCTGCCAATCATGGTGTCACACAGAGCCAATATTCCAAGTATCACATTAATCCATGAAATAGTCTTGAAGATATAAGGCAAAATCGCTGGAGCATGAAAATATGATCACAATGACCTTGACTTTATTACACTGAGTGTTGATGTGATAAACATGTCTGATGCCCATCCTTCTTTAAGAAGGTGTTTGTATAAACAAACTGCAACATACTACTTTATTGAGGCATTAATCCAGGAAATAGGCTTCAAAATACGTCAAAATCACTGAAGCATGAAAATAAGGTCACAATGACCTTGACCTTATTACACTGAATGTTGATGTGATAAACATGTCTGATGCCCATCCTTCTTTAATAAGAGGTTGTTTGTATAAACAAACTGCAATATACTACTTTATTGGAGGTGTCCTAGATTTTGACCTCTAGCCTCGCCCTGGGGCATGACCCAGGAGTCCATAGATGTAGAATGGAAGAAAACCTTCCCTTACCAAATATGAAAAGCTTTTGATCAGTGGCTGCAGAGTACAAGCAAATGACAAAAACTTCAAGTAAAACTTTGACGTAAACATCACACTGTTTTCTAAGTCTGTGACCTTGACCTTTGGTCAGCAGCATCAGCAGAATGATGTCAGCTATTCTGTAATCAGTTACATAGTAGTTACGCTAACCACACATCAACATCCTAAAGTGTAAGCTTTCAAAAATATATGGAAAAGGAAAAAACTTCACGCAAAACTTTGACGCAAAATGTTAACATTCGTAATGACACATGGACAGACGAACGGACGGACTGAAAGATGAAAACTATATACCCTTCGACATACTTCGTATGCCAGGGGTATAAAAATATGTCTGTTCCTCCGGTAAATACCAGAGTGTTTTGGTGTGTTATGGCATTTCTATGTACCCGTGATATGTCTACTTTAAGTGTTGCCTGAATGATACGCTGTGCAGACTAAGAATAGACTTTGATCTGTCTGTTCAGTACAATATCTCAGCAAGGCTGCCTGAATTCCAAAGACTGTGAGTACCAATACTGTAAGTTTTCATATATATATATATGTATATATATATATACCACTGTTTTAGCGATGGTTGGGAACTCGTCAAGCAGCAGATTACACTCCACCTGTGGTAGTCTGTTGATCTGTTGATAGCGTCATCATTGATAAATGATGGTCGATTAAGAACACTATCAAAGTGCTTATCAAGATTATAGCCTCTTTGTCAGTCAGAAGACTAGTTCCATCTGCACTGAGAAGAGGGGTGGTTCCTGAGCTCTGGGGACCATAAACTGTCTTTAGCACATCAAAAAATTTCTTCATATCGTTTCTATCAGCAAAAGACTGGATTTCATCAGCCTAACTGCTCAGCGAGGATTCTTGCATATCTCTGAGCCTAGTCTGGATTGCCTTGCATATATTTGAATATGCCGCCTTATTGGATACTGAGCTGGTATCACTAAGGTATTCCTTGTGTTTTTGGTGTTTCTCTTCAAGGAATCCCTGGATTTCTTCATCATTCTTGTCAAACCAGTCATGGTGTTTGCGAGATACTGGTCCTAAGGAATCCATTGCTGAAGAGTAGACGGTGTCTCTGAAGACTGTCCAGTTCTCTTCTGGATCACCTGAATGGAGTTCCATTGCATCTAATCGGTTACAGATATCATTGAAGAAGGCTTGCCTCTTGCTGTCTGTTTCAGCTTGGAGACATCCAGCCTCTTGCTATTAAGCATTTGATAGTCAGTGGTGAGGGTCTTTGGAAAATTATGGCAGTTTGGCAGTCCGACCAAGTTCATAGCAATGGTGAGGCAGTTCCACGATGGTATGCTTGCATGGGTCCAAAATGATTGTGTTTTCTGATCCATTCCCTGTGACAAATGGTGTCAAGCAAGGCTGTGTACTAACCCCAACTCTGTTCAGCATGATGTTCTCTGCCGTGCTTACAGCTGCTTTCCAGGATGGTGACAATAGTATACCTATTAGGTATCGCTTTACTGTGAAGCTTTTCAACCTAAGAAGGTTGCAAGCCAAATCCAAGGTGCAGACAGAGGTGCTAGATGAGTTCCTCTTTGCTGATGACATGGCAAAGGGTGCTCCAACAGAAGAGAAGATGCAAAAAGGTGTAGATAAAGTATCTGACTCCTGTGACAACTATGACCTCACAATCAGCATCAAAAAGACCTAACTGGTTTATCAACCAGTACCTGGCAAGCCTTACAAGAAGCCAACCATTACTGTGAAAGGTCAAAGATTGCAAGTGGTAAACAAGTTCACCTACCTTGAATGCAGATTGTCAAGAGTTGTGCACATTGATGATGAAGTCAATGCCAAGATTGCCAAAGCTAATGCAGCATTTGGCCGACTACGTGGTAGTGTTTGGGATCTAAGTGGAATCAGGCTTGACACAAAGCTGAAAGTCTACAAAGCTGTGGTGCTGCCAACACTATTGTATGCATGGGAAACATGGACAGTTTACCAACGGCATGCCAAAAGACTGAACCACTTCCATACAAGCTGCCTTAGAAAACTTTTAAAGATTAAGTGGCAAGACAGGATTCCAGACACAGAAGTCCTGAAAAGGGCAGGGATGCAGAGTGTACATACTCTTCTGAAACTGGCATAGTTAAGATGGACAGGCCACATTACCAGGATGCCTGAGGAACGTTTGCAAAAGAAACTCCTCTATGGAGAACTAGAAATGGGCAAATGCTCCCATAGTGGTCAGAAGAAGCGATACAAAGACACCCTCAAAGCCTCCCTCAAGGATTTCAACATACCAACAGAGTCATGGGAACAAATTGCACAGGACTGAGCAAAAAGTGGCAAGGCCTCATCAGAAAAGGTGCTAGTGAATATGAGGCAAAACGAATCAGCGAAGCTGAGCAGAAACGTGCACATGGCAAAGCCAGAGCTAAGGCATCACCAACAGAGCTCTCTTGCTCTGACCTCTGTTGTTCCATCTGCAACAGACAGTTTAGAGTTAGAATTGGTCTAATCAGCCATCTTTGAACACACAAACAGTAGCATTTCTCGCATATGATTAAGACTGGTTATTGTCAGTAATGACAGACGAACTATTATTATTATTATATAATATATGAATGCCATAGATCTTAGTCTAAGATAAGAGGGGTATCCACATTATATTTTTCTTATTTCTCTATGAAACTAGAAATGTGTTCATAAAACACAATGCCCCAAACTAAATGCTTGTCCGTACCAAATGGTAAGGTTGGAAAGGGGGATTACTCTGACAACATGTTGCTAAAGTGCTAAAATGCTTAAATCATAAAAGGGGGCATAATGGACAAATATTTAGAAATTGCACCAAAAGTTAATCAGATCATCTAAACAATGACCCCTGATAGCCTGCAAAATTTCATGAAACTAGCTCTTCGGGTTCTTTAGATATTTTGCTTGCAAGAGTTTTCTATGCTAAAACATACCCGTCTGAAAAGGGGGCATAATTTGATAAAAAAATATTCATAAAAGTTCACCACAATTTAAGCAGGCCTGTGATCTGCACTTTGGTTCCAAACTGCTTGCAAAACTTAAATGGTTCCTTAGATATTTTGCTTACACTATTTTCATTTGCAAAAATGCCCAAAAGGCATTATTAGGACAAATATTTATAAATTTTAACCAAACGTTAACCAGGTCATCTTCACAACAATCTCTGATTGGCTGCATTTCATAAGCCTAACTCAAGTGGTTTCTTGTATACAAGATTTTCATTTGCTAAAATGCCTAAGTCGGAAAAGGAGCCATAACTCCACCATGAAGAATCTGACAAAAAAGAAAAAACATATATAGTTCTAAAGATATAAGAAGTCTCAGAAGCGTGACATACAGACTGACAAACTGATGAACAGATGGACAAACCCAAAGCAATATGCCTCCCAACTTTGAAGAAGTTGATGGCATAAACTTATATTGTTGGACGTGGGTATTCATTAGAAGTGCCTCACCTAGGCACTTCTAATGAGCATCAACAATATATATTTTTAGTAATAAAATTGAGAGCCCTTGTGAAAGACCCTAATAATGCATCTTTCAACTAAAAAAAATGTTATATAACTTACACAACATGGCGGTCTGTATTATTTTGTTAAAAGTTCCTCATACTGGACTATCATATCATTTAAGCTCCGGCAGATTTCTATACACAAGCTATGGCATTAAAACACAACTACTACAAGAATAAATTAATTCCATCACTGTATTTACACTAAATATTGGTACACCTATCTCCCTACCATACTTGTCCTAAAATGTGAAAAAAAAATCCATTCCACTAGCAAATAGTGTAGACTGGATCAGATGCCACATTCTGTGGCACTTCAGGTATGGATCTACACTGTTAACTCTGGAATGTCTCTCCCAAAACGTAGGGTAAATATGGTACTAATTATTTTTTTTTTTTTTGCTTTAGTTATTTTATTTCTAAAAATCCTTCAGAATTCAGAATCATTGCAACTCTTTCTTTGTTTCTTTGTATCTTATTTTTACTCAAGACGGCATTTACCATCCCAATTAAAAGAAAAGATACCAATAATCAAATCAGCCAATATAATTAATTAACTCAACCACTTTTGTTACAGACATATTCTCAATCCTACTGTGTGTCATTATATAACATACACTAGGCATTGAGGTTAACATGGTACAGATATTCAATATTTAATGCTCTCTGCTAGTTTTTAAGGATATTTCAATTATAAACCCAAATCCAGCTGCCAAGCATATTCTCTTACTGGCACCTTATTTTTTTCAGCTGAAAAGTACTGATGTTCTTATATCTCCATGAAACAGGTTGTGGTTACACATTAGAAGTGCCTCATTACAAAAACATGCCTAAACATAAAATGAAAATTTTACCTCCGAAAAATGAAAAATTTCAGATAAAAAATTATGATATTTTTCATATTTCTGCTCAAAACATAGATTGTGGGTGCTCGAGGCGGTTCTAACGAGTACTCACAATCTATGCTTTTGAGCAGAAATAAGAAAAATAATGTATACCCCCATAAACCCAAGTTTTACTATATAAAAGTGGGGTTTAAGGGGGTCAAAATTATATAGGTATGTTTTCATGATGTTGTTAAGGTGTTTATAATGAGTATCTACAGAATATCCCCATGTTGTGAACAGATTAGCAAAATATCAACATTTTTTGGAAAAAACTAAAATTCCTAAAATTTAAAGCTTTTCAATATATCAAGACTACTCATACAGAAAAGCAGTTGCTCAAATTTTAAAGATGAAGCAAATTCATTCTTTTAAAAGTTATCCCTAGTGAGAATGCAGATAAATGTTTCTGTTAGTTATTTACCCTTACGGTGTATCCGTTCCCCATAACTATTTCAGCCCTGAAAACCAAGAGAGACAATTTTGCAAACTGGGTAGATCCACATGAGAATGAGCCGTACATGGCTTAGAATATTGCTAGTACAGTACTGCAGGAATAGCTGTTTTTTTCAAAAAAGGTATTGAGTTTTAAGATAAGTAATTCAGGATTAAAGCGTTTGAATATTTAGACATAATAAGGAATTTCATGTTCTTAATTTTCTGCATCAACTAGCTATTGCAGTACTTGACCAAAATCAAAGTAACTTTTTTTTACATGGCTGTTTCCATAACAGGTAAAGTATACCTCATTCTACAATGTCCCTTTAATTTTGCAATTATGGAAAATACATTTTTGTTTTAAATGTTTTCTGTTCGATTGTTTTCATTTGTGTTGTTGTTGTTTGTATGTTTTGTTTTGTTGTTTTCTTCAATTTTTCCTTTCAGTTTTAAATCAAGAACAAAAAGATATGATCTGACAAAAAATCTAAACACAAACATGTCAAAAGTATTTAAGTCAAAGCACTTCAACTATAAACTGTCTGCTAATTTCCAGACTCCTAATTATAATTCTGTCATACTGTTTGTGACTGGCATACTTACCCAAACTTTTGGGATACCTTAACTCCTCCGAACATATTTGTTGGCAAGTTTGAACACTTAGTACATTAACCCTTGTCCTGCTGAATAAATTAAGATGCCACGCCTACTTCTAATTTTCAGCCAATCAGGTTACTTGTTCCAGATTGTTGCAATAAATTTGCATACTTGATGGCAAACAGTGCAGATCCAGATCAGTTGGCTTCTTCAGAAGCCAACTGATCTGGATCTACACTGTTTGAAAAACAGGATATATCCGGGTTCAGCAGGACAAGGGTTACTGTTCATGTGTCAAAAATACTACTTGATGAGTGGCGAACTGTAGACTCTGTGATCAGATGCCACTTTCTGCAGTGTATGTTCTGCATCTCCACTGTCTGCACAGGCAAGTAAATCATTACGAAAACACGCCTATTCAAATACATAGAAAATTTCACCTCCGAAAACTGATAATTTTCAGATAAAAAACTCTGATAGTTTTCATATGTCTGCTCAAAATATAGATTGTGGGTACTCATTAGAACCGCCTCGGCGAGGCAGTTCTAACGAGTACCCACAATCTATGTTTTTGAGCAGAAATAAGAAAAATAATGTATACCCCTGTAAATCCCAGTTTTACTATATAAAAGTGGGGTTTAAGGGGGTGAATATTATATAGGCATGTTTTCGTGATATATGTCAAAATACTTCTAGAAAATTTGTTTTCTGGGATAATTTTCTGTAATTCTCCATAAAAACATATGCTGTGGGTACTCATTAGAAGCAACTCACAGAGGCTTTTCAAATATGTACCCTTAACATATGTTTTTTATGGACAAATAAGAAAAAGTGTTCTAGAATAATCACAAAATACTCTTCCTTAACAACTCCTCTGTACATTTTATGTTTCTCAGCATCATTCATAAAAAATGCCAGCAGCACAGAGAAATCTGCTATAGTAATACCGGAAGAATAAAGTGCACAACAATCAAAGCTACCATATTTACCAATAATTGTCAGACAGGCATACCACTCATTCAGATCTGGGTCCAGTTGTTCAAAGCGTCGTTAGCTTAACGTGCTCGTTAAGGGTCATTTCGTTAACTGTTTTAGCGGATTCAATATACAATATTCTGATATTTTTTGCTGAAAAAATGTGAGTAGCTTTTGCACTGCAAAAGCTACTCACATTTTTTCAGCAAAAAATTTCAGCATATTTGCATATCACTCAATGTAAATTTTAACGAATTGTTAACTAACGACGTCGTTTGCTTTGAAGAACTGGGCCCAGGCTGCTTCCTAACTTTCACCCCTAAGGTTCTAAAATGGACTCTTCTATCATTTACTTTGGATGTGTCCATTATTGCAATTAGGGATATCAATCAATCAACAGAAAGATCAGTAAACAATGTAGATCCTGATTAGATGGCTCATTATTAGCCATCTTATCTGGATCTGAATTGTTCACAAAGGTATCTGTTTTTGTCTGCAGGGCTGAAAGGCTTAAGGGCAGTAAAATACAATTTCATGGGAGGTAACTCTGTCAAAATTGTTTTATCCCCTTCTGTAAAAAGGCCTTTTCAGGAAAGAGATTGACCTTTCATATGAAAGAATTTTTTCTCCTTGGTAGCATTTTTTTTCCTTTGAGAGTAGACCCCTATTTTAGAAGGAAGTTGATACAAAGGAATGCAAACTGGAAGTCACTAATTTATCTACCTAGTTCAAAATCAAGTCTCCTTAAATTCTGCACCAATCACAAGTACAATGTACTGTTTGTTTATCATTTGTCAGCACTTGAGAGATGCTTAGAAATGTAAATGGAAATGATATTCTTTGTTCCAGCATAAGGTGACTTGATATTCTTGGTAGATTTTCCAGGGTTTTTAAAAGGGAGACAACAGCTGTGACTTCCTGTTTGCATTTCAACACACCAATTCTGAAAAGGTGTCTATTCATTAAGGAAAAGAGTTGATCCCCTGTGACAGCAAAGTCTTTCCTTTTAGCATAGACTCCTTTTTAGAAGGGACACAAAAACAATTTGACAGAGTTATGTTCTCTGAAAGTGTACCAATTTTCTTCATAGCTCTAGAAACAAGGGGCAGCCAGATAAATAAGTTTTAGTTCTTCATAAAAATGTCCTTTGTTTACTTATCAGAAGCCCCTTGACAAGGCACTTGTAATGAATACCAGTACTTACATCATGTTTCTTTATTATGGAAAAACATGAAAAATAACATAAATGTTTCACAGACCTTGATAAGGCATGTTTTTTTGTTTGTTTGTTTTTTCCAACCAAAAAGTATTGATATTTTATCATTTCTCAAAAAAAACAACAACAAACAAATGTTGTGGGTACTCATTAGATCAAAAAATCCAATCCAGACCAAAGGATATTTGGCACACCTTTATAATCTTCTTACCACACTTGTCCCAAAATGTGAAAAAAGTCCATTACACTGGCAAATAGTACACTGGACTTACATACTCTGCATATTTACATCAATTATGGTAACAGTGTCTGAGATCATATCTCCAGATTAGAGGATTATCCAGAAAACATTTTTCTTATTTCTCCATGAAAATACATGTTGTTGGAACTCATTGGAAGCACCTCATTGATGAGGTGCTTCTAATGAGTACCCACAATGTATTTTTTATGACCTAAATTGGGAAAATACATCAACAAAAAAACAACAACAACATTTTATCTGTAGCTTTAAGTGATGATATAATTTCTATCCTTATTAGCACTTAATCAATAGCCAATCTCCACTCTGTGATAACAGAATCTGGGTTCCAACTAACTGAAGAACCCACCAGAGGCCTATATAAGATTAGTGGTCTGGTGAATTAGATTTTTTTCTCATTTCTTCTTGGTTACAAGCTGGCCTCTGTCAAAATTGTTTTGCCTCCCCAAGTCTGAAAAAGGTCTATGCTTTAGAAAAGAATTTACTCGCAAATTAAAGGAAGCAAATATAGATTTAAAGCAGACCCTTTCCAGAAGGGGTCTGGTGTGTGGAAAGCAAAAAAAAAAAAGTCACAATATGGAAGCAAATCTACCAAGCGCATCCCCTATAACTCAGGCATTAAACCAAATGTGACTGTTTCTAAACCAGGTTATAGTGACTAATGAAGTCAAAAACTTTAACCCTTGTCATGCTGAATAAAGATGCCACACCCAATTCTAATTTTCAGCCAATCAGATTACTTGATCTAGACAGTTGCTATAAATTCAAATGCTTAATGGCAAACAGTGCAGATCCAGATCAGTTGGCTTCTTCAGAAGCCAACTGATCTGGATCTACACTGTTTGCAAAGGCAGGACATATCCTGGTTAAGCAGGAATAGGGTTAAATATTACATGCATAACCAAGAAATACCATGATTTCTACCAGACATAAAACTGGTATTTTCCTTGTTTTCTAAGAAGAAATATTTCCTCTTAGCCAGGGAAATAAATCTTTTTAACCTTTTTTGTAACATCTGAACAGCCTAGATTTTGACCCTGCTGTCAATATCATTTAGGATAAAAACAAAAGCTATGTAAATTTATTATTTATTACTATGCCGACCCAAAATAGAAATGACAGCGTAAACAAACTGGGAGACTAGACTTGCCACAAAAGCCTCTTAAATGGTGTACTCTATTGTGGTGAAATGCATGTAATATACAGTTTATTCATTTCTCCTATTTTAAATATGGGATTTATAAACCTCAGGAGGTAAAAAAAATCCGATAAAGAAACTCGTGCTCTGCACTCGTTTCTTTATCCGATTTTTATAAATCGCATATTTAAAATAGGAGAATGAATAAACTCAATGTAATAAATATGAACAACATGTTATTTTGGAAAAACAATATATAAGATGTCCAGGAATAGCCACAATCACAGATCATAGCCTACTAATGAAACCAAGAGGAAGAGTAAACAAACAATGCCAGACAATACACAAGCCACAAATCAAAGAAAAGCAAACCAACCAGCTCCCTCTTCTCCAACAAAGTAATCACTGTGCTGAACAGGAGCCACTTAACATGGCAATAAGACAACGAAAAGGACAAAACTCTTTACCCTTGTCCTGCTGAATAAATTAAGATGCCATGCCCATTTCTAATTTTCAGCCAATCAGATTACTTGATCTGAATCACATACTTAATGGCAAACAGTGCAGATCCAGATTAGTTGGCTTCTTCAGAAGCCAACTGATCTGGATCTACACTGTTTGCAAGGGCAGGGTATATTTGGGTTCTGCAGGATAAGGGTAAAAGAAAAGCCCAATGCATAAATACGAGGGATGTTTGAAATGAATTGCTTATTTCTATCTGGAGACTTCAAATTTCAAGTTAGCCCAAAAGTACTCATTTCATGCCCTCGAAGTACTCCCCGTGGCTAGAAATGCAAAGTTTCAGCCGATGTATCCACTTCTTGAAGGCGTCACGGTACGCTGATTTGGGCACAGTAATAAGGTACTGATGAATGGCAGATCCAAGTGCCTGTCGGGACTGGTATTTCCGCCCAGCAAGGAATGCTTTCAATTTCGGAAACAAAAAGAAATCACATGGTGCAAGGTCTGGGGAATACGGGGGGTGAGGCAAAACAGTTACTTTTGCTTTCTTTAAAAACGCCATAACTATTGCGGAGGTATGAGCTGGGGCATAATGTCATGTAGAAGATGGACATGTTTAAAACCAGTGGCAGGGCGTCGTTTCTGATAATACTTTTTCAGTTTCTTCAGTACTACGTCTTTGTAGTACTTTCCGGTGATGCTTTTGCCCTTTTTCACTGGCACTTTTATTGCGACTCCTTCACCAGAGAAGAAGATTGCATACAAAACCTTCTTTGTACTCAAAGAACGTTTGGCAATTATTGGGCGTTTGCTGTGTTTAGTGGCCCAGATCTTATTGCTAACCTTTCTGACGGGCTCAAAATAATGGACCCAGGTTTCATCACCTGTGACGACATTGGCAAACTGCTTTTTGTCATATTTTGGAAACATTTGAAGCAGCTTTTTGGCCACTTTAACCCGTTGCCTCTTTTGCTCTTCAGTCAACAGATGTGGCACCCATCTAGCAGAAATCTTTCCGACTTTCAAATGCTTCTTCAAAATAAGGTGAACCGTTGATAGTGATATGCCTACCTTTCGTGCAATATCATGAACTGTAAATCTGGCATCTCCTTCAATGATTTCCTTTATTTTGGAAACGATTTCTTTACGAGATGCAGATTTTGGCCTACCTGATTTCGGTGCATTTTTGATGGACTCTACACCAGACTAAAATTTCTTTTTCCATCGCCGAACTGTGTCATAAGACACACAAGAAGGTCCAAAAGCAGTAGAAATTTCAGTCATCAGCTTCTTCAAAGAACAACCAAGTTTTGAGCGAGCTTTGATGTAAGCCCGTATTTCATCTTTTTTGTCGACGCTTCTACCAACCATTTTTACTGCAGTGGTCAATGACTGCGTGTATTCAAATGGCAAATTTTATGTCTTACACTTAGTCTAACATGTACATTTATACTCCACTGTGTAGATATTGAATAGCCCTATACAGGTATGTATTGGTTTTTATCGTGCCCCACGTGGATATCCAGCTAGAGGACAATAAGCAATTCATTTCCAACATCCCTTGTATGTCAGATGACTAAAATATGTGCTTAAGTTTCTCAATGAATTCAACCTACACTGACAAAATGATAATTTTTGAGACAGCAACTATACAATACCGTAATAACCCATAGGCCTTTGCAAACAGTGTAGACCCAAATAAGACGTCATAGAAGGCAGCATCTGATTAGGGTCTGCACTGTTTGCCATACATATAGCGAATTATTTAACACATAAAGAAGTAGTAGAATGGACTATTTCAAATTTTAGGACAAGTATGGTAATTATAGTAGGGCTGGCTATTCAGAGCTGAAAAGATAATCGATTATCAGTCCTACCATTGTGATAGATAATCGATTAGTAATCACTGAAGATTAGGCCATAATTTTACCTGTCTGTCTGAACATGACTCTTGCCAAATGCCAGACAGGTCTGAGCAAACAGTGTAGACCCAGATGAGACATGGCAAAATGTTGCATCTCATCAGGGTCTACACTGTTTGCCACTTATTCAGCTAATTTTAGACACAACATTGGGTAGTATATTGTACTTGTTCAAATTTTAGATAAAGTATGGTAAGGAGTTGAGGTGTCTGAATGCTATGGGGATATACGGTAAAGTAACAGACACAGAAATCAAATGATCGATTATTAGCAAATCTGTAACGATAATCCTTTTTGTGGAATTCATTGACCATTTAAGAGATTATCCAATTAATTGTGCCAGCCTTAGTAAGTAGATAAGCTGTCCAAATACAGTCGAATCTCGTTATCTCAAACTCGCTTATTTCGAATTACCACTTATCTCAAAGTAAAAATCTGGTCCCTGTTTTAACATGAAACTATGACAACAGGTAACAAAATAATGTGGAAAAGAGGAGAAATTGCTCCTAAGGAGCAATTTCTCCTCTTTTCCACATTATTTTATATATAACTTCAGGAGTCAAATTACATATTCATTTGTTAAATGTGGTTGTTCAATTTATTGTTTTCCTCACTCTCTCAACCCTGATATGTCAAGGTACAGATATCTTGAAGTATTTCAGTGAGTCCCTTGGAATTCGAGATAACGAGAGTCAACTGTACTTTGGGTAAATAAGGTATCTAATTTTCCTTTTTAGACTTTTTTTGCTCATGTATATATTTCGATGTTATGAGTACTTGCCAGTTTTGTCTCAGCAAGGCAATTACAGCAAGTACCAACCTGACAATGTTTTTGCACAAAATCGCAGGCTGTTCTTCTAAGTCCCCACACCTTCTGCATGATTATTTTCAGAGTTCAAAACTATAGAATAATTTATCCTAAATAATCATTTTGTGTGAGGTGATTCCAATACATAAAATTGTACCATTACAAAGGACTTGTTAAGGAAGAGTATTCTGGTGTAAATTCTGGGGTATTTTTTCTTATTTCTCCAAGTACATGTATGTTGTGGGTAGTCATTAGAAGCATCACAGTCAGGCACTTCTAATGAGTACCACAACATTTTTATGAGATATGCTCATAATGAGAACCCACAACATATGCTATTCAGAGAAAATAAGTAAATTATACCAGAATTATCACCAAGTACTCCTCCATGACTTGGCAGACATGAATTACATCTGAAAACCTTATTATCAGCAGCTCTGTTGTCTATTTAGGTAATCAGGTATAAATCTGCTTTATTCTATATATATAAGGAGTTAATTACAGTGATAACCCGACAATGGAACTTTCAGTCTGAATTATTGATCAGACACACAATGACAATCAATAGTGAAGGCAAAATATATTAACCCAACATGCACCACAATTCATCTTATCACACCTGTTTCAAGGGTGTATTAGAAGGAAATAGATTGAATTAATCTAATCACTCTAGGAAATTTGAAAATAGTAAATATATTTGCAGACCATAACTAATTACCATACTAATCCTAAAACTTGAAAAAGTCTGCAAAAAGCATGATTCTGATCAGGGACTTAACCCTTGTCCTGCTGAACCCGGATATACCCTGCCTTTGCAAACAGTGTAGATCAAGATCAGTTGGCTTCTTCTGAAGCCAACTGATCTAAATCTGCACTGTTTGCAATTCAGTATGCAAATTTATAGCAACAATCCATATCAAGTAATCTGATTGGCTGAAAATTAGAAGTGGGCATGGCCTCTTAATTTATTCAGCAGGACAGTGGTTAATTTTGCTTTATAGTTTTCTTTAGCTCTCACTGACCGTTTCTGAGGTGTTCTCATGAGCACTTTTTCTTGTTATTACATAGTGATTTAACCCTTAACCTACTGCATTTTCTTCTGATTTGGATCACATGACCATCAAATGATATCAAGTCACATGACAAACCATACTTCGATCAAGGACTTCAAGAGTGTAGTGCTATTGTTGGTGTTGCAGGAAAGATCTACTGCTTGCGATGATTCACCTATCATGTATGTATATTTACCACTGCACCCTGATTAAGCAGTGAGTCTGCATATTTGGCATAGCTTCCTATTTCATCTGATAAGGGGGAAAGCAATGAAAGCAAAAAACAAAACAAAACAAAACAAGAGGCCCACGGGCCACGGTTCGCTCACCTGAGTGACATAGCCACTGCAGACATGCAGATGTTATGCAATATTTTTCCAATCCTATCATCGCAACTAATGAAAATATCATCATTTTGAGCAGTTCTTAGTTTTAAAGAAGAATATATGGGCCTGACAGTCAATGGAGCATGATCATTTGAATAAACTATCAATCACATTTCAACAGAAGGATCAATGTGAAATTTGGTGGAAACTGGATAAGTGGTTTCTGAAGAATCATGATTTTATACATGTTAACAGCACAGTGGCAGGGAAATATTATAAATATAAACCAGATGATGGCCATCTTAGATTTCCAATCAGAACAATTTTAACTACTGTTGATCTACAAGTCCCTTTGATACTTTCAATATAAATGTATATGGCCCATACCAACAGGGAAGCAAATTTGACCTTGGAGGTAAAAAGGTCAAATGTCAACATAGATCATCATTTTAGCAATTTTGGTAGATCTCCTGTCCCCCATAATTTGTGCAAAGATTAGGACCCAGGGCTTATTTGGTTATGGAGATGAAGATTTTTAAAGGGTTTTACCATATATGGGCATGGCAGCCATTTTGATCAATGGACCATACCCATTTTAGCAATCTTTCATTCTCCTGCGGAGGCTCCGCATGAAATTTGAGCAACACTGGCCCAGAGGCTTCAGAGGAAAAGCCATTTGAAATTATCAACATTTTTTCCATACAAATGTATGGGGCCCATACAAATGCATACAGAAGCAAACTTGACCTCGCCGTAAAAAGGTTAAATGTCAATGTATGACAATTATTTTAGCAACTTCGGTAGACCGCCCATTCCAGATGATATATGCAAATATTCAGCCACAAGCCATCCTCGGTTTTGGAGAATAAGATTTTTAAATAATTTTTCCCATACAAATGCATAAAATGGCAAACTTGACCTTGCCGTAAAAAGGTCAAATGCCAATGTATGACCATTATTTTAGCAACTTTGGTAGACCCCCTGTCCCCGATGATTTATGCAAAAATTCAGCCCCAAAGCATCCTAGAGAAGAAGATTTTTAAAGGTTTTTACCATATATGGGCATGGCGGCCATCTAGGTCAACGAACCGTGACCATTTTAGCAATCTTTTGTTCCCCCTACCTAAGGAGGCTCCATATGACATTTGAGCAAAATTGGCCCAGAGGCTCCAGAGGAGAAGTTGTTTGAAATTCTGAACATTTTTCCCATACAAATGCATAAGGAAGCAAAACTGACCTTACCGTAAAAAGGTCAAATGTCAACGTACGACCATTATTTTAGCAATTTTGGAAGCCCTCCTGTTCCCGAAGATATAGGCAAAGATTCAGCCATAAGGCATGCTCGGTTTTGGAGAAGAAGATTTTTAAATTTTTTCCCATACAGATGCAAACTTGACCTTGCCGTAAAAAAGTCAAACGTCAATGTACGACAATTCTTTTAGCAATTTTGGTAGACCTCCCGTCCCCGATGATTCTTGCAAAAGTTCAGCCCCAAGGCATTCTCGGCTCTGGAGGAGAAGATTTTTAAAGTTTTTTACTATATATGGGCGTGGCGGCCATCTTGGTCAACGGACCGCGACCATTTTAGCAATTTTTCGTTCCCCTACCCTTAGGAGGCTCCATATGAAATTTGAGCAAAATTGGCTCAGCATCTTCAGAGGAGAAGTCGTTTGAAAATGTTAACAGACGGACACACGCACGCACGGACGGACAGACGACGGACGAAAAGTGATCACAATAGCTCATCCTGAGCAGAGCTCAGGTGAGCTAAAAAAACTAGACATGTGTCTAAAGTAAGTACACAGATGACCCTGTCCTATGGCCTTTGCCCATATGGCTGTTTCCTTTGGCCCACCCCACAGCCCCACCCCTAGCATGATCAAGTTTCCAAACCCTGGTCTCTATATAAACTATTTCATCTGTGATCATTATACCCGATTTCTACATTACGAAAACAAGCCTATTCAAATATACTGAAAATTTTACCACCAAAAAATGAAAATTTTCAGATAAAAAATTCTGATATACCTCATGTTTTTGCTCAAAACATACACTGTGGGTACTCGTTAGAACTGCCTCATCGGTGGTTCTAACGAGTACCCACAATCTAAGTTTTGAGCAGAAATAAGAAAAAAATAATGTGTACCCCTGTAAACCCAAGTGTTACTATATAAAAGTGGGGTTTAATGGGGTCAAAATTATATAGGAATGTTTTCGTGATGAACTTTCTAGGGCAAGTAAAGGTACCAGACTTATGATTCTATTGCCATTTTGCATGTGTTCAATATGACCTGTTATACATTCTGACCCCTGGACCTGTCCAGGGGCAAGCCCCAGGGGCAACTACCATGAAGTCTAAGGTCTAGGTCTGGGTAAATATCATACCAAATTTCAACTGTGTAGCATAAAAGTTATCGAAGTTATGAACAACTTGGATGTAAATGTGAATGCTGGGCTCAAGGTCAAGGTAACTGTGGCTATTTAAAAAAAAAAAAAAAAAAGATTTGTTATCGCTCTAGCCCCTGCATTTATCAATGGATATTATATCTTCACATAATTGTTGGGTATTATAATGTCTCAAGCAAATTCAACTTTCAGGTTGGTGGCCTCAAGGTCAAGGTAACTGAGCCTATATTTTTAGAAAAAAATGTTGTCATCATTCTAGCCCTGCATTTATCAATGGATTTTGATATATCTTCACATGTTTGTGGATAAGATAATATCTCGAGCAAGTCTGACTTTCAGGGTCCTGGGCTCAACTTCGAGGTTAACATGACTGAAGTATTTTCTATCATGTGAGATCTAATCCCTTCCAACCTGAAAATCTTAATGTTTATAATACTGTACCTTAATGTCAAGGTCATACATGACCTTTACATTAAAGTCACAGGTTTTTTGTCTCCTCATTCACATAACTATTACCGTATATGTCATCTAATTCCCCAGTTCAGTGATTGCCCAAACCAAGTAGTCTTGTGCGAGGGGATATGTATCGCCTACTTTACCTTCTTACAATTATGTAACCAACAGCCCATGTTATTTGGTCAGCATATGTCAAAGTGGTAACATGTTATGGTAAATAGGACACATGAATTTTGCAAAATAGACAAAATTGCTGAACATAAGGTAATAAGTATTTGTATAAAACGGGACCAGCACCTAAGGCTATTCATGCTGTTATTGTAGCAACACTGAGGAAGAATGTCACTCCATAAGAAAAGGTGGGAAACAGAATTTAAGCATGGCAAGGGCAGCCTAGAGGTTGACCCCCATTCTGAAGGGCCTCTTACTGTGTCAACTCCCGAAATAGTCACTAAAGTCCTTGATATGGTTATGGGTCAAAGACGAGTTACAGAATGATGCATAGCTAGTGCTGTAGGGATTTCTCAGGAACTATTCTTACAGAAGATCTGAATATGAGAAAACTCTCAGCCTGTTGGGTACCCAGACTTCTGACAGTTGATCAGAAGCACACAAGACAATATGTCACTTGCTAATCTGAACTTTTTTGAGACAGATCCTGACATTCACACGTGTGACTATGAATGAAACTTGGGTCTAACATTTCATACCAGAATCCAAATAACAGTCTAAACAATGAAATCACCCTGGTTCACCCTGCCAAAGAAGACAAAGTCTGGTTCGACAACTGGGAAGTTTTTAGCCTCGGTTTTTTCGATACTGATGGTATTCTTATGGCAGATTATCTCCAAAAAGATACTTCATGTGACTGGAAAGTCAAGGTCAAATATAAATCAGTATCTTTTATGTATTCTTAAATATTTACAACTAAGAGCACCCCTACCTTCCAAATGCACGATGGTGTACCTGGGCATGTTAAATATAAGACATGTCAGCTGTTGTATTTGCTTACTCTGAATCATAAACAAAAACAGTAATAAAACATAATTTCGCAATTTGTAACTTCATTTTTATTTGAACACATAAAGTTTTCCTATAGAAAAATATTTAATTTTGTCAGTGATAAGGCAGGCATGGATTAAACATGAGCATGCTTTTATCACACTGAAAGTATGTACAGTCATTGTTTTTTATCTAATATGTCAACTAAGGTCAACAGACTCTATAAACACCCTCTTGCAATAAAACCCGATGTCACATAATTCTATATGTCTTTGTTAAATTTAAATTGTGCTCATGTAAACTGGCAATGGTCAAGCTACCTTACACATGAATTTCACCCACAAAAACGGCAAAAGTGCAACTTGTTCTTTCAATTTTTTTATCGAATTACTGAACTTTCAAGTACCAAGTGCCAAATCTAAATAGACCTCTGTATTAATCCGCCTATAAGACGGGGATTTTTCCAAAATAAAAGCCCCCAAAAATCCAGACCCGTCTTATAATCAAGGTCTTTGGCCATATCGGTATTTTCGGCAAAGTCCGGTGGTGGCACGTGGTCATGGAAAATGCCGATCTTCGAAACCGGTAGAAGGATATAATGTTTATCTTCGTCCCTCGACAGAAATAGCAGCAAGGTACTTTTGTAGGTGAAGTGCCGAATTTTTCTGTGTATTACTCGCACCCGTGTATAACACGCACTGAATATTTGCTAAATAGTTTTGAAATAAAAAAAAGATGTTCCTATGTAAAACACGAAGAATTTATCCGTGCATTATTTACTAAGTTACCAGATACTAAGTGTGTCAAATTTCACTAGGATTGAGTTGAAAATGGCCGAACTCGGAAGGTTTAGAGTAGAAACAGGCCGAATTTACGATAATGCTAATTGAATTTTCATTGTGCAGCTCTGTTACTATGGGCCTCAGGCAACTTGATGTAGTGTAGGCAGTTCTTTGCTTCCCCACTGCAGACGCTATGATAATAAAAATGTAGTTATTTCTTTTGTGTTCTCATAATTAACACCTTCTTTGTGTCACTTTCTTAACTGAGACATGAAATTATCAACTCAGTGCCTCAGGGCAATGCAAACAACAACTAAAGTCGACTAGTTGTCATTCTGACTGCCAATTAACCAATTAAGTGCACAGATGTATGCTGGTAGATTTTTGTTGTTTTTTTTTCTTTATCATAAACATCTTGAGTTTTTTTTTCCGGCGGCTCGGATTTGGGAATTTTTTAGGAGTCCGGACCCTAATTTATGCATCCTGGGGTGCAGAATTCTGTGTCCCAGAGAACCCTGTCCACCTGAACTACAAAATTAATCAATATACTGCCTCTATACTTCATGGTCAATATTCCTGTAAACTGTATCTGTCTCAAATCAACTCAACACATCCAGCGATACCTTGCTAAGTTGCTATGAATCTCAGGGAATGAATACTGTACCAAGCTATGTCTCTCTATGGTTGATACTGTACCAAGCTATGTCTCTCTATGGTTGAATTGGTAATTTGGTACTGGTCTGGAAATGGTACTACGGTATTATTGTATGGTATTATGGTAGGGTAATGGCACTATGTTAGCATAATGCTACAAATGGTTCTGGAATGCTTCTAGTACTGAGATGGTATAGTAATGCTCAGTGGTACTGGACATGGTACAATGGTACTGGTATAGCAAACACGGGTGATAATCTAGGGAACTAGCTCAAAAATCGACTGGACTAGCTCCTTGACAATGGAACTAGCTCTTTGTCAAGGGAACTAGCTTGAACAGAAATTTCATCATTATTTGCCAGCTACATTTTGTACGCCAGTATTTTTGGGCTTATTTATAATGTTTCATGTTTGATTTCTTAAGGGATGGTGCTTCAGAGAGTCACAAGGCTGTAGATTTGACAGAAAATGAAAAATTGTGAGGCCCCTATCTCCATGTTGACAGGAAGTTTAGAAATTTCAGGTCAGTGTTCAACAGTTGTGGCAAAATTATATTTAAGCCCTGCATATTTCTATGGCAAATTCTAATGGAGAGAGGAGGGGGTGGGGGTTGTATTTAAAAGTTATCTATAGTGTTAGCAAATCCTGAAAATATGACCTTGATAACTTTCATGTCTTGACTGAAGCAAACAAAGTGCAATTTTTCAATACTGGTATGAATTCTGTGAGTTTCGGGTTTTGGTAAGCATTTACAGAGCATACTGGATAAATATCACACTAAAAAGGTCCAAGAATGTATGTTAACTGCAATTATTTTTTGCTTATCACTTCGTTAATTTCAAGTGTTTTATCCACCAATATGTGTACCAAAAAGCACTTGGCGTAAAGACCGGAACACACTAATATAAAACACTGAAATACTGTTCAACTATCGTCAGCCAGATCCAGTTTGTTCTTAACAACATGTTCAACACAAGCAAATAACAGTTAAGTCATAAAATCAAACATTAAAGGCCCCATATTCTTCAAAAATAGACATTATTTATCCAAGAAAGGTTTAATTAATTGATATATCTTCTTCTTCCCAAAAAGTGCAGGGCCCCTCTGGAGCATCAACGCACTGTGACTATACAAGGTAATGTGAGGTGACAATGTTACGACCGAGCACTCCTACCTTCGATTATCTGCCTTGGCAGATTACGCATAGCTTCTAATTATATATTCAATCTCTGACAACTGCGTCAGGGAGTCGACTCTTTGGCTCAGTGGTTAGAGCATTGGATTTTTATCCGGGAGGACCCGGGTCCGATTCCCACGAAAGGCGGAATATTTTTTCAGTTATGCTTCAATCCTTTGTTACGGCTATCATGTCGTAAGATGGGGGCTCGTCCGGGATTGGACTTTACTTAGCCGAAAATGGCTTCACGTCATCATAAATGATGACTTCCTTGAAGAGGGGGAGTGTTACGACCGAGCACTCCTACCTTCGGTTATCTGCCTTGGCAGATTACGCATAGCTTCGTAGTATATATACAATCTCTGACAACTGCGTCAGGGAGTCGACTCTTTGGCTCAGTGGTTAGAGCATTGGATTTTTATCCGGGAGGACCCGGGTTTGATTCCCACGAAAGGCGGAATATTTTTTCAGCTATGCTTCAATCCTTTGTTACGGCTATCATGTCGTAAGAACAAATAAAAAGGTGCTGAATAAAAAACAATACAAACATGTGCTTTGATGTCTGTTGCAGAGAGGCCAGGCCTGCCTTGAAGCTGTCCAAGGTCTGGGCTGTGGCGATAGGTGCTGGAAGCTGGTTCCATAGCCATGCGACTGCTGGGAAGAAGGAGTGTCTATACAGGTCTGTGCGACAGAACGGGACCAAATAACATACATTTCTGCTATACTGTAGGGACACTGCAGCAGAATGAAGGTACAGGTCGGCTGGTATGTCAGTCAGGTTGTGGACAATCCTGTACATCAGTACCAGTCTGGAGTCAGTATGTTGCTGTTGTAGGGTGGGCCAGCCTAGAGAGGCGATCATTTGGGTTGTACTGCTTGTTGTCCTGTAGTCCCCCTTGACAAGACATGCTGCTCTTCCTTGGACTACCACTAGCTAGGAGATGTTGGTTGCAGTTTAGGGGTCCCATACTGGTGAGGTGTACTCCAGAATTGGATGTACCAGTGCCTTATAACAGTGGGCCTTCAATTTTGAGAGCAGCTGGCAAAGTTTCTTCTCAGGAATGCAAGTTAAGTTTTGGCCTTCTTGGAGACGTCATCAACATGTCTGTTCCAGAGTAGCTTCTCATGCAGTGTGACGTCACTTGTAGCATTTGTCAGCTGGTGCTTACGTAGCTTTAGGTTCCCCTGATTGGGTTGCACTTCCTGATTATGTGGATGGTCTCACATTTGGAAGGGTTAAATTCCATCTGCCAGTCTTTCTCCCACTGCTGCAGTTTTGTAAGCTCTTCTTGCCAAATGTCTGCATCTTGGGCCATGCAGATCTTGCGGTACAGCAGGCTGTCATCTGCTAAGAGTGGTGGAGGCTACTCTTCCTGGCATATCACATATGTATAGGAGGAAGAGTAGGGGTCCGAGGACAGAACCTTGTGGAACGCCAGACGTGACAGGTGGATTGTGATGTATGGCCTTTGATAATCACAATCGTATGATAATTACAATCATAAAATGTGCCACCTGACAGCCTGTAAAATTTCATTTAGTCTCTCGTTTTTGAATTGGATCAAAAATGAAATGAATTTTTATAGTATCTCTGAATTAGTGTTGGCAACATAAATTCAGAGATACAATAAAAAAATCATTTAATTTCAAGAATGAGAGACTAAACTGAAATTTTACAGGCTGTCTAGTGCCACATTTTATATGACTGTGTAACTGAAAATGATCAGGTAAGCCCATTTTTAGTCAGCGGTAGGATGACAACGAAATATTCTATTCTATTCTGTAACTACCTGTTAGCAGACTACGCATTGTTCATCGATTAATTGGAAGAATCCACTCTTTAAGGTACTTGAAGGCATAAATCTTCATGGTTTTCCATAATCTTAGCTTTAATGGAGATGCATACACTTCAATATATCACAATGTCAATTTAATAAACAAATAAGAGGTAAATTAAATGCCAATCATTGCCTGACTCGTAGACGCTTGACTGATTAAAAAGCTTGCCAAGGTAAACAAAGCAAACCCCGTAAATGTCCATGAATTCCTGTTAGTTTGACGGAGAATGTTTGAAGGATGCTGGGAATGTGACATAGACAGCGGTATATAAACCGTGTTCACACAATGAATCAGGCAGTCTGTTAGTAGTCATCGGACAATTAACATCGAAGAAGAAGAAGCAGTACAATTGAATACAGGAAAATCATATTAATAATTAAGCTATTCAGGACAAATTGTAGTACACTGCGTCTGTGTTGTTTAATAATGTGAGCGTCATAGACTAGAATTAGCAGCCTGAACCATAATTATCTTGATTTTCCCAGTGGCATTCAGTGCATTATTAAGGTCTGACAAGTCTCAGATATTGAGTCAGGCATTAGGATTCTTGGTTTTCAACGTGTATGTGATATATTATTGCAACCTAATTCCCATGATCTGCTATTCAATTCAATTATTCACAACCATTTTATTTTCAATCAATTGGCAAGGTAGCCCAAAGGAAAATTAATACATATATCTCATAGCCCATCAACATCCATATTTCATTGTTGGTCTCATAAAGCCAAGTAGGCACGAAATACGTTACAATTGTATTAATATGATATATCAATTTATAAAACCTTTCTTGGATGATAAAATGTCTATTTTTGAGAAATACAGAGCCTTTATCAGAAAAAAAAAATATGTGTGTGCTGGCATTTCCATTTACCCTTCTTAAAACATGAAATAAAAATTGATCTTCACCTGAATTAAAGGACTAAGAGTGCCAATTTTTTTCTGTTACAGAATTGCCTATATATTTTGTGGATGCACATGTATATACGTCAGATTCAGTTTCATAATCCTGGAAAAGGTAAGTCAGACTCTAGCCGTCCAAAGTACGAAATAACCAGGATACGAATGAATCTTCTGAAAATCCCAGAAAAAATAGGACGCACGTAACAATTGTGAAAAGCAGGCTAACAAAAACTACACAAGGACTACCAGATGTTGTCATACCAGGAAAATAGTGCGGATAAGTTGAAGATAGTTACATTTCTGTGAATTCTAATAAATTTTCTTTCGTGTTCGTTGCTACAGCAAATATTTTTGAAGGGAGAAAACTCGATTTACGGTGTAAGGTCTACAGAAGACGGTTCAATAACATCCGGGGGCAGTTGCATTCGACGGGACCGCGAGGAAAAAGACGGGACCAAAAACAGAACCAAAGTTTGATCGTTCTTGAAAAGCCTTTATTCTTAATGGAATTAAATATGTTTGGCAGACATATTAGTTATAGAGTCTTCCTCAAAATGCATATCCAGATTTTCAAATATCTCCCGTGATTGAGGATATATTACCAAATGACCATGTCCTAAATTTCTGCAAGTTACGAAGTATCGCCAAATAATTAATGACAAGTAGTTTTTATGGCATATGCTAACCAAAATTATTCTAGAGAATTCTCAAACCAAAAAAAAAAATGATAGTCTGTGCATCGGTTCTCGAAATAATTTGCCCGAGACCAGGCCGGGACCAAAATAATTTTCCGCACAGTTAAAATAATGGTATAAATTCACATAATGTTTGGCAATTTGTTCGATATTTCAATCAAAATGGTTAATTGGCTACTTGACGTCAATTTGAGGGATCTGGGAAAACTAAAAGTATCCGGTTATCTTCAATCAGATTGAAAATATATCCCAAGAGCGGATCGAAATTTTGGATATTTACCCGCTGCTGCACGGACGTTGGCAGCGAAATATTACTTTGAAGATTATTTACCAAGCAGACACACAACGTTGAAACAACGTCTGTTCAACGTTGAATCGACGTTGTTTCTACGTTGTGCCCTCTGGGTAGAGCCTCGAAAATATATATCAAAATGAAACGGAAGTTAAAAAAAAAGAGCTAATACGAAGACGGCATGTATTTCTATGAATTAAGTGGTCACCTTCATAAATCCTGCCAACCATGCCCATAGGGTCCAAACTGGCTACACCCCCGGGGCTCATTAGCTCCCATTGACTTATAATGGAAAAAACAACTTCAAAACTCTTCTTCATTGAAACCATAAGGCCCAGATTATGCCCCTTTGTGGACTTAGGCATTGAGGCATAGGAAAAGCTTGTAAGCAAAATATCTCAGGAACCGCTTGGGCTAGGCTCCTGAAATTTTGCAGGCTGTTTGGAACTAATGTGAAGATGACCTGGTCAAAGTTTGGTATAATTTTATGAAAAATTGACCAAATTATGCCCCTTTGTGGACTCAGGCATTTTGGCATAGGAAAAAGCTTGTAATCAAAATATCTTTGATTTATGGCCCTTTGAAAATTTCAGCATTTTAATCTTGTAAGCAAGATATCTCTAAAACTGTTTAAGCCATTGCCTTGAAACTTGACAGGGAATGATGAGTAAATAACCTGATTAACTTACAGCAGTTAAATCAGGTGAGCGTTGTGGCCCATGGGCCTCTTGAGTTTTTTCTTCGGGGGTCGGACGGGGGGTGTTATTGTAAGAATCGTTCTGTTGAATTGATTGTTGTTTTTACTTTGTTTTAACAGCTCTATTTCTGCTGTGCATCAGTTCAATGCCATTAAAGTAAAAATGGAGATATTTTTGGAAACGGTTTAAAGCACTTATATTACTAATACAATCATTGTACATGAAAAATAAATGCAAACCACACTTTCATAAAAGAAAGAAAGAAAGCAATGGGAATATTATTTGGGCATGCTAATATCTGCAGATATTTATTTGGGGGATGGCTGATATACCAGATATTTTTGGGGTATGGCTGATATACCGTATATTTTTTGGGGGTAAACACTAGATGCTGGGGCCATCCTATGTAGCAGACAAAATTCAGTATACCGTAGACCGTATAACTGCAACCGCTAACCGGACTCTAAGCTGTAATATATCAAAAGGAGCATTAAACTAAAAAAAAAATAAATAAATAAATAAATAAACAACAAAAAAACGACTGGTATACTGGGAAATCTTCTTAGATGGTTCAATTCATATCTTACCAACTACCGTGCGTCCAGTCGAAGTGGAAATACATTCATGCTGGTGTTCCCCAAGGATCGATACCCGGATCACTATTGTTTTTATTATATATAAACGATATCGTGAAGGATATCAGATCAACTATCCGTCTTTTCGCAGACGACACTAGTGAGTATATAATAGCTGATGACCCTATCGCCGCTGAGGAGCTTCTGAACTTAGATCTTGACAAAATCAATAAATGGGCAAAAGACTGGCTGGTAAAAGTTAATCCTAAAAACCTGAAAGTATTCTGATGTCAGTAAAGTTAACCGCCCCATGCACTCCGCTCTTACTATGCTCAATCAACAAATATCTGCAGTTGAGTCCCATAAACACATTGGCATCTATCTTTCAAATGATTGTTCATGGCACAAACACATCGAGTATATCAAAGAAAAAGCATGGAATAGGATGAATGTAATGCATCAACTCAAGTTTGAAGTAGATCGAAAATCCCTAGAAACAATTTATTTAACGTTCATTAGACCTATTCTGGAATATGCTAATGTGGTCTGGGATAATTGCACGCATTATGAAAAAGAAGAATTAGAAAAATACAAAATGAGGCGGCAAGAATTGTTACAGGCACTACCAAACTCGTGTTTACATAAGCTCTCTACGAAGAAGTTGGTTGGGACACTCTTGACTCAAGGCGAAAAAGAAAACACACACACACAAACTTACACTATTTTATAAAACGTATACCAACCAAAATCCCCTTATCTATCAAATTTTGTTCCTCCTTCTGTTGACACATTTTCAGCATATAATCTACGTAATTCCAATGACACTCAAACGGTCCTTGCACGTACGAGCCTATACTACAATTCCATTCTTCCATCAACTGCCAGAGAATGCCGATAGAATATAGAAATAGCGACTCTGTAATTCCTTTTAACGCTTCATGAATGAAGGCTCTGTTGTTCTGCCAAAGTATTTCTTTTGTGGAAACAGGCGTCACCAGATCCTTCACAACCACCTACGAACAAACTGTAGCGCTCTAAACAATGACCTACTCCGTAAACGAATCAGTGGCTCTCCCTTTTGTCTGTGTGAAGCCACTGAAAACGCCCTCCTCCGATAAACGAGCAGAATTCACACGCACCGTCTTCAAACACAACTCTGTTTGTCTCCAAATTATTTTATTTGGTCTATCCAGATAAATACATTTATACTGAAAGGAAAAAGAAACGCAGGGTAAATTTTATTCCTAAATTTCATTCAAGTTTGAAAAAGTTTGTTAAATATTTTACTATGATTACAAAACGGTACATGTATGGAACAAAAGTTCCAAATTTCATTGGTTTGTGATCAACAAGTCTCGAGTTATTGAAGTTCATTGGTAGCTACCCCCCAAATCTTGAAATCAAAATCAAACTGAAAATCAATATCGGGTGTGCCCCCCTCTTGCTGCCGTTGCTGCCCTAATTCTCCTTTGGATAGAGTTAACCAAAGCATTGACAGTTCGAATCGGGATGTTATTCCATTCATCGATCAACGTATTCCTTAGTTGTGTGAGAGTTGCGGGGGAGGGGGGGGGGGGGGGCGGATTTCGGCGCTTCCTAACCCTTCTGTCCAGCTCATCCCACATGTGCTCTATTGGGGTCAAATCTGGACTGTACGGTGGCAATGCCAGTGGTGCGATGTTATTGTTTGCCAGGAAATCCTGACAAACTCGGGCAACATGTGGTCGGGAATTGTCCTGCTGCAGAATCAGATTACGTTGTTGCACAAGCGGGACTGCAACAGGACGCAAGATCTCATCCCTATACTTTACTGCGGTCATATTGCCCGCAACAATAATCAATTGTGATTTTATCCCGTGAGTAATGCCTCCCCAGACCATAACGGAGCCACCCCCCAAACCGATCCCGTTCGACAACACAGGCGTCGGCAAAGCGTTCTCCGCGACGTCGGTACACACGACGTCGACCATCTGCGCGATAGAGAGTGAACCTAGACTCGTCCGTAAAAAGAACTCGTCTCCACTGCCTCATCGGAAATAGCCTGGGCGCATGCGCCGTCAACCACGCCATACGACGCAACCTACGTGCCTGGGTCAGAGGCAGACCAACGTATGGACGACGAGCTTGAAGACCAATTTCACGCAATCGACTTCCAACAGTCTTCGGAGAAATTAGTCGATTATGCGTACCTACTGTATAAAGGGCAGTTTCGGTAGCAGTGAGATGACGATTCCGCAAATGTGCCAGACGGATTGACGTCGCGTATATACCTATGTGTATCTGTATGTATGTGTTTGCGTGTGCATGTATACGCATGTATGTATGTATGTATGTATCAGTTTGCGTGTGCATGTATACGCATACATGTATGTATGTAGAGACATATTGGGTTTCAGGTCTGTTACGTACTGTACTCGTAATAGTTATTTCAATACTTGTTTACAAAGATTTTACTGTCGCAATGGATACCGAACAATCATAATAGGGAGAGGAACCAAACAAGCAAAATGCTTTCGTTCTTATCCTTTTGAATATGTTACTTGTTATATGTATATGTTAAAGGGTTGAAATAAAATACGCTAAACTAAAATAAAAACCCAAAGGTACGAGAGACTGCCTATAATATTTACCTACAATATAACACCTTGGTCCGCCCCAGCTGGAGTACGCCGCGCCCGTTTGGGACTCCTACACTAATCAGAAATACTGCAGCTGGAAAAAAAAGTTCAGCGTAAAGCAGCACGCCAGACCATCAGCAATGACTACTGCCATGGCGGATAGCGTTGGATGGAAAACCCTAGAACAGAGACGGACTGAAGCGCGTCTCTGCCTCTTTTACAAAATTGTCTACGGTCTGGTGGCAGTGCCTCTACCTGATTGTATACAACCAGTTTCCATTAACTTAAGGCACTCCATGGCATTTCGTCAACTGCAAACATCCACTGACTGTTACAGGTAGGCCTACTCTTTTTTTCCTATTGTCCAGTGGAACTTACTACCTGAGACGGCTTTATGCTCACTAGGCCTAGAATCTTTCAAGGTCGCAGTAAATGGGCTGCAGGGCTCCAGGCCTTGATCCAATAGCTATTGTATTAACCTAATTTAGCTAATCTTCATTTATCATAACCTATAATCTTTCATTCCCTTAGCTATATGACACGCTCCCACCCCGTCATGAACTACTTAACCCTTCTCTTGCTGCACACGTCATGACTTGTCTTAGCAAACAGTGTAGATCCAGATCAGTTGGCTTCTGAAGAAGCTAACTGGTCTGGATATGCAATGTTTGTCATTACATATGTGAATTTGTATCAAAATCCGGATCAAGTAATCTGACTGGCTGGAATTTAGAAGTGAATGTGGCATCTTAATTTATACAGCATGAGAAGGGTTAAAGGCAAATTGGTTAGCATTGGCGGAAAGACACTCAGGTGGACAGATTCCTCTCTTTGATATAGAACACAACGAGCCGTTGTAAACGGCGAAACTTCGGGTTCGGAATGGGCCCCAGTTTTTGTCTGGTGTCCCACAAAGGACCGGTCTTGGTCTATTGTTGTTCTCTCTGTACATTAATGATACTTCCATAGACATTGACTTAGAAATAAGATTTTTGGCACAAAACTGTGTTTGCTATCGTGAAATGTCACAGAGGGATATGAATAGACTAGGGCAATGGGCAAGAAAATGGGGTATGAGATTTCAGCTATTAAATGCAATATAATGCAGATAACCAGGATGAGATCAAATGAAATTGAGGCTTCTTACACTTTAGAGCGATGTGGATTGCATTAAATACAGAGGAGTAACAATCACATATGACTTGAGATTGAATACACATATTAGCAACGTATGCACTAGATGAAACCGCAGGGTGTAAAAGAATCAGCATATAAAATGACTTGCTCGCCCGGTTTTGGAATATGGAGTAGTGTTTGGGATCCCAAAGAAAAAAAAATCAAAATAAGCCTCTAGGTTTATTAACTACTGTTGGATGGTGCCAGCTTTACAACGCCAGCATTCCAACAGATAACCTTATCCTCCCCCAAACCACCGCCCCCCCCCCCCCCCGCCCCGCCTATAATGCAAGATTCGAAATTTACATGGGCTCACCCTTCCCTCAAATTATTAGAGACTGTAATGTCCTTCTAGATTCGTATACTTCGATTAAGTTGTAGAGGATAGCTTAGCTAGGTTTGCCTCCTAGTGGGAGGGGATAGGGTACTCTAAATTTTGCCTGCTACATAGGCTAGACTATTTTTTGGGGTTTAGAATTTTGAATTTTACTATTTTGTGGGAGGGGGATGCGTTGGGGCGGCGGGGGACGGGTGGGGGCGCGGGGCGGAGGGGGAGTGGCTATTTTTTACATGTTAGCCATTTGCAGGTATTTTTTGGGGTCACTTTCAAAACTGACTATTTTTGGGGGTCTATCGAAATTCTTCGTATTTTTCTGGATATTGTAAGAATCGTGGTTAGAACCTTCTGTTGAAATGATAGTTGTTCTTATTCAGTATTTACAGCTCTATTTCTGCTGTGCATCAGTTCAGTGTTATCAAAGTAAAAACGGAGCTACAGTTGGAACTGTTTAAAGCACTTATAATACTAATGTAATCATTATACAGGGGACAAAATAAATGAAAACCTTACTTATAAAAAAAAAAAGATTTAAAAAAGGGCCATAACTCTCATAATAATTGGTAGATTTTAACATAAACTGAACTTGACCTATATTTTATGATTATATACCTATGTATAAGATATGAATCCAATACACTAATCTTTTCAATAGATATCAAACGGAAACTTTTTGTTTCATGCAGAGACGGACGTAAGTACGGACAGCGGTGATACTATATGCCCCACCCCTTTGAAGATGGCGCGGGCATAAAAAGCAAGGGAAATTTTTTGGGGCATGCCAATATCTGCAGATGTTTATTTATTTATTTATTTTTTTTTTTGATATATCGGATAGTTTTTGTGTATGGCTGATATATCGGATTTTTTTTTTTTTTGGCGGGGGAGAGGGGGGTGGGGGGGGGGGGTGGGGTGGGATGGAGAGGGTGGTGGTAAACACTAGATGCTGGGGCCAGCTTATGTAGCAGACAAAATTGAGAGTAAAAATTCTGATTCTGATTCTGACAAGGGCAAAATATCGGAGACACAAGTAATAGCTTGGACTCAGTGTTCAAATTCTAAGAAAGCAAATTTGACTTGTTCAAATTTAGGACAAGTATGGCTTATGTAAGGAGTTATGGTGGGCTATTCGAATGATTAAGGTAATTGAAGGCGGAAATTCGGCTAGCATAGCATGAACTTATGTAAAAATATACATCTCTAAGATGTTTGTTGCAAAGAAATGCGACAGTCAAATTTAAAATATACTATATGACATACAAATGTGGCTAGTTTAGACACATATTCTACACAGCTACACAGTCTGAGATGGGTAGCACACGCTTTAATCTTCAACGATTACAAAAATATGAAAAGTAATCGAGCTAAATCCCGATAGTGCTGAGAGAACGCACATGGTGATCAGGGTTTACGTACATAGATCGGTTTTATCTCAGATCAAACGAGGTGAATTGTAAAATAATGTAGATCCGGACATCTGTGCTTGTGAAGATTCAGGTCAGGGGCCGTATTCGCACAATCTGATAAGGACATTCTGTGGATAGCCAAGGAAACAAACTTTCTTTGGCGACAGTGAAAACTGATCAGATCGCACGGATACGTAGGCTGATACGAGTCTTGATATGAGGCACATTTTCTTAACCCTTGTCCTGCTAAACCCGGATATACCCTGCCTTTGCAAACAGTGTAGATCCAGATCAGTTGGCTTCTGAAGAAGCCAACTGATCTGGGTCTGCACTGTTTGCCATTAAGTTTGTGAATTTATAGCAAAAATCAGGATCAAGTGTTCTGATTGGCTAAAAATTAGAAGAAGGTGTGGTAATTAATTCAGCA
This sequence comes from Anodontia alba, assembly GCA_964016985.1. Lineage (NCBI taxonomy): Eukaryota > Metazoa > Mollusca > Bivalvia > Lucinida > Lucinidae > Anodontia > Anodontia alba. The sequence continues at coordinate 99,211,097 of OZ024828.1, forward strand.
GGACAAGGGTTAAAATGTGGCGCAAGTGCGCCGAAACATGAATAAAGGGTCATTATGACATAATCTTACGGATACCTAGACCAACCTGCACACTGCGTATGCTGATCAGGGTGATCAGGGAGCTTTTCCGTTTGTCCTTATTTTCTGCAGCATCCAATGATGATGTAAAATAGACAGTGGATCGCATGCTGATCTGGGCTTTCGCTTTTCGCAGATGGCATATGGCTCCTTTTATTATGTTGCTGCTCAAACTCTGTTTACCGAAAACTGAGAAGATAAGATGAAACCGACCGTTGTACAAGTTAAATGTCCAAAGTCCAGTAGGTTTTGCCTGCCTCATATATCATAAACTCTCCTGAAAATGGATGTGCAGGTAACATTTACTCTCTCTCTCTCTCTCTCTCTCTCTCTCTCTCTCTCTCTCTCTCTCTCCGTGTGTACAGTGTGTGTTTGTGTGTGAGTGTGTGTTTTAATAATGTAAGAGTGTGTAAATATCTATAGAAGATACAATGTAGAGTTCGTCCAGTAAAAATACCATGACACATACATTGTAATATAAAATACGTGTATTTACTGGTGCCAACGAAAATGTCCTATTCGTAATCAGTGAGTGAAAACTTTATGACAAATACAAAATGTAAACTCCTCTACTGTAGCGATCATATTCACAAACTGGTCTTTGAACAGATGTATTACAATGTCCTTAGGTTCACAATTAATCCCTACTCCACCTCACAAGCAAACGAATACAATAAAATAAAGGAAAAAACGAAACAAAATAAATGAATAGATAGATACATACAGCATGAAAAGGGCTTACCAAAGAAACTGGGGAACTCATTCCTAGATTAGGTAGAACAAAGTACATTCTTAAAATGCGCTTAAAATATATGTTAAAGAAGACATTTAATTCTATCAAGTGTTAGTTTAGATGTATGTGTGTGAGCGCACACCTCTTCAGTAGTATTGTTCATTATATCGTTTTATTATACCTATACAAACTCCAAGTAAAAGCAATCTATTCTCTGTATACAGGTTTCATTTCTTCGCCCCTTGGGGGTGGGGGTGGGGGGGAGGGGGGAACGGGGGTAGGGTGTGCGAGCCAGTATTTCAAAACCTACCCCATTCCTATACCTAGCCTTTGATAAAACGGACCCATTCATATACATGTACTTGATCATCAGAAATGTTGACCTATTCATATACTGCCCTTTGATTTTTTGGTACCCATTTACTGCTGGTTGTTAGACAAATATCGCAGTCAATTTATTGAATACCAAGAGAACAAGCAGCCTCAAAACATATCTGCGCCAAAAAAATGTGCATATATCAAGAGATCAGAAAAGTGGGGCCTTTCACAAAGGAATCCAGAAAAATCGGGTCATTCACATACTTTTTGTTGAAAAAAGGGGCCCAATCATATACCTGGAAGCGCTGAAAAGGTGGGCCATTCGGCACGTACATCCATACTCTGCCATATATAGGAAGTTACCCCACGAGCTTCGCCCTCTTTTTTTTTAAATTTATTTCATGTCGTATATGTTATATTGTAATGTATTTATGGAGGAAAAATTGACAGACTGTCTTATAAAGCCGAATGCGTTACCCTCTTGAAGATTGCACAAACGAATAAATAAATAAGACCATTCAAAAGGTTTATAATATCTCCATTCTGAATGAGGTGCCTTTGGTTAACAAAGCAAGAACATTACAAACGTCAATACATCAATACTTAGAAAGCTTTGCAATGGTATATGAACTAAAAAATATAAGTCAAGATGTCCAGGAAATACCTAAAACATCACGAAAGCACGCCTATATAACACTGACTCCCCTAAACCCCACTTTTATATAGTAAAACTGGGGTTTACAGGGGTATACATTATTTTCCTTATTTCTGCTCAAAACATAGATTGTGGGAACTCGTTAGAACCGCCTTAGCGATGTGGTTCTAATGAGTACCCACAGTCTATGTTTTTTAGCAGAAATATGAAAAAAAAAAAAAAAAAAAAACAGAATTTTTATCTGAAAACTTTCATTTTTTGGTGATAAAATGGCGCTGCCTCTATGTGACTCCGCTGCCTGGTAGCGTTAAAAATCTAGATAGATAGATAGATTGGTGATAAAAGTTTCAGTATATTTGAATAGGCTTTTTTTCGTAATGAGCAGAAATATCAGTGAAGATACTAATGCACTGCCACCATCACGAAGCACAGCCTTTTCGAGGCAACAAAAGAAGGAGAGTTTAGAATCAAACAATGACAAACGAATGCCACATATGAAACCACCGACGCAGAAATGATGGTGGGCTGCCACAGAGACACCGCATTGGAACGGTCAGTAGAAAAAAAAAACTACCACCCAGAGGCGCCAAAAGAAGGAGAGGTGAAGAGCAAACAATAGCAACACAAACAACCGATGCAGGAACAAAGATGTATTGCAACAGAGGAACCGCCTTAGAAATCACAATACTATGCAGTCTGTTCGGTTTGCCGCAAGCATTTAAGAGAAACTACTTAAAATGACTCTCGGTAACCACCTCCAGAAGATCTCCTTACGATTTTCTTTTCACAAGACGGTGTTGCGCAGTGGAGAGAAGCAACAGGGCTTTTGATGCAGCTCCAAATATTAAAACAATAGAAATTGAAAAAAAGACAGAAAAAAGAATGAAAACAGTAAAATATTAAGCTGTATATCTTCATCGGATATATGTTTATCTAACCAGGTTTCCAACAGACATCACGAAAACATGCCTATATAATTTTGACCCCTTTAAACCCCACTTTTATATAGTAAAACTGGGGTTTACAGGGGTATAAATTATTTTTCTTATTTCTGCTCAAAACATAGATTGTGGATACTCGTTAGAACCGCCTCGTCGAGGCGGTTCTAACGAGTACCCACAGTCTATGTTTTGAGCAGAAATATGAAAAAATTTAGAATCTTTCATCTGAAAACTTTCATTTTTTTGGTGGTAAAATTTTCAGTATATTTGAATAGGCTTGGCCTCGTAATGCAAATAATGTCGAAAACAAACAGCTCAGACTGTATTTGTTGACTGGGATTTGGACATTAAAGTGAACAAAAGAAAAATATTTTTTTTTTATTCTTAGCCTAAAGAACATATTCGTAATTAAGTTTGTATTACGTTAAGCTGAAGACGCTAACTCTTGTCCAGGATTCAGTTCAGTGTCACTGCATTTTAATAGTAGGAAAGACAAAATAAAAAGTAATTTGAAACTGGACAGAAATTTCAAGCCTTTAACCTTTAGAAGGCAATTTAAGTATACTAGACCTATTCGCTATCTGTAAATACTAGTATCACATGACATCACGAAATATTATCAACATAGAATATAGAAGTGAAAAGCAAAGTTTTTAACCAATTTCAACCCTGTAGAAAAGTACAGACACATATGCAAATAGCTTAGATCCAGATAAAATGGCATTTCATCAGGATGTACATTGTTTGTCATGCTCTTTTGATTTTTGACTGACATCCCTATTTTCAGTAATGGATACGCCCAAATTCAGTGATGGAAAAATCCATTTCACAAACTTAAGCTGGAAAGGGTTAATACAATAAAGTGATTCGTTTCATTTAAAAGTTAAGAAAATTATCGTTGCTCGGCTTGGGTGGCAACGTAGTAGACAGTATAGAAAAATAAAGCACTGACAGCACTGTTGGGTCAATTGTTCTCTGAATGTAAACTGGGAAAAATGGTCCTGAACGGGGACTTAAGCCTGTTTCATCATTACAAAAACATGCCTATTCAAATATACTGAAAATTTTACCGCCAAAAAATGAAAATTTTCAGAGAAAAAATTGTGATATTTTTCAAATTTCTGCTTAAAACATAGATTGTGGGTACTCGTTAGAACCGCCTCGAGGAGACGGTTCTAACGAGTACCCACAATCTATGTTTTTGGGCAGAAATAAGAAAAATAAGGTATACCCCTGTAAACCCCAGTTTTACTATATAAAAGTGGGGTTTACGGGGGTCAAAATTATATAGGCATGTTTTCGTGATGTTAAACCCTGAACTTCAAGTAACTTAACTTAGCAAACAGTGCAGATCGTGATCAGTTTTGTGGCGTCTGATCTGAGTCTGTACTATTGGCCAATGCCCCAGTCCAGATTTTGCAGATAACCTCAGTACACCGCACTCTGACGTCACAGTGACAAGAATAGCACGGCTATAAATAATCGGTTTGATTTCATTAGTCAATGATAGTCACGCGGACACAAAATTTTGGTGTATGTTTTCTTTGGCTCGATTGTAAACAATCGATTCAAAAAGGACATGTCAACATAATGGACGAAAAAAAAAAAAAAAAAAAATCAGAGCTAATTTTATCCAATTCTTCAAAATAAGTGTTTAATTTTCATAACGCTTTCAAAGTAATCAATTTTAGTACTGGTTTAGTTTAGATGTATGTTTCGCAATAAATTTCATCTTAGGGCGCCGTAAAGATTGTAAAGACTGTATTCAAAGATCATTTGGCGCTTTCCAGCAAAAGACCACAACTCAAGTTTCAAAAAGGAAGTGTGTTTGCCCTTACTTAAATATATTATATACTTTTTATTTGCTTTGGAATCAATGCGCTCATTCTGGTAACCTTAAAAATCAAATAACGCTTTAACCGGTGCTGTGTTGGGGGTTGGGGGGAGGGTCGGGGGGGGGGGGGGGACAGTGAGGCGGGGTTGGGTGGGGGTATGCAGTCTTGCAAGCTACAGTGCTGTATTTGAAGAGACTTAATAAAACCGAGTCTCCGGGTTTCATTATTATATAAGAGTTCTTTGTTTCCAGAGACAACTTTTATATTTTAATACAAACATCTGCATCTAGAAAACTACACATATACCTCATTCTGGCTAGATTAACCCTTAAAGCGCCAATCACAACTATTGTCGTCTGCTTTGTCATCTGCTTGTGATTTTAAAAGTCATTTTTGGCAAACAGTGTGGACCCAGATCAGGCTCCTTTAGGAGCATTCTCATCAGGGTCCACACTGTTTGCCTGTATGCAAAAATAGGTTTGAAAAGTCTGCAAGAATATTCAGCAGACGACATAAACAGACGACATTTTCAGATGCAGTTTTTCTTGGCGCTTTAAGGGTTAATACTCTATTTCCTTTCATCAGCCGTTATGGTCGCTGACTTTGCGTGGCTGATGTCTGATAGAAGATATGGATTGTGATAATGTGTTGCTGCTACGAGTTTGAATGTAAAGTTCTTGCCATAACTTTGCTGATGTTTGTGACAAACAGGAAGGCTTTGGGCTCGCTATTGAGTCTTTTTCGTTTCTGGATGGCGGCTTCCCTCATGCTGCACGATGTAGTGTTTGTTTTGCTGGAGCATCAAGTCAAGTCAGTGGCTTTAGTGATCGAAATAAAAGTTTAACCGCTATACTTCTTGAGGAGTGGCAGTGTCGTAATATTTGAGGCTTTGTCGCCGTCGTCAAATGTGGAGTTGATTTAGGGTTGAATCTGCGGGAGGGTCTGTCGAAGCCTTGGTTTTGCGTTGATATAATTTCGATCTAACCTCAAGTTTAGTCAATGAGAAAATGGATTACTCTCTCATCTGAGGTCATGTAAGACAATTTTACAATAACCGTTCAAAACAAGCAAAACTGGTATGGAAAACGCTAGTGTTCAGAACTGATAGTATTTAACTTTATAGTGCCTTGGGGCTACAGAAAATATACATTGTGTGTGAAATTAGATTTACGGTCAAAGCTGCTTGGGGGAGAAATTTTGCATTTTACCAATATTCTTCATGAGCAGACTAGATCAATACCTGTCTACCAATTTATTTTTGTATAAATTGCTTTGGTTTAAACAATATTTTATTCTGAGCTAGTATACATTTACAACATATAAATAAGATCTGGCATAAGGATCTGACAGTAAGCCATTTGGCTTATAAACGTCATCTCCTGAAACAATGTAATGTACGACATTATTGAGTAGCATGACTCAAAATATTGAGATGAACTGAATACGAGAAAACGAACAAGAGAGAGAGAGAGAGAGAGAGAGAGAGAGAGAGAGAGAGAGAGAGAGAGAGAGTAGCAAGACTAGAGTATATACTGAAAGTGCATACGAGAAAGCAAACAGAGAGAGAGAGAGAGAGAGAGAGAGAGAGAGAGAGAGAGAAATAAAATAAATTGCTTTGTTCTGTACTTCCAAAAGATCCCTATTTCAGAATACGTTGGAACGATTAGAAGGAACAAGCAGCTGGAGGTTTAAACCAATTTTACTCGTGCGTAACCTGATTTACGCATTATCCGCCTTGGATCTAACAACAGTGTAAACTATTTAAGTATTAGTTTTTTTTTTACAAAAAGTTAGCGGGTCTTTTAGCTTCAGCAGTAATTGCATGTACGCTTATGCCGCACGTGATATGTATATGTATCAAGATTCACTGAACTAACCTAAATGGTGACTCAGTAATTTTTTGAGTTTTGGTTCACTCCGAACTGTCAAATTTATCTCTGACGTGTACACAAATAATAGGTACCACGGATTTTGTTGACAGTTACTATTATCCTGTGAGTTTTTCAATATTTTGACTTTAGCAGATCATTGGCTAGTGTTACAAATCTGGCTCCGCGCTTTTGCACTCTTTCCAGTTCTTCCTGACTACACCTGGGGGTTCCAAATTTGCCTTACTCCAGGACAGGACGCACCAATCCTTTATAAGCTGCTTCTGTAATGTCTTGATGAATTCTCGTACTTGCTGAAGCTTAATTTGAGTTGAGGGTAAAATTGATATGTAAGCGAACGACCTCGTTAATTGTACACCCGATAGAGGCCGTAATTGGATAATAAAACATTCTATTCAATTCGCTATCAGACGCACAACCACCAAGGTCCACTTCGTTTCGGGCTAATGCCAGTTACTGCTGCTTTTGCTCCAACCGAACAAGAGTCACGTGTCCTCTGGACCACACTTTTGTGCATGATCTGAGCTACAGCTCGAAATACCCGGATATAAGCATCTGAGCAATCAGTATCGGTGAAACTAAATTCGCAGGAAACGTTAAATGAACTTTGATTGGGTGATATTTTACGTGAAGTAAACTAGTTCAACAGAACAGCGGCTGCAGCTGGGCAATAGCCCGAAACGAAGTGAGCCTATGTTAACAGTCTTGGTAGTTACTGCCGCTTAAGCTGGGTTCGGTATAATTCCCGTATTTGATGTGTGATTAGCACAACTCCTATATATATGCGGCTCGCCAGGGCGACCCGCAACGGGTGGGTTTTTACTTAATTTTACTCGCACGAAACCTGCTTGAAGAGAGAATTTTAACTCTGATCAAAATGCTTCTGATGGTCAGTTTAATGAGGACCTACTGCATTTGCTTTAATTATTAGGATTATTATAATATAAATACATGTAGCTAAATACCCTTGCATATATAGACAGAAAGGCGGCGGACGAGCGGACAGGGACCAGATCGTTGGACGGACGGTCGGGCGATCCAATGTCCGGCTTTAGGGACTATTTTGAATGGGAAATTACGTCTGACTAGGGCTATTCCTAACCAATGTATTCTTAACGATAGATAGATAGATAGATAGATAGATAGATAGATAGATAGATAGATAGATAGAGAGCCAGCCAGCCAGCCAGCCAGCCAGCCAGACAGACAGACAGATAGATACATGTAGATAGATAGGTAGATAGATAGATAGATAGATAGACAACATGTATAATGGCTGGATGAAATTGCTGCTGCAATCGCTCAATTTAAAGTATTTAGTTCCATTCCATTATATGATACTTGTGAGGTCATTTTTGTATGTGAAAATTATCCCAGTCAGCATTCTACGTAAATCTATATCGGGCCGTCATCGGCCCGTCAGGGTAGCTGACGGGCCGATGACGGCCCGATGTAGATTTACGTAGAATGCTAGCTGGGTATATTTCTAAAGACAAACTTTTAGAATATTTATTTTCTTCGAAATACAACTTAAGATTTTATAAGAGAGAGAGAGAGAGAGAGAGAGAGAGAGAGAGAGAGAGAGAGAGAGAGAGAGAGAGAGAATGGCCAGATCAGATTGCTTTTTGAAATCGATAAGTATATTATATGAAGTTTCCTCCGTAATCTGATACTTGTGTGTCCATTCTATGTAACACCTTCTTTTCAAAGTCTAATTTTACCCATGTTTGTGCGATTAGCATTGCTTTTTGTTGTAAGTTTAGGTAACTGTGATAATTAATATATAGCAAGCGACAAGCATCCTTAGGTGAATGAATTCACTTTCAGGGGAGGCAATTGTTTGAAAAAAAAAATCGCTTCTCTTCTCAAAAGGGGTATACTCTAGAATGAAAGACATTACTTATTTGGGAGCAAATGTTTTACTTTAAGAAGGGTCTTTATACAACGTCGCATAAACAACGTCGCATAAACTTCGATGCAACGTCATGACGTATAAACATCATGTGTGAGCTGGTAAAGTCACTGACTTAACCAGATAATATGTGCGCAATAGTGTGTGGCACATACATATATATTTACATTTTCGATTTAAGACTCTTAGAGAAACCTATAGAACCCAGTGTAGTTCATTCCTCCATGAACGCAATGGATCACGCGAAGTGACGTGACGTCAAAACAACTGACGCTTTCGGAGATTTGATTGGACGCTGCTACTGTTGTGATGACGTCGCCGCTCTTAATCACGGGTAGGAAACTTCATAATCGGAGCCAGTGGCTCTGATAAGCAAATGTTGTGTGCGTCTTCCGGAGCTCGTGCGGCTCTGAATATAGCGGCTGAAAAAAGTAAACAAAAGAGGTAGGTCAGTCACTCTTCGAAAGAATCTGTTTTTGTGAGGTCGTTTTTCTCAATAAGGAGAATTACATGCTGCTCTCAACTCTTTTAACAGTTTTCTTACCTAATAGATAGTTTGTAAATGTGTACGATCTCGTCTGCATTACTTGTGGCGTAGGCTGATCGATGCTGAATAAACTGATCGTTGATGGTTCAGCGACGCTATTCCTGGTTATTTTTTCATAAAATGCATATGCGCCTGGACTGTTTGGCATTTTTTTATGTGTGAAATTATTGTTTGACCTGTCTCACTTACCGAAAAATAAAAATTGACAACACACTAATGGAAATGGAGGGCAAATAAACAATGGCTCCGATGGTGTAGGGCGGCTCTGAATACATGTATATCGGTCGGCTCTGATATGGACAGAGGCTGTCTTTTATAATAATAGTTCTACAAACATTAGCCCTCAGATATTAGAGCCAACCGATATATTCAGAGCCGCCCTACACCATCGGAGCCATTGTTTATTTGCCCTCCATTTTCATTAGTTTTGTTGTCAATTTTTATTTTTCGGTAAGTGAGACAGGTCAAACAATAATTTCACACATAAAAAAATGCCAAACAGTCCAGGCGCATATGCATTTTATGCAAAAATAACCAGGAATAGCGTCGCTGAACCTTCGACGATCAGTTTATTCAACATCAATCAGCCCACGCCACAAGTAATTCAGACGAGATCGTACACATTTGCAAACTGTCTATTAGGTAAGAAAACTGTTAAAAGACTTGAGAGCAGCATGTAATTCTCCTTTTTGAGAAAAATTACACCACAAAAACAGATTCTTTCGACGAGTGACTGACCTTCCTCTTTTGTTTACTTTTTTCAGCCGCTATATTCAGAGCCGCACGTGCTCCGGAAGACGCACACAACATTTGCTTATCAGAGCCACTGGCTCCGATTATGAAGTTTCCTACCCGTGTTAATGCAGCCTATAAATTGAAGTTCTCTCCAAGGTACGCGAGAAAAATAATGTAAATATAAGTAATGAACTTGATTTTTCCGAAATTTATCTCATATGAACTTCGAAAAAAATAAAATTCATTTCTTAAATATACCCAACCCAACCCCACAATTCTTCTGCTGACTGTTCTAGACGGATATGTTTCAGTTCCGCTTCGTTTGTCCTTTCTGAGATTGATGAGGTGTTATTTTATGTTGTATTTTTTTTTTTTTTTTTTTTTTTTTTTTTTTTTTTTGCACTACCTGGTCATCTCGATATTTATTTTGTAAATTGGTAGCTTTTACTAGTTGAGGACCAATTGTTTAAAGGGTGTATGCTAAATATGCTATTACATGAAACAAAGAAGGAATTATTATCATTAGATAGATAGATAGATAGATAGATAGATCGACAGGCAGGCAGGCAGGCAGGCAGGCAGACAGGCAGACAGATAGATAGATAGATAGCTAGATAGATAGATTATTAAACGAAACCTATCCAGCTGCTGAGTGAGCGGAAGGAATCTTACGCATATTGTACGAAGTAACACAACAGGCCGCTGGCCAGCTATGGTTTACCCCTTCCCCCACCCTACCCCCCACTCCCCACTCCCCCACCTACCAAACACAGGAAGAAGTCTCGTATTTTCCATATTCCACGTGTTACAGTTTGTTAATCTAAGAATAAGAAGAAACACACAACTAAATGTATTGCTGATATAAAGTCCTAAAATGTTCATGTAATAAACCTTTACTGCTCTCTGATCAAATTCAGCAGACGGCAAATGGATTAAAGTGTTCTTATATTTTGCAGAAAACAAGCTTTGACATTTTCGTACAAATTGTCTCCTTAAGGAGTTTAGTCTCCGCGACACTTTGCAGAAAATGTCAAACCCGATTTTCTAAAATATCGTATAATCTTCATTGAATAATCCTCTTGTGACGTCTACTGCTTCCTTAATTTTTACCACTCTCTGGGCCAATTATTGACGATTTTTTCTTATTTTTTCCACAAAATAGGCTTTGACATTTCATGAAAATTGTCTCCTAAACTTTTTTTTTTTATTAAAACCATAAGTAAAAATATTTCAAAATATCGTCTGCTAAGATTTTTACCCAGCAAACAGGGCCCTGATGTTCAAAGCATCGTTAGCTTAACGAGCTCGTTAGTGGTTAAAATGTTAACTGTTCTAATAAGTACAATGTCTAATTCACATGCACATGCAAAGGCTAGTCACATTTTTCAGCTAAAATATTAGCGTATATGCCATATTTAATGGTAAAAGTTTTAACGGTACGTTAACTAGTGACATCGTTAGTTTTGAACAACTGGATCCAGAGCGTTATATATGCTGCCTTCTCTTTCAGAAAATAAGGGTAACTTTACAGTTGATGTTCGTCTTTCATTTGTTGGGACAATATGTCGAAGGTCATCGGATCCATACCTGCGTTGCAGCTTGTGAGCGTTATATGATGCACCACCAACAGGTGTGCAGAGAATGTGTTGATGACCCACCAATTAGTTATCCATTGTGTTTCTTAGCATGCGGGGATAGAAAATATGACGACGCAAACGCTTGGAGTTTGGATCAAATCTGCGAAAAGTGCTTTGAGAATACGCAAGTTATGAAGAGTGTTTGTTCACGGAACTGTGGACACAGCGGAGCAGATAAGAAGAAACGTATTTGTTGGAAGTGTTACGAAAATGGCATGATACAGTGACTACAAATGAGCTTGTCTTATAAAACATTTTTATTATACCTCATTAACAATCATTAGCTATATTAGAAATCTCATTGGTCGAGAGCATATCATGTGCAAGGTAATATTCAGTCAGGTTACCTTCGCGAGTAATATTACCTTCTGACGTCACTTTGGTTAGCGCATTTCACGTTCAGGGTAATATTCTGTCAGGTTTCCTTGCAATATTACTTGCAAGTAATATATAGTGACGTCATTGCTGTCAGTGCAGTTGTGATTTAGGAATCTGGTATAATATAAGAACTGGTACGAGGATAATATGACGGCAAGACCAAAGGTAACATTACCTGCCTCGGAAAACAAATTGTCATATCACCATCGTACAAGGGCAATAATGCGTTTGTTTGATGTACAAAGCAGAAGTAGGGGTCTCATTATGAAAACACGCCTATTCAAATATACTGAAAATTTTACCACCAAAAAATGAAAATTTTCAGATTAAAAATTCTGATATTTTTCATATTTCTGCTTAAAACATAGGTTGTGGGTACTCATAAGAACCGCCTCAGAGAGGCGGTTCTAATGAATACCCACAAGCTATGTTTTTGAGCAGAAATAAGAAAAATAATGTATACCCCTGTAAACCCCAGTTTTACTATATAAAAGTGGGTTTAAGGGGGTCAAAATTATATAGGCATATTTTTGTGATGTAATGCCGTATTGAACTATGGGGATCAGATGAATCTGCACATCCTCACAATCTAATCAGGGCTTTCTTTATTCGCTAATGGAACCACATGATACTGTGGAATATATTGACAAACAGTAAATGCCTAACTCAGACAGTGTGCATACGAGGGCTGGTCTGGGCTTTCTTTGTTCGCAAAAAGTATAAGGCCTGATCTTCACACCACGAAAACATGCCTACATAATTTTGACCCCCTTTAACCCCACTTTTATATACAGAGCGGGGTGGGTGGGGGGAGGGTATACATTATTATTTTTCTTATTTCTGCTCAAAAACATAGATTGTGGGTACTCGTTAGAACCGCCTCGCAGTTCTAATGAGTACCCACAATCTATGTTTTGAGCAGAAATGTGAAAAAAATAAGATTTTTTATCTCAAAACTTTCAGTTTTTGGTGGTGAAATTTGCAATATATTTGAATAGGAATGTTTTCGTAATGATACTTTGTGCATCATCTACGAGTATTTGCTGTTTGTACTTTGCATGCGACTTGTTGTTCCAGAGAATTTTGCTTTATAAGGGGACTTGATACACTTAATTGATTTTTCACCATGTTTTACAAGGGAGACATTTTTTTGTGACTTTCTGTTTGCTTTTCTGCACGCCTTTTCAGCTAGCATTCTTTGTAAATCTATAGCGGGCCGATAACGGCCCGCTTTAGATTTATAAAGAATGCTAACTGGGTTACTCCTTCATTATATAGGTCTACTCTATAATGAAAGAATTTGCTCATTCCTTTAAGAGGAAACCCATTTTTTCAGAAGGGAGGCAACTGGTTTTTGGAAAAGTTGCCTCACTTGATAGTTTAGTTGTTTCTTTTAACTTAACAGACTGCTATGTGTATAGTCATTTTTTTTTCAAAAACGAAAACATCGTATTTTATCGTAATTGCTGCACTGGGATGAAAACAGGGAGTGTGCATTACGAAGATACGCCTATTCAAATATATTGAACAGTTTTTAACCAAAAAATTAAACAAAACAGATAAATATTCTAATATTTTTCATATTTCTGCGCATAACATATATTGTGGATATTCGTTAGAACCGCCTTGCCGAGGCGGTTCTAACGAGTACCCACAATCTATGTTTTTTTTAAGCAAAATAAGAAAAATAATGTATCCCCTGTAAACCCCAGTTTTTACTGTATAAAAGTGGTGTTTTCGTGATGGTTTTATTATGTCCACATCACATTAGCCACAGCAAATATTTAATATCACAAGAAAGAACTACAAACCATACTTTACCAAAACATCCATTGGAAAATGACGGCAGCACTCATTGTTTCCAAGGCCAGTTAAGTAAAGAATAAACATATGCTATGTTTGACTTATTATGGGGACTAGATACATTTGGTAAACTGGCCGCCTTTTTTCACAAAGGAGACAACTTTTGTAACTTCCTGTTTACTTTCCTGCATATCAAGTCAGTTTTATGGGCTATAGGAACAGCAAAGGCTAAGATATACCGGCCATCACGAAAACATACCTATATAATTATGACCCCCTTAAACCCCACCTTTATATAGTAAAACTGGGGTTTACAGGGGTATACATTATTTTTCTTATTTCTGTTCAAAAACATAGATTGTGGGTACTCGTTAGAACCGCCTCGTCGAGGCGGTTGTAACGAGTACCCACAATCTATGTTTTGAGCAGAAATATGAAAAAATGTCAGTTTTCTATCTAGAAATTTTCAGTTTTTGAAAGTGAAATTTTCTATATATTTGAATAGGCGTGTTTTCGTAATGGAACTGCTCTGGGTGGCTTTCTAGTCTAATCAAAACTATTTTTCCATGTACACAAATTAGGTAGTAAAATTCGTACCGTCATGAGTAAAATAACTGAAGGCGAGTGGCGAGCATCTAAATATAAAACGTGAAACTCAGTTGCAGGTAAGTTAAGAAGACTGAAATCGTCAAGATACAGGAATGTAGCCGAATGGTTATAAAGGGAAGTATAACAAGAGCACCGGAAAGCGGGGCATTATACGCCCATGCACCATGTTACAAGGGTACCCCATCTATATAGCTGGACAAAAGGCGTAAAATATGTAGACTTGTGTATCGTTATGTTGCCCAATGGCAGCAATGATTAAATAGGTAAAAGTTTCATCAAAGTATTCTTACCTAGTTATGGCACGAATAAGGAAAGTGTGAAATAAATAAACTAATCAAAGGAAAGTAGCTCAGAAACTAAGAAACGAAGAACACTATTTTTTGTACGCGACACACCGTCTTAACCTCATATACTCGTACACATTGATATAAAGTTCTATCAAGGTATTCCATACGGTTAGCTGGATGTAGTACGCACAAGGACAGTCAAAAATTTAATCAAAGGAATTTTTTTTTTTTTTTTTTTTGTAAGCAACACACCGTCTTAACCTCATATACATTGCTATAATGTTTACTCAAGATATTCCATATGCTTACCTAATTATGACACGCACAAGAATAGCGTGAAAAAATATCTAATCAAGTAATTCAGAAAGTAAGAAAGGGAGAGCAATCATTTTTGCAAGGGACAAGCCGTCTTGACCTCCTACACAATTGCTTTGACATTTCACATAGATATTATACGGTTACATACCGTAGTTATGGTGCGCACGGGATATCGTAATGATTTGGCTATAAGACGGGAATCAAATAAGAGCAATTTTCAGCCAAATTTCTGCAACAGACAATCTTTACTGGCTTTTTGAGAATCTCGGGAAAAGTTGGGCCATCTTATAAACAAGTATAAGCAAAATACTTCCCCAGAGAAAATTAAAAAAAAAAAAAAAAAACAAAAAAAAAACACGCTCGGCTAACAATCAAATCATCTTATAGCCGGCTCATAACGGTAGTCTGGAAAAAAAAAAAAAAAAAAACCTAATCAAAGAGAAGTAATACAGATTTTAAAATGGGAGAGCAATCGTTTTTTTTTTTACCGACACGCCGTCTTGACGTTGTGCACATCGACAAAGTTTCATCAAAACATTTCGTACGGTTACCTAGTTATGGCGCGCATAAGAAAAGTTTACGCCAGACGGATGGGTGGACGGACGGATAGCCGAACAATGCCAAAATATACGTCCGTTTCTTTTTAAGCGGGCGTATGAAAACTGGAACTGTTCGGAAACGAGAGCTTCTAGAACTGTAAGTTTTCGGCAGGACGAGCTCGTTCATAACTGAAAGTGTTGGCATGACCGATTGAACCTTTGCCGTTCGCATATGCTATAACGGCCCTTTCGCAATGACTTGGCTCTTTTGTTTGACTTTATTGTTCGCATTCTGTATAATGCTTTGTAAGTTGAGTAAAACGTTCAGCAGACGACAATTTAGAAAAAAAATCGCATATTCGCAAAAAATAAGCGTTGACATTCCAGTAGGCAAATTGTCTCCACAGAAAATGTAAAATACGAAATACGAAATACATCCCCAATTGGTCGTCTGCTGATTTAGCCAAAGCAAAAACAATTGTACGTATACATGACCTCCTTTTTCAAATTTTATTTACAAATTTCTATGCACTTCACTCCTCATCTTGGACAGTGTCAGGTACACTTGGCACGATTTCTACAATATTCTGATTAAAACTTTGCTGTTTCAAAGAAGTGTTTCTCAATATATCTGTATGCCCCTCTCGACAGATATTCCACGGCAGCCTGCGCGGCGTCCTGTAAGTCACGTTTACGGCGACTTAAGAAGTAGATCTCAGCCAAATTCCTAAAATGACAGACGAGAACAGTGAATAATATATCTCTTCTGACGGACAATATTCCACGTTGTATTGTGTTTATTCTAAACACAACATTGCCACCTTCCTCTATCATATCTGAAAGCACTTTGCAAATCTCAGATCTATTATTTAAGGTGATCTTCCCATCTAGAAGATTCCGTTCTGGTATAAAATAATTTGGAATAACAGAATCATTGGTGACACAGCTAAGTATGTATTCCAAGGCCTGTTTCAGTCTTTCTAAGATATTTTTAATTTTGAAATGTTCCTGTTGGGTGTTTTCGCACATCCAAAATACAATATTTTTCAAGACGTACGATGTAAATATATCCGGGAATTGAGAATCAAGCTCGGACTTAAACAGCGTTTTGAGTAAAACATAAAGCTTGATTTGTGTTTCATTGAGTGACTTCATGAGTTCGATTTCTCCAAATGTATGACAAATTCTAAACTCCAGATGATGCGTATCAGTTCGGTTAGAACTCTTTGGAACCAGATATACACTCATGCGCATTATGTTTTCTATACTGTCCTTCTTGGGCCATCCATATTTTCGTTCTCTCTTTGCCCACCTAGTGATCAGTTCAGGAACGTGACAAGGAAAGGCAAAGACTACATCGAAAGTAAAACGAAGATTTTTTATGTGAAGTTTATAGTTTGCGCTTGGAGTTTCAGCAGGTTTGACTTTAATATATTCTACAAGATCATTTGGAATGGACGCATCATTCACCGCCGCCTCGTATAATTCGGTGTATGCTTTTAAAACGCTTTTATTAATCGTTTCGCTGGATAAGTACTCAGCGCCATCTGAATGCCGAATGAAAAATCTATCGAAGAATCTTTGCAGGCCAGGATTACAAGTTGTAGTTTTGTCCCAAGATCTTCGTAAAAGAACATATCCCGGGTCGACATTTTTATTTACTATCTTCATCCACACTGTATTTGTCTGACATAGGTCAGGGACAGCCTTCTTAGCACACAAAATGCTATCAAAAACAAACATATAATCTTCATCACTCAAATACATCACAGTTGTGCCTTCCACCTTGCTTCCAGTTAGGTATGGCTTAAACTTTAGCCCACATAGTGACGCAGGAGGTTCAGACATCCATTTGGAGACAGCATCCGAATAAAGGCGATAGCAGTGTCTTCTCCATTTGATCATTTCTGGTCTATATCCAAGTATATCTAAAGCCAAAGAAACTTCGTGGGACTGTGGTGAAGTTGCTTCCATGTTGTTATCGCCAGCAAACTGAAGAAAAAAATAAAAGCGATTATATAACAAACAGGAAAATGCATATTAACCTTTGTCATGCTGAATAAATTAACATGCCACACCCACTTCTAACTGTCAGTCAATCAGATTACTTGAGCCAACCTGTTGATACAAATTAACCCTAGTCATTCTGAACCCGGATATAACCTTCTTTTGCAAACAGTGTAGATCCATATCAGTTGGCTTCTTCAGACGCCAACTGATCTAGATCTGCACTGTTTGCCATTAAGTATATGAATTTATAGCAACAATCCGGATCAAGTTATCAGATTGGCTGAATATTAGAAGTGGGCGTGGCTACTTTATTTATTCAGCATGGCAAGGGTTAACATACTGAATGAGAATTTGTGCAGATCCAGATAAATTGGCCAACTGATCTAGAACTTCACGGTTTGTAGAGGTGGGGCATACACGGGTTCAGCAGGACCAGGTTAAGTAGTGTATATAGTTAATATTAAACAGAAATTTATTAGATCTTGTTTAATTTAAAAATCACGATTTTAAGCAAGAAAACCCTTGGCATCCCATCTTTAGATACACCACGTTATGAGGATATTGTCGAATGATAAAACAAATCCACCTGCTTCTTTTTGACAGGAAGATTTTTAAATTTTCCATTATAATGATAATAGCCGTAAAGGATTGCACTCCCGGCTCTAGTGGCCATGCTTTTATGCCCCCCGTCACGAAGTGGAGGGGGCATATAGCTTTACTCTTCGTCGTAGGTACGTCCGTGTGTTCGTCAGTGTGTATGTCTGTCTGTCCATTACACTTTATAGTACTGTTCGTGTCTCCGGTAATCCTCCTACAATTTTCAAGGTGATGGTTTACTTGCACCATCGTAAGGATATAGACTGAACATGTACACAAAGATTACAGAACTCTGATCAAATTATTATTGATAGAGTTACAGACCCTAGATTTACTTAGAAAATTGGTCTTATACACATGACATATTAGGGTTCGTGTCTCCGCAAGCAAAGTAAGAATATAGCGCATGTGCATAAAGGTCAGATAACTCTGATCAATTTATATTGATAGAGTTACATGCCCTTAATTTACTTAGAAATTTGCCACATTCACATTGCATAGTAGAGTTCATGTTTCTGCAACTTCTAGCCAAACAAGCAGTAGCAGGGGCATTCATTCCCTTTAGAAATCATCTAGTTCAACGAATAATATTCACAGAGATTCATCCAAGGAACATTCTTAAATTGCAAAACTACTGACAGCTTATTTTTGACGAGGAACATTTTTGCAAAATTACTAAGTGCTGTTTTTGACAAGAAGAAATATAGGGAAAATTAATCCTATCCCAGGTGGCCATGTTGTTAATGAATACACATTGATCGACAACTTTAACTGAGGATCAAACCAAAGAACACATTATTTCAGTTATTAGAAAATCCAGTAACTGTTTTTTTTTTTAAGTTTTATAATAAAGTTTACATTTAAAACACCCCCACCTTGAGCCCTTGAGGCCATGTTTGTTGTAAGAATCAACACAAACTGAACATATCTTACAAAGGTCATCATTCTTGCTAAGGCATTTGAAAATTCAGCCGCTAGGTTTTAACAGAAGTTTTTTTTTTTTAAGAAGTTTTCATTATAGATATATAAGGCAAACGTGGCATATCCCATGGCATGTTTTTTTTTTGTTTTTTTTTTTGTTTTTTTTTTTGTCACAAACGGATACAGCTTGAACAAATTTCATAAAGCATCAATCAAGAACCATTTCTGCAAAGTTCCTTCAAATTCGAGCATCAAGTTTTGACAAGATCTGTTAAGTTTACATTATTGACTTATATGAAAGCATTGTCCCAATCCCATTATTTTTAATTAATCAACATGGCTTGAACGGTTTTTGTACCTCTGATCACTCTTGAAACCTTTCTGCCAATTTAAAACAAATTCGGCCGTAGGTTTTTCACAGAAAGAAATTTTTAAGGTTTTCTATTTGGTCGTCATGGCAATCAAAATTTCTGCTTGAATTCGATATCTTTGCAATTTTCAGTCTTTAGTACCATCCAATTAAGAATCATTCCTGTGAAATTAGGTGCTCATTTTGAGCTCAGTAATGTTGCATTTTACTTCAGTATTTTCTGGCCAACACAAATGTGCGTGGTCTCTAAACAATTACATCAGATATCTTTTGTTTGTTTGAGCTGACGGTTTTTGGTCCATTCAACAGATTAGGGTCATGTCGAGTATGGTCAGTTAACCTATTGTCCTATTCACGCTGTTCCTGGGTAGGCTTAGATCTCTAAGCACATAACAAGTATTTGTACACATACTTTCGTCAGGAACTGACCACTGCCCATCTTGAATCAGCGATAGGAGGAGAATGATATTAGAAATGAGTTCATGATCGATCTCCATGGAAGTAATGCGGCCAAGTTGGGATTCGAACTTGCGACCTGCAGTCACTCGCCGCTATCGACTGCTCGATGGAGCCTGGTACATCAGAAACAATCTATCTTCAAGTGAAAGTAGGACATTTTCAGGGACAATGAGGAAAAAGTTGGGAGTTGGCAAAAAAAAAAAAAAAAAAAAAAAAAAAATGAAAAGGAGGGCCAATTTGAAAGCCTGTTAAACAAAGCGCGGAATTTCTACACTGCTTGCCACACATCCAACACTTAGATACATTAATAATGGAAAAATGGGCTTGTTCGAAATTCATGCCAGGTATGTTAATTAGTTAAACTTTAATAAAGTATTCGAATATTTAGCATATAGCCTGCATTTCATGAGCAATCAGTGTGAACCCAGAACGGACTCTGATCAGGGTCTGCACTCTTTGCGAGTCATCCGGCAAGTTTTAGATACAGTTACTTAAATATTTGGGTCCAGTTGTTCAAAGCGCCGTTAGCTAAACGTGCTCGTTACTGGTCAAAATGTTAACTGTTCTAGTAAGTACAATATCTAATTCACAGGTATTTTTGTTGAAAAAATGTGAGTAGTTTTTGCAAATGCAAAAGCTACTTACATTTTTTCAGCAAAAATATTAGCGTATATGCCATATTTAATGATCAAAGTTTTAACGATACGTTAACTAACGACATTTAGTTTTGAACATCTGGGCCCTGAGAGTTAAATGGACTAAGTATGGTATTATAGTGTCCGAATATTTAGGATAAATACGGCAGTAAAGGCACCTTTGACAATCGGCGGGGGGGGGGGGGGGGGCGGGGGGGGGAAGGGGGGGGGTGGTAACTTGGGGGTAATTGTGGTACAAGGTGTTCGAGCCAGTATTTCGAAACCTACCCCATTCATACACCTGGCCTTTGTAAAAACGGACCCATTCATATACTAGATCGTCTGAAATGTTGACCCATTCATATACTGCCCTTTGATTTTTGTACCCATTTATTGCTGGTAGTTAGACAAGTATTGCAGTCAATTCATTGAATACGAAGCGAACAAGCAGCCCCGAAAAACCTCTGAACAAAAAATACGGGATACATCGGAAAAGTGGGGCCTTTTATATACCAATCCAGAAAAATGGGGTCAATCATATACTTTTTCCTGAAAAAGGGGGCCAATCATATACTTTTTTCCTGAATAAAGGGGGGCCAATCATATACTTGGCAGCGCTGAAAACGGGGGCCCATTCGGCACGCAATTCGTACTATGCAATATATAGG